>JAHHFK020005411.1:0-167500 GCA_024533555.2 Aedes koreicus
TTCCGGGCTAAGGATTTTGCTACATTCCTCTGGAGTTGTTCAACATTGTACATTTTCCCACTGGAGGATCTCGATTTGGAGGCTAAAGATGTGAAGGATTTGATTTTTCGGAAGGTTGACAACGGCGAGTATCGGTACATTCCAGACACCCTAGTGGACACATGTCTCTCACTGTGGTTATTGGGCTGCCCGTCGGTCGATATGATGTCCAGTATTTTCAGCGACAACCAGACTGCGCAAAAATACAAAAAGGATCGAGTGAAGATCGATTCCCGACGCGACTTGCTTCTGGCTTGTGCTGAGATTGAAAGACCCGAGGCGTTCAAAATCATTTCTAAGCTACCGCAGGTCCGGGCGTTTCAACTGGAGAGACCTGCTCCGGAGTACTTGATTAAGAATCGGAAGGATCTTCAACGAGTTCGGACATGTCTTGAATTAGTGAAGGATAAACTTTCAGTCACCGAGGTCGAGTTCAATTTGCCCATTAAGTTCTTGAACATAGCAGGAATGCTCGTGAAGTTGGACAATGACGAAGTGATCAATTTGGATGTGCTGGACAGATCTTACTGTTTGTCGGATGAAGAGACACCGGCTGGATTGCTGATGTTGAAGCAAAGGCTTTTGCACAAAATGGGCATCGAAACGGTTCTGGTAAGTGTCCCTAACTGGTATAATTTAGAAATGTCGACAAATATTTCATATTCCTACAGGTCAACCCGTTGCGGATAGAATCCGAGGACGCTTTGGCTCAAACCTTGGAAGACACAATTCGGAGTACGATGAAACCAAAACTCAGCAGAGAAAGCAGCAAAGCGGTTTAGCTGAAACACAAATCTATTAGTCAATAAAATATCAAAAGATAATTCAAACTGGTTAAAACTGCCACTCAATTCCATCCGAACAATGTCCTGGCTATTTCTAAAGCATGCCTTTTGAGTCCAGCTGACGGATGCATCGGTCCATCACCTGCTGGATGGCATCCTTTGTCTGTTCCGAGCTGTACGGCTTGCCAATATCCGGCACGTGAATGAACAACGACCGGTCCCGATCGACGTCTAACGATTTGAGGTAGATGTATCCGCACAGATAGCTGCCCACTTCGCGCGAGCAGCAGCACTTGACCACATTCAATTCGCTGGCAATCGCGTGTACGTCGAGATTTGTCTCCAGCAATTCACACTTTCCTTCTCCGGTGGCACTTTTCAGCGTTATCTTATCGCAGGGTAAACACTTGCTCGCAAAGTCCGGTCGACAGTAGCCCGACGAGTAGGAACACTTTTCTAGATTGATCGTATCGATACGACCGTGCACACCGACGTGGATGACCAACTGTGAAGTGAATATATGCAATCAAATCTAATTCCGGTGGCTCGAAATCTCGGGCACCCACTTACCGCCGGATTTTCGCTCCAGATCTTCGGCACGACGGCATCCACCGCTTCGTATGTAACAGGTATTTCCAGCTTTTTCACCCGATACTGAACGCTTTTGTATTGGTACGATTCAGGAAGCAGCTTCACGGCCTCCCAGCTAGCGTTGCGTTCTTCGTGGCCCGCGAAGGGCCCGAATCCGGTCACGTAAATGATACGGGACTTCCCAACCATATCTAGTATGGATTTTGAAGACGAAACAGACGAAGTTCTCACTGTTTTGGGGCTGTGCGCCTAGATCCACCCACGTATTAATGGATGCTATGACTGAATTATTACTGAATTGGCTGGCCGCTTGGGAGGAATGATGATTGTTTTCTTTGTATTCGTCTGCTGGCTTGTTTTGTCACATCGATTGCAGAGTTTTATGCTGGAACAAACGGCGGATTTGTTATTTTAGGTACATACACTGAACCCAAACATCGTCCTTTTATCGAATGAATCCACCGTCGATTGTCGATTCTAATCGAACCATCAAATTCGGATTGCGGATGATAGATTCAAGTGGATGATTATGTCCTTAAGGCCGGTGTGGCCTCTGCTGTAACATAAGTTGTTTCCATTGTAATCGGTCCATGGCTGTACCTCGCCAGCCTCGCTGTCTGCGGAGCGTCCGCAGGTCGCCTTCTACTTGATCAATCCACCTTGCTCGTTGCGCGCCTCTTCTTCTTGTACCTGTCGGTTCGTTTTCGAGAACCATTTTCACAGGGCTGTCGTCCGACATTCTAACGACATGCCCAGCCCATCGTAGTCGACCGATTTTTGCGATGTGAAGATGTATCTGAGCTATTTGCAAGTCCTTATCATGACCAATCTATCAATAAACCGATTGTAATGAAGTCTTCAAATTACTTTTCATTTCCGAGCAATCAAAATACTATTCGAAATCTCGGAACCTCCGCATTTCGATCTAGTCAGCGTTTTCCGGAAAATGCAGTGGCTGTAAAAAAAAACTTAGACAAGCATTCGTTATTTAGGAATGAAACGAAAAGGAGATTCACTAGCACCGGGAGCAACTTGTGGTAATTATCAGCATCCGAGGAGAGCAACACAACATTCTGTACGCCACCAGCATCACACGCAGCAAACACGGTTACTTTTCGGCTCATAAATATACCTCAGAATATGCTCAATAATATTGAGTATTGTTTAGTAAAAGCTGAAATTTTACTCAATAATTGGAATTATCAAGTAGCGTGTAGTGTTTTGGAACAGTATTTTTCTTGTTCCAAATTGCTGCAAGAATAGATCAAAACATATAGGGTATGTGTCCCTTGATTCAGCCTAATATGCAGCGATTGATTACATTTTTTATTATTACTCATAAAGTATTTGAGTTGAAACGGATATTAAACTTGTAACACACTTGCTTAGGCAAGTTCAATAAGACGTTTGGTTAGATGTTTCATGAAAAGTTACACAACTCATTTTATTGAGTCAGAATCTTTCAAGGGATATAAATGTAATGTCGGTCTATAAGCACCAAATTGGGTCTATTCATGGATGCAACTTCGTCCCATTCGATAGATTTATTATTAAATGCAATCTTCATACGAATTTTTGCTTCTGATTTTCTGCTTAAAGTCGTTTTCAGCTGAATTCACTATACTTAACACAAAATTTCACAAAAGGAGTTATGATAAAACTACTTTGAAACACTTAAACGATTCGCCCATGTGATCTATTGGCCATTCGATCATTGAAACATGATAATTCACTATTTATAGATTTTGTGGCATAGGTTTATGTTTTGATGAGTGTTTTAAAAAAATATACAGCCGCAAACACTCATAATTCCAATAAAATTTGACCATTTTAACATTTTTACAACGTTATTAATACAACAGGCCATAGTTGCGAACATTGACAAAAATATGTCCCTAAAATTGGGTCTATGGTTTTCTTGTTAACTCATTGTTATACTATCTATGTAAACAATTAGTAAATAACGTGTGACCATTATCTGTACATCTAGGCTGCATTACTCGGTTAACTGGTGCAATTTAGCCAAACTTAGAACATTTGAAGATCGTGAAGATAATCTGTTCAGCTTAACCAGTGAAATAATACTGTCTAAAAAGTTGAGGAAATCGAAAATAACGTGGAAGTGAACAACTATAAATTGATTGATAATGGCTCAATTGCTTTGGAATCAATAGTTCATCAAGATAGCAATATAGTTTTGTTGATTATCGCTGAATTAACGTTATATTTGGTACATAGGCCGAATAAAGGGCCTAGGCTAACATTACATCCCGTAACCCCCAGTTTTAAAATGATGCAAAATAGATCCAGTATAAAACAAAATTTACAACACCGGTGCAGCGATGTTTTTGCATTTGGTCTAAAACAATAAATCCAATCCACGATTTGGATCGCCGTTGAAGATGCCCTTATATTACATTTTGAAAAAATAATTTTAGCAGACCACTTCATACTCGTAGCGGGAGGTTTACTGTAATCGTGTACAAACAATGAAAACTCAATCGCTATAGGGTCACCCACAATAGATACGTTTGCGTTCCGTTGACGTAAATTTGACATAAAACCTATGGGAAAACTGTCAAATGCACGCAAACGCATCCGCAACGTATCAATTGTGGGCCAGCCATAGATCATTGCACGGAATGTATTAACCTCACTTTTTTGACAGTTCAGGGAGCTTGTTTACAAGGTGTTAGAATTCGAACCGCTCAAAAGAAATTTTTCATTGGCTTTTTACGGATTCTGTAGAATTAGATTCAGGATATGATGTCAAAATGAGCACTGGTGTGTTTTCCAGCTGTTTTACTTCAATGGTAATAAATTTAGAGCAGCCATGTCCAAACACTACACTGCACGCCGAGCTATTTTTTACCACGCTAGCGCGTGTATTGAATTCATCACTTTGACTCCGTGCTTCCAGACTTACACGCAACGCGGTGGGTACAACACCAATGCCAGCGCTCGTGTTTTGGATTCAGACACCGTGTATGATGATTCGGAAAACACCACAGCCGAGTGTTTCCGATTGTATCCGATTGCGGAATACACGCGTGGTTGATTTATTTTATTTCTACCCATGCCGTGCTTGTTAAACTCAATCAACTTATGCGCCCGTCACCCAACGGTCAAGAAAACAAACCTGTAAGTCAAATAATACAATTTTTAGAATCATCTGACGAGCAATGCTCTATTCGAGGTAACCAGTGTCATACTGGGTGTATGTTGAGAGCTTTCTTGTGATCGGAACCACTCGGCTCGGGTGTTTTCCCAAAAATCAAGACACGGTGTCTGAAGCGAAACACGAGCGTGTACACTCGTGTCGCGTCCATTGCGTTGCGGGTTCATCTATAAGCACGAAACTGAAGTGGTAAATTATAGCCACATGGTGGTGTGTTTGAAGTCAAGTTCGGCTCTCGGGCAGAACGGTTTGGTGTTTTCACCAAGGCTGATTTAGAGCACAAAATCTCGAACGGATCTTACCGAAAATATTCTGAGTCCGCGTAAACAAGCTCCCTGAACTGTCAAAACTGCATTGATGACACCATCGTGCAATGATCTATATGTGAAAAGTTTTATGTCTCCATACACTGTAACCGGCCAGTACTCATTAATGGGTAAAAGTGTACCCATTTTTCGATAATATATGAAACTGTCAAAAAATGGGTACTTTTAAAATCACAATAATGCATACACGTAATCAAGTCACTATCAGTTACGATCAGGCCATATGAATAAAAACGAGTAATTACTCACAAGCAAACCAGTTTGAGTAAAGTAAACTGTTTGAGTATTTGCTCAAATTCGTATGAATAAAGTTGTACTTTACTCGGAGTAAGTTCGAATTTCGAACATAGCATTTGCTCTGTTAAAAAAAAAACCTTGTTTTTCTTAGGTAGAAAAAATCATTGTAGGGGGGCGACCCCGGCGTAGTGGTTAACATCCATACCTCTCACGCCAAAGTCACGAGTTCGAATCTCACCCCCGGACAAGTTACGAAAATACCCAAAAGAGGTATTTGAGTGACTACGACGGGAGATGAACCAGCCCGAGGCTGAAAATCTCGATAATCCAGACAAAAAAAAAAAAAAAAAAAAAAAATCATTGTTGATAAATAAAAAATAATGGTCTGAAATATCAGTACGGGTAGATGTCTGACGATTCCTTCAACGAGGAGTATTTGGAGGATGAACAGAATCACAGTAAGTCTATTCTATTTACCAATATTTCAAATATGCTAACTATACGCTATTTTCTTTCTTTTCAGATGAGGATAGTGAAAATGTAAATCAGAATCCAACAGGCAGCGAAACTACGATATTCTGGCATCCTTTGGAAAAGCTCTGCTGGGAAAATCTCAAACGCCGTGAGCGAAGCAGAAAAAGACATGTCCGTTCAGCAAGTGACGAAGAAAATAAACAACATGAGGCAAAAAGTCAAAGTAAAGTCGGACCAGAAGCAGACTGAAAACCGAAAAATTGTTCTGAACGAATTGGAAAGAATGTTTTTCCAGTTGATGGGAGGCGTTGTGTTAGTAGAATCGCTAGGAACTTAGTAAGTTGTAGGAATATTTTTCAAATTGGATTTTCTGTTGTGATGAGAATTTTAACAATTAGGTGATTATTGTGGTGTAAATCAAACAATGCAAATACATCGTTTCCACATATATATTTATTTGTTACTTGGATTTCGGGATCACCAAAAACACTTCATCCTTTGTTTATATGATAATGCTCCTCATCGGGTTTCAGAATCATCTTCTAAAAATGTTTGTGCAATCACATTTTCTCGAAAAAAAAAAAAAAAAAAACGGTAGAGTTGCTTGAAGTTATTATCGTCTCCTTCTCGTCATGTTTTATAAACTTTCACTGAACGATCAAAGCTTCGATAAACACTGTTTACGTCAACTACCATTGGAAATGATAAATTTACAAAACCGCCCACGTACATTTTATGTTGTTCCTTCCACGCAACACACGATTCTTTTAGTTCGATTTCAACTGAGTATGCTGTACAGGTGACTTAAAATTTTGTGAGCATTTACTCAGATTATTCTTTTGATTCATATGGATTTGGATGTTTGAAAAGTAAAAGGAAGAGAGAAGAGGGGAGAGAAAAAGGAGGAAGGGGGTGTGTGTGTGTGTGTGTGTCCAATCTAACACCCATCGGCCGGCAATGGATGGTATTATGGAAGAAATCTGTTTACAACAATCATTCAAGTGACCATTGGAAGCAGCTTTAATCCGGGAGCTAGAAAGTGATAGCTCTACTGCAGATCCAGCAACCCATTTCAGAATGTCTGGAGAGTCACGCCCATTCCGAGGTTACTTTCACATACAATAAGCCCCGCATGTAAACATTACCGATATCATTTGGATAAGGGCACTGTAACACACTTCCAGATTTGGAAATTTTGAATTTCCAAACCAGGCACGTATTTAGTATTATTTGAAAATAAGATTATTGTTATATAGTTATAGTCAGATACATCTCACCCATGTCCGCCTCCTGAATCACACTATCTTGTTCATTCCAAAAATGTCGACGTTGATTCGTAATTAATTTTTTGCACTCGCGATTAAATATGCGCAAAAATTAACGTTGCGAAACCGCCCGCTAGATATGCAACCTGCATAACAAAATTCTGTACACCCCGTGGTGAATGCACCTAAAATTATGTGCAAGCTTTTCACCCGTCCATGCGCGTTGTTTTCGTTTGCTGTTTCTGACCAGCAAATGGCTGTTCTCTACATTGCACTCGTTTTTCTTTTTTTTCACTCCACACACTGCCAATAATGCAAATCCCCGCAATGAGGCAACTCTATTTCGAGCTTCAAAACTGCTAATAATCATCGATTCACTCGCGACAAAGCGGAAAAACACTCTAAACTAATAAATTATACCCGAGTGTCACAATATTACCACTAATAACCAAAACTAAGCTGATGTAACTCTTCTTCCGGGTGCGGGGGCGAAGCACAAAAACAATAAAAAACCAGGAAATACTACCGACACTCAAACATTTCGAAAGGGAATCGATTTTATTTACTACGGCTTACACAATGCACGCGGGGATTTTATGATTTCACTGTTAGTTCAAGTTAAATTACGAATTACTGTTTGATTTTTTCGCGAAAACGACGCAGCAAAAGCAAAACACGTCAGTTTCCAAGCACGGCTTGCTGCGATCGCCCGCCCTGCAATCATGACCATTTTGTATGAAAATCGGGCTTTGGTCTTATTGTATTGTCCGGCACGCCATCGAAATTGCCAATAGAGTCAATCATGCTTATGCTCAAAAAATAAATAGCAGGTTTGGTTGGTTGTTTGAAATATTATTTTACGCGGTGGGGGGGGGGGGGGGGGGGGTAAAAGGGGGGGGGGAAAGAAGAAAAGCGGTCATTTTGAAAAACCACGGAAAATAAACTGTGTTTTGTGGGGGAGAACAAAAAAAAGGGTTTTTTCGGACCCTAGGAAATTATTGCACATCATTCTCATCTGACAAATGTATTCACTGAATCCCAGGAAGCGGGGAGCGGCAATTTTTCAGGAAAATTAGTTTGCATCTAAGACTTTTACCGTGAATGAGTGGGTTGAGTTCGTGTAATCTATGGTTTTCAAAAATATATACGTTCGTAAAATTATATTTCCTTTGTTGTTTCACCTGTTTTTGCTTTTGTCTGGTTATACTTTCCAATTGAGTTTAACGCGCTTTTTTTTTCGTAAGTAAACATTCTACAATTCTCAGACTTGAATTCGCTGGAGCTTCTTCCTGCACTTAACCATTTATCATCATTATGCATGCAGTATGGTTAAATGTTACATTCAGTTTGCAGTGTGTTTGTGTGTTTTCCTTAAATATATAGTTATGAATTTACCGTTTTGTTTTTCTTACTCGCTAGAATTGTGTCACTTGCAATTTGCTTACTTAATATAGTTTGCATTATTTAATTTTCCTCTTCCTGCTCAAGTGGATGTGGAAATAGCACTCCGAAATGCTACGCGGTTTCAGCTATAGAAATGCTTCGAAAAAATGTTCTCTTTGATTTGTCAATGATCGAATTTTGCATCCACGCCAGTCGGGTTTATTACTATGGAAAACTCTAAACCAAAGCTGAAGTGCATGCATTGCAGATAATTTTGCTGCGGAAAAGTATGTACAAAAGAATACGCGCGTATTTTCCGATTCTATTGCTTAGTCAATATAAATCTACTGTACGGTGATTGTTTCGTATCAAAAAGAAGTCAAGGTTTACATTGTTATAGAAAAGCTACTTTCTCGATACTATCAGTTTGGTAAAACATAAGCACCAACGCTTACTTAAACATAACTCGCCCAGCAATAATTAATATTCACTACAACCCATACGTTTACCGTTTATAAAAAAAATCAGGTGAAAGATATTTACAACTGAAAAATACTTAAAAATAATCAACAATTTTTCGAAGGTGAAAGCTCGCTCACTCGCCTAAATGTTAATCGAATGTGGGGTGTGAAATTCGGTGCGAAATCAGGTATACCTATTGGTTTTGTGGTTTTCTCCTACAGCATGTATCGCCATTTGTGGAAGTACGATGTAGCTCGATATTGCTCTTAACTTATTTACGGAGTTTACGAAGAAGCAAACTGCCGGTGGACGCATTACTGTCCCATCTTACAAATAATCAATTTCGGAAAAGTGCCTAGTCGATTTGTCCCACTTGAAAATTGGGACGCATATTTGTTCCACTAGAACAAAAATTAATCCTAGTGGGACGGTTATGCGTCCATATTTTAGGTGGTAAAAAATCACTCACCGTGTTTACGATTTGTCTAGAATTAACAACACCTGAATTATATTTTGAAAGTACACATCAAAGTGTTGTGGCTGGCATAAAAAAATCAAAAATATCCAAATGTCATATAGGACAGTTATGCTTCCACCGGCAGCAAAGCACACATGGGGATGAAATAGTGCTGCCCTATGATAGAGAAACCTGAAATTCAAATCTTACTTGTTACGGTTGTCATCAGTTCTCGTCACACGGAGAAGATATACGTTTGCGCATGTGAACATTCCGTCAATAGGAATAGTAGGAGATTGTAGTTTACTGTACCGTACGTGATTTTTGAATTATTATTTTAGAAAATTGCTCAAAACGTGTTAGATTTGTTGTCGTTGGACTTTGCAAACAAAGTACAGAAATTGTGTTGTTGATTTGTTTGTACGTAATTTTTCCTTATACATACGATGACTTACATGTTCTTGCCTGCTGTGGTGTTGTAGTAAATTAACTTAATAAACAATTATTGTAACGTATCACTTGAGTGCTGATTCCAATGAATTTAAAACCTCCAATTTGAATTCTATAAGTATATCTAAATTTAAGTAACTCAAGGAACAACGTTGACTAATTTTCGGATGAGCCAACACAAAATGCTATTTTAGATCACTCGAATCTTGAGAATCAGAGCCAGAGTTGTTAATAGTTAATGTGGAACGTCTGTTCCGTTGACGTCAAATTTCCCTACAAGATGTTAACGCAGACGCGCACATACTTTAACAATTAACAACCCTGATCAGGACTCATTCAGTGCCATTGGAAACAGCACACCAATAAATCCCTTCCGTTCGCCTCAAACCGAATTGCTTGGAATATTCTGTTTTTCGTCTCTACCTAGGTTACCATTCATCAGAAGCCATAAAATCTACTTGATCGCTTTGCTTTACTACCACTACCTCCCACACCTTGCTAATAAATACCTACTCGTAAACATACACACGCACATATACACCATTAATGTCTCTTGGCTAGCAAGCAGCGGTCCTGGCGTCCTTCTTCTCCCGTCCGATTAATTAGGAACCAAACTGCAAGATACCGAAGTTGGAACTTAACGCCCTCTCTGAGAGGAAAACAAAAACATAAAGCGAAAATACCATTCCCCACATCGACTTAGACATCGTGACTCAGTAGCGGTACGTCGTGATGTTTTCGACTCAGCGTGGCACAGGGAAACAGCCACATGGCAGGATGACCACGGCCGCAGACCTCCGCCAGCAGAGCCATCTTTGGCCTGTGGCTGCGGTATGGTCCCTTCTGTTGGACCGCTTCCACTGCGGTCTCGTCATACAGGATGGCATGCATTTGGTCCACCATGATCGCTATCACAAACAGTCCGAACAGGGCCGACTCCAGCAGAAGCAGCACGCTGTGCAACATGCGGCTCTGCGTCTCCGGAACCGTGGTCGAGCAGTTCTCGCAGGGATACACCCACGAGGCGATGATCAGGAAGATCGAATACAGAGCCAGCGCACAGACGTACATCAGAAACTGCAGGAAGTACTTCTGGTTCCGCTCGCCGACGCAGTTGTTGATCCACGGGCAGTGGTGGTCCATCCGGCGGATGCAGCGCTTGCAGATGCGACAGTGATGGGCCCTTGGTGGACGGTAGGTCTCACAGCGCGTACACACTGTCCACTCTTCGTGCTCGCGATTGTAGTTCCGTTCCGAGTGCAGGTCGGAGAAATCGATGCGGGTTTGCGGCAGGGGCACTGTTCCCGGATCCAGCAGCACCGCCTTGAGGTGAGCCATCGACAGCAGGAACACGATGGTGTTGAATGCGACCACGTGGAACGGAGCCCAGAGGCTGGAAGAGGGGGAGATGAAAAGATTTATTGGTAATGGAAGTAAATTGGGCCACCGCGTTAAATTACGATGCGGATAAACAACCGGGGAACTTGTTTTAAAGGATACAAAATACATACAATGTTCGACAAGGGGTGTATCAATTCAATTTTGAATTATACTTCATGCACCAAATCCCCTAGTTAAGCTCGTTTTTGAAAAATTCTATTTAAGTTATTAATTAGGATAAGGTCTGTTTCTGCAATAATCTGGACACCCAAAATCTGTGGTAAAATACTTATAAAGCATTTGATTGCTAATGTTACTATTTAAAGGATGTGCGGAATCAAATTGCGACGCACACTAATCGCCCGTTCAACCAATCATCTTAAAACTTTCAGGGAGTAAAATAAAACATGTTATGAATATTTTCCCATGTTTGTTTTATTCAATTTCAATTCCATATCCAAATGCACGAAACTTCTTCTTTACACTACTCATAAGGTCCTGTACAACATTTGGACCATTTTTTTTTTGCGTGGCAATCAATTTTTTCTTCATGCCTTCAACAATCAATGTTCAACTAGCGATTTGTAATTGGTTCACTGTTGTAGAACCCCTAGTTCCGAAGTACACATTGCAGTCTGCACCTTGCCATGCACTCTTGCGCTTTTCAGTACCTTTTGGTACACGTATCTTTGTTTTGGTTTTGATTCGCTGTTATTTTTACAGAATATTTGAGAGTGTATTGGTGTGAGTTATGGTCTAAGGGGCGAATCATTAAGCTTGGGACCGGTGTGCTAGTACTTCCTGAGCCAAAAAAAAATTCATTTTCTTCAGGACTATCCAACCGGTGATATCTTCCTCCGATTTCACTTCCTTCGGATGCTTCCGAAGTGCCTGCTTCATGATGGCCCAGTACTTCCCTAATAAACATGTACCATACAGGAACGATATTATAAATGGTATGACCATACCACTTGCAGTTGGGATGATACCCCGAATTGGCGGTTAGGCACTTCTTATGGTTATTGTTTATGCGGGTTTTCAATTGGCCGCAGTTCCGGGGGGTCGGGGGGTGGGGGGCTGGGGAGGAATGGCTTCTTCGTTGGTGCCCAAACCTTCTGGGGGGGGGGGAGGCCGGGAGAATAGGGAGCGGGGGGGGGGGGGAGGGGGGGGGGGGTCGGTGGTGGTGGGGGGGGGGCCCACAGTTTTGTTCAATTATTTTTGGGGTTGGTTTTAGTGATTTGTGTTGGGGGTTGTGGTTGTGTGTATGTTTGTTTTTTACTTTTTGTGGCGGGTGCGTCTAATCTTGTACGTAACTCAGAGCTATTGGAAGGACGGTGCCGGTGGTGTAGTCACCCCACTCGGTCTGGTGTCAATTCCCGGCGGTGCGGTTGGCTTTTTATGAGACGAAAAATCTCTGTTCCCGTCTTCCTTCGGATGGGAAGTAAAGCCATTGCTCCCGGCCCCTGTGTTGATAGGTTCGATGTGTTAAGTCCAGTTCGTCTGCCTGGTGTCAGGAACCAGCTTCAGGCTGAAAGTCACGTAAATACGAACAAAACAACAGCTGAGGGGAGGAATGGCAGGTTTTGGTAAGATATTGACTTTATTGGCTTCATACAATCACGGTTTTAGCACAGAGAACAGACGAATTGGCTCATGCGAATATAACAAAAAATCACTAATTACTGCCCTCACGGTGAAAACAATCCTCCCATGGAAGTACCTTAAAGTTGAAAAAAGTTGTGAAGTTGTATAAAAACTTCACTTTCTACAAATTCAAGTTCTTTTGCCCTTGGTTTCCACGTATAACGTATAACCACAGATAAACCACGTATAAACGTAAAGATGGTTTGTGAAAAAAGTGGTATAAATATATTACTCTTTCCTTGGGTAAGAAGTGTTCACCGTGCAGATCAATTTTCGATCTGTCATCCGGCACTTTTGTAAAAAAAAAAAACAGCTTTGGCAATGTTAATGTACCGTGTCTTTGTCTTTTGGCGTTCTCCGTTCAACAAGGCATCGGAAGCCGAGTCTCTTGCAAGTGTTATAAAATTGGTGTATTCGACTGAGTCGATATCACTTGGGTTGTAAATTTGTAGTCCTTGACTTGGGTCTGTTAATTCTGGAGACATATCATAATGCACATCTTTTTCATCCGTTTGAACATCAACCAAGTTTGATGTCTCTGCAAGTAAAATTGTTTCCATCCACTTTCGGAAGTCACCATCATCTGCGAGATATTCACATTCCATTGCGCTATCTGCTGGCAAATTCTTGCTATGCTCTTTCCCAATCAAGCTACCAGCATTTGGTTGCTCGTCGGAATCCTGACCGGAACCTTCGCCGCAACCACAAAGATAATACACGCGTGGAACAGCATTAGGTAGTAGCCTATAAAGTATATGAAAGCATTATTGTGACTGACGATATTGCGATGATTTTTTTCTGCAGCTGAGTTCTTTCCTGTGCATATCCCGGTAACTCGCGGGGGGGAGGGGGGGGAAACTTGTTTTTTTGGGGGGGGGGTTTGGGCCCAAAAGGGTGGAAATGTTGCCACAGAGAACAGACGTTCATCTTCGGTCTGCCACTTGTGTAAAACTTTAAACCGACATTTTAAATGTATGTCGTTATGCTCCTGGTAGGCGGCGCTGCAGTTGTGCGATAACTGTAATGTAAACGTTTATCAATAAAAAGCCTAGCCCATAACCTGAAAAATTTTGTTTGTTTTTCTCTGCACTTGCTTCTTATACCGGCTGCCCATATTAACTTTTACACACGTTTTTCAAGAAAATGTATATGGACTTCAATGTCTGTTCTCTGTGGTTCTGCTGCCTCTGTTGACCTGCAACATTCCACCCACCTACTGCATCTAAATTATACAAAGAGGGTTAACTGCTCTGTTCTCAATTGTTTGCGTAATTAACTTACAAATAATCGTTTTTGGGAACCCTATGGAATGTTTTGCCCAAAGTATTTCCTTGCTGATTTGTGCACCAATAGTATTCACATTTTCGTCCCATTTAACCCTTTCACCATCACTTTGTTTAGCTACATTGATGACGTAACAGAACAAATCGGTCAATGTCCCTATGTCAAAATTGAAACACTAGCGCCACCCCATTAGACTTTCCATACTAATTTGAATCGACAGTTCCGTTTATGATCACAAGCGGTCGTTTGAGCCTGGACGTCTGTTCTCTGTGGTTTTGGGATAGTGACACGACTGCAATCGTTTTTGCAGGAAAATTCAGGGTAAATTTCCTTGTTGATTGTACTGGTAGTGATGAAAAATTTAGTTGATCTGCCACACGATGCTTGACAAACAAGGTATATTGTAGTAAATTTTGATAGCATTTTTGTCCTGAAATTTTTAGGTGTATAGGCAGTATAGAAAAACAGTTTTGGATGTTGTTTAAAATCTTCCAAGAGGTAAGTTTCTTCCACATGAATATTTTGCCAAATATTCGTAATACAGTTTTCGAAAACGTGTTTTTGCCATCAAATTCTGTTTATCATTACGGTTGGGGGCTTTTTTTATAACGACTTCAATCCGGAACGTAGCTTTGACTTATGAATGAATTTTGGCGACATTACTATTTTCCAAGGCACAGCTCGCATAGAAGTTCGGGTTCCTCTCTAGCACCTTCATCACCTTCCTATCCATAGCACGATCCACATACCCAATTTTTTTTTTTTGATTTCCTTTCGAATGTCATACGTTCAAAATATGTTTGCAATACACTGTGGACTGTGAATTTGGGCACCATGCTGGAGGTGGCTGGGTTCGGTTTCGGTTTCGGGGAGTTGTTGAAAAAATGTCATATGGCATTACTGTTGCTGATAGTCAGTCGAATTAGTGTTATGATATAATGCTTGTGGTTACTTGGGTACCCTTTGTCCAAGGCGTCAAGCCATTTCCTAAACGAAGAATTCCTAGACCAGACCGGTCTAGGAATTCTTCGTTTAGGAAATGGCTCGACGCCTTGGACAAAGGGTACCCAAGTAACCACAAGCATTATATCATAACACTAATTCGACTGACTATCAGCAACAGTAATGCCATATGACATTTTTTCAACAACTCCCATGCTATGTAGCATTACCTTTACATTAAAAATGTTATGATGCATTACGATATATCTACAAACAACTTAACATTAAATACGCATAAATAAATGCTTCATCGCTAGCTAAAAAGCAGCATTGGTGCAGTATCATCTGGATGACGTATTCCAATTTGACTTTAGAAATGAGAAACATATGATCGAGCCGAGCTGCCTGTCAGATCCAGAATCGTCATCTTCATTCTCCTTCACCTTGGACTTAGCAGCAGTAAATTTGGTTTGGAATATGGCTGCATTATGGGGAGGCGGGGGGTTTTTGGGGTTGGGGGTGTAGAGGGGAGGGGGGTTTTTTTTAAAAGGGATTTTTTCACTAGCTGAACCCGGTGCGTGCGCTGCTACGCTTGCAACTAAATGAAGGAAAATTTAATATAACTGGCACGTTTATGGTTTTTTTTTCGAAATGAGTTTTTTTTTCTTGAATAAGCAGGGGTTCAAACTTCTATCAAAACATGCTTCTTACCCGAGAAATACACGTTTTGTGTTTAAGTAACCTGGATAATTCTCATTTTTGGTAGAAATTTGTGTTTCATTTGTATGGGAGCCCTCCCTTCCAGAGAGGGGGTGGTTTCTCAAACCACCATACAATCATTGCCTTCAAAACCCCCCACATGCCAAATTTGGTTCCATTTGCTTGATTAGTTCTCGAACCATCACATTGGGCTCATCGATTATAATAAAAATTTGAGTTTCATTTGTTTGAAGCCCCTCCCCCCTTCTTCAGAAAGGGGAGGGGTCTTGAACTACCATAGAAACATTCTTGCCTTCAAAACCCCCCACATGCCAAATTTGATTCAATTTGCTTGATTAGTTCTCGGGTTATGATGAAATTTGTGTCTCATTTGTATGAGAGCGCCCCTTCCTGAGAGAGAAGGGGTCTCAAACAATCATAAGAACCTTTCCCAGCCCCAAAAACCCCTTCATATAAATTTTCACGTTGGTCGGTTCAGAACTTTCCGAGTCTATAAGGGTCTGACAGACAGACAGACAGAAATTCATTTTTATGTATATAGAAATCTAGCCTCCAAAAACCCCCATATGCTAAAAGTGGTTTCATTTACTTGATTAGTTCTCGAGTTATGCAGAAATTTGCTTTTTATTTGTATGGGAGCCCCCCCCCCCCCTTCAAAATGGGGAGGGGTATTGAACTGCCATAGAAACATTTCTTGCCTCCAAAAACCTCAACATGCCAAATGCCAAATTTGGTTTCATTTGCTTCATTGGCTCTCGAGTTATGCTAAAAATTATGTTTCATTTTTATGGGAGTCTCCCCTTCCAGAAGGCGGAGGGGTCTCAAACCACATTAGAAACATTTATTTCTCTCAAAAACCTCCACATGCCAAATTTGGTTCCATTTGCTTTAATTTTTATCGAGTTATGCAGAAATTCGTGTTTCATTTGTATGAGAGACCCCTCTTTCAGTGAGCGGAGGAGTCTCAAACCACAATAGAATCATTTTTTGCCTTCGAAAACCTCCACATGCCAAATTGGGTTCCATTAACTTGATAAGTTCTCGAGTTATTCAGAAATTTGTGTTTCATTTGTATATGAGCCCTCCTTTCAGAGAAGGGAGGGGCTCGAGTCAACTTAGAAACATTTCTTGCCTTCAAAAACCTCCACCTGCCAAATGTGGTTCCATTTACTTGATTAGTTCTCGAGTTATGCAGAAATTTGTGTTGGATTTGTTTGGAAACTCCCCTCCCTCCCCTTCCAGATGGCGGAGGAGTCTCAAACTTCCATAGAAACATTTCTCTCCTCCAAAAACCTCCACATGCCAAATTTGGTTCCATATGCTTGATTAGTTCTCGAGTTATGCACAAATTTGTGTTTCATTAGTATGAGAGCCCCCCTCTTACAGAGGGCGGAGGGGTCTTGAGTTACCTTAGAAACATTTCTTGCCTTCAAAAACCTCTACCTGCCAAATTTGGTTCCATTTACTTGATTAGTTCTCGAGTTATGCAGAAACTTGTGTTTCATTTGTATGGGAGCCCCCCCCCCCCTACCAGAGAGAGAGGAGGGGTCTCGAACCACCGTAGAAACATTTATTGCCTTTAAAATCCCCGCAAGCCAAATTTGGTTCCATTTGCTTTATTAGATCTAGAGTTATGAAGAAATTTCAGTTTCATTTGTATGACAGCACCCCTTCTAGGAGAGGGGAGGGGTCTCAAACCACCATAGAAACATTTTTCGCCACCAGAAAACCCCACATGCCAAATTTGGTTCCATTTGCTTGATTAGTTCTTGAGATATGCAGAAACTTCTGTTTCATTTGTATGGGAGCCTCCCTTTCTAGAGAGGGGAGGGGTCTCAAACTACCATAGAAACATTTCTTGCCTCCAAAAACTTCCGCATGCTAAATTTGGATTCCTTTGCTTGATCAGTTCTCGAGTTATGCAGAAATATGTGTTTCATTTGTATGGGAGCCCCCCCCTTTCAGAGGAGGGAGGGGTCTCTTACTATCTTAAGAACCTTCCCCGGCCCCAAAAACCCCTGCATACAAATTTTCACGCTGATCGGTTCAGTAGTCTCCGAGCCTATTAGGGTCAGACAGACAGACAGACAGACAGACAGACAGACAGACAGACAGACAGACAGACAGACAGACAGACAGACAGACAGACAGACAGACAGACAGACAGACAGACAGACAGACAGACAGACAGACAGACAGACAGACAGACAGACAGACAGACAGACAGACAGACAGACAGACAGACAGACAGACAGACAGACAGACAGACAGACAGACAGACAGACAGACAGACAGACAGACAGACAGACAGACAGACAGACAGACAGACAGACAGACAGACAGATCAAAGAAGTTATTTTTTATTTAAATACGAATATGTATTGGAAAACGAATTCAGTGAGATCTATTATTCCTGCAACGTGTAATAATGTTTGTTTCAATGAAAATACACGTTTTCCATTATTATTAGCGCTCCAGATGTGTGAATGATTTTTATTTAAAATTTAACAATGCAATGGATTACATTGATATATTTTAACAATTCGAACGTGTTCCATCACATGTAATTTTCATAATTTTTTGCAGTGTATTGACGTGTTTGTTTAGTTTACAATTGGTAGCTCATGAAGTGTCCGGTTGCAATCCTCCTTACATAGTGTACCATCTGTTGCATTCAAAACAAAATCGAAAGTGAAATTTGCAAGCGATTATGACCTCCAGCTGGCGTTTTTGCATGAAGAGTAATTGTTGTTGTAAGTAGCTACATTTTCACAGCTACCAATGGACTTAGGTACCTACTCGTCAATTTGATATGTTTGAAGCAAAGTTGCCTGCAGAAATCTTCGATGGCATGGGAAGAAGCAATCGACGAGACGGTAGTGCAACAAAAAGCACGCGAAAATCTGGGTCATCTCTGATGCTGATCCGGCATCCGAGCAGCATGGATGACAATCAAGCGCAGCACAGAGCACAGTGGTAAAGCGCTGTAGGTACCCATTTGTGGCATGAATGTTTACTTCACTCTTTTTCATCTTCAGTTGCCCGGAGATTACTCAGCTAGGCCCGATACGTGCGAATGTGGTTTGTGACGTGGAATTGTCAAGGTCAAGGTTTCTTTTTAGGAAAAATGTCTTTCAATTTACATAGGTATTTGATGATACATTTTTTTTAATTTTCCTGCACTTTTTTCCCTCGATTATTGTTACAAAAAAATCGAATACTTACGAGTTTTAAAATGGCATACCCATTTTGGTTATAAAGATAGAATGGTTGGCTAATTTTATCTCCTTTACCATTAAGAAGCTATGTATAGATTATGCTTCAAACCCACAGTGATTAGTGTAACCTCAATTTGAAATAAAAAATCATTCGTAGGGCTTCTCTGACCCTTCATTATTTATTGCCACCTTCGTTAAGATTTTGGAGAAAAAAAACTGAAAGTTTACCATGCTGGATAGCTACTTATTACCTACCGACCACTCTATATAAACAGCTTCCTCTGTATCAATCGTACGGAACAAGAGTGCAGCCAATCATTTTTCAAGGTTTCATAGGCTGACATATATTTCCGAACGTGGCGAAAGTTACACGCACACTCACGACGACCATGCCATCTCCGGGGCCATATGATAGCTATGTAGGTACCAACTGACAAGACCACGAGACTGTGGGATGCGCGGGCTTCTCCTGGGAAAGCGGTTGTTGGTCTCTGGAGAACTTGTTCCATTCGTTCCGCTTCCGCCCGGCAATCGAACTGACCAACTAGTTTTTCCTCCCCGACCATTGCAAAAAACCGCATTCATCTGCCTGTTTGCACGCTGTTTGTAGCAATGAGGTACGTTCATCTATTGTATGGCTTGGCCAGGCTGACGTACACCACATAGCCAATTTGCCGTACAAGATAGGCCGATATAGTGAAGCTTTGTGTGTTCATCTTGCTTCTAGCAGCGGAGAAAGTGAGCAATTGAACGGTGATTATATGTGGTAAAGAAACAAGACGGAGAATAATAAACCACAAAGCAGCAGCAGGGCACTCGTTGTGGCCGGCCACCTTCAACAGCCCGATATCGAGGGGGAAAGGGTAACAAGTTGTTTTCATCAAATTTTCGTTCAATTCATGATGGAATAAATCGAAGTAGGCATGCTAAGAATTGGGGTTGTTAATGGCAATGTTTAAAATTGGGTTTCAAGCGTATTGGGCGAAGGAGTCCGTTTCATGATGTCAATGATGTCCGGAGAAAGAACGATGCACAAAACTGAAAACAAAAAAAATGTAAACATACAGAAAACGAAAGACTGATATTGAATTAACAGAAGTGAATTTGGGTTTGAAAGATTTTTGAATTCAAAAGAAAGTTAGTTGATTGTACTGGGAATTAATTATACAGGAATGATCAAGATCTAGATTTAATATAGAAAGATATTTTCATGCTGCAGACGTTCAAAAACATTTCAAGTGGCCCCGTCATCGAGTATCGGTTTTGAAGATTTTGATCTAGTTGACAATGCGTAAGACAGTACATGGAATGTTATCATTTTGTTTCTAGCTTGAAGTGATTTATTTTGACGACAGTAAAGTTTATTAGATACGACTAATCTTCAAATGCAGAGCCAGATAAAATAAAAATATCAGATGCATAACTGTTTTGTGCAGGTATGCTAGAAGTTATCTGTGTTTTTAATTTTTTGTTTTTATTGTGTTATAGAGTAAATTAAACTTTCCTCAATTATATTGGAATTCCTTATTTATCGCATCCATTTGTTACATTTTTCCAAAATGTTGCTTGTTTTGATCGATTTATGATCTCAAGTGCATTGGATGCTTTGATACTGAGCGTTGAGACAACTCAAACGCTCTACCTCTTCTGAGTGTTCTTCAACCATTCTCTTGCATTTCACATACCGTAAAATGGAACTACATTGATCAGCGGAGCAACATTAATCGTGTTTCAATGCATTTCAATTTGAGACGTACACACTTCCAAAATATCATGTAAATTTCTGTCCCCTGAGATCGACACATGCAAGCGTCCTTTAGCACATAAGAATAAGTTGAAAGAGATGAGAAAATAAATTCAATCACACACATCTTTCGTCGAATTGCGTATGTGTCAGTTTCAGTAGACATAATTTTACACGAAATCTTTCTTTACGTTCCCCGATTTTTTACAAACTTGAATTACGAGTCGCGTAAAATTCATAATTTCGTAGTTTTTAGAACATTTTCTATGAAAGAGATTAACATAAAGATTGTACTCGAAAAAACACCTTCTCTTGCGTATAACTTTTTATTGCATATACACTTAGAAATTATGATTTTTTCAAGAGACGTAATTCATATTTGTAAAAAGTCGGGGAACGCAAAGAAAGATTTAGTGTAAAATTATGTCTCCTGAATTCGACGGCAATTCGACAAAAGATGCGATTGATTGAATTTATTTTCTCATATCTTTCAACTCATTCTTATGTGCTAAAGGACGCTTGCTTGTGTCGGTCTCAGGGGACAGAAATTTACAAGTCGTTTTGTTAGTGTGTAGGGGAAAATTGATGAAATTTTGGTTAAAACTAGTTTAGATTGTAATGTTCACATGTTTATACATTTTTTTTTACAAAATTGCATCACAATTTGTCAAGTGGTCATCGAGATGGCTTCCAGGCAAGAAGTGCTTCGACAAAAAGTTATGGGCGCCGTCGTGGAGAATCCAGGCCAGGCACACAGGTGGATCGCGAAACAGTTGGGAATCGACAATTCGACCGTGTCCCGTGTGGTAAAATCGTTCAAGGATACCCAGACGACCCAACGGCGAGCTGGGAGCGTAAGAAAAGCGAAGAAGACCGACCCCGTGAACGCAAGGAAGGTGATGGATTACTTCAAGCGCAATCCGAACCATTTGATTCGAGACGTGGCCACAAAGATCAATTCTTTCATCTGGTTCATCTAGCAGACAATTAAGTGGGCCGGACTTCATGTCTTAAAAGTACAGAATGCGCATAACCGAACCGATAAACAGAATACAGTGGCCAAATCCCGCGCCAAGAAGCTGTAACGAGAGTGGTTGGTGCAGCCGAAATGCATCGTAATGGACGACGAGGCGTACATTAAAGCAGATACCAAGCAGATCTTCGGCCTGGATTTTTTAGTCGGCAAGCGCCGCTTGGATTTTCCGGAGGCCACTCCCGGAAGAAGAAGGTTGACAAATTTGCCAGGAAGTACTTGGTGTGGCAGGTGAGCTGTGGGTGCGGTAAATTCAGCACACCGTACAAAACGACCGGCACCATGAAAGGCCAAATAAATCAAGTAGAATGCCTCCAGAAGCGCCTGTCCTTCTTCCGGTCCCACGTTATCTTTATCTGTATTAGAAGCAGGGAAAAGCCCGTTTGAGTAGAGCTGCAACTGTGAGCTCTTTCTCAAATGGGCGCAAAAGACAAATCAACAGAATGTTACAAAGCCTCCAAATGATGCAATGATTGCTTAAATCTACTTAATGATAATAATAAACTAACTTGAACTAAAACAAAATGTAACGAGTTTTGTTCTGTGGGGCTGCGAGTACTTTGTAAAATCTTTTTCCAACAGTGGAACGAGGAATATCGAGGTCAAATTCGTTGACGATATGGAATATTTATGTTCAGAAGCGGCAACAGTCGAGGACAATCAATTTTCGAATGACAAAGGTCAGAAACAAAAAGAGTTTTTGAAACACCAAGAGGTATACTCAGTAACTCTATATCTATAAGTTCACATCGCGCATCATAGCTGGGAAAATTGATTGAATTATTCCATGGAAGGTGTCTTAAAGCGAAGCGCAGCAATTTGTGCTGAATCGCCTCGATAAGTAAGATGCTATTCTGATAGTACGGTGCCCAAACGACAGATGAGTATTCTAATATTAACCTCACTAACGAACAGTAAGGTGAGTTTAAACATTGAATGTTTTTGCAATGCGAAATATGAACTCAAGTGTCAAAGAGGCTTAGGAGGTTGTAAAAGCGACATGTTCCTTAAACGTCAACTTGGTGTCTAATGACACATCTAGAACCTTAACAACAGATTCTCTGTAGATCCAACCTAATAGTCAAAGTCAATCAAACTGCGTTTGCGGGAAAATGAGATAACGGAGCATTTACCAGCGTTGAGATCCATACGATTTGTTTCACGCCACTCGGTGAATATATCTAGCTGATATAGTAAAAATGAAGCGTCTTCAATATCATTGACAGTCCAATACAGTTTGTCACGAAGCTGACAGTCTGTTTTGGCCGGATCTGGAATCGTGACATTATTCGAACCCGAAAATGGAGTGGTACGAAGCCAATGGAGTGGTACGAAGTGTTCTTTTTTTTTCGTGCCGAAGGATGCAAATCCGCCAAACTCGCCAGAACTTCACACAATAGAAACATTCTGGGTGATTATGAAGGGCAAGCTCCGAAAAACAGGGAAGGTCTTAAAAAACGACAAGGATTTGAAGAAAGAGTGGATAGAAGTATATGAGAAAGATGGCACAAGTGTTGCACAGGATTTGATGGGTAGCGTTAAGTCCAAGGGGTGGGCATTTAGCCTAGGAGAGGAGGTTGAATAAACCAACTTTGTAAAAACATAGTTTCATGGATTTATCTATTTCCGGAGAGTTTCTTAGTATCCGATTTAAATTAAATTTTTGGTGATCATTTTTGACTGTTGCATTAAATTTGATACAATCTTTAAGCAAATTCAATGCTTGAAATCAAGTACGGCATGAAGCTTCAACAAACCATTTACTCATACCATTTTGATGTACTTATTTATATTAAAAATATTGAACTTATTTTTTTTTGTTTTTGGGGTGAAATTGATCACTACCTGAAATAATGTTTGTATGTTGTAGAAAATGTGCTGCTGATTAAATTAAAAGTCTCCGCGCTCGATCATGTTTTCGGAAAACTTCAAAATTGCATGTTTGTCTTACTATTAAGTGAATATTTTTACTAGTAAGTGAATAAGTTTAAAAAACGCGTAGATGTTTGTAATGCCCTTTGAGAATACATGATGGACCATAATCATAAAACATAAATCGTTCAAATTATTAGGTGCGCAACTAAGTTCTCGCTGTTTGTCAGTAGATGGCACTAGCATTAAGAGCTGATTGATTTTGACATATCCAAAACGTCATGAACCAAGGCTAGACATATGGTAAACGAACCGCTTGGACACATTAGTGATTTTGTTTTTGTATTATATACTTCTGGATGTGTGAAAATGTCTAATTTTGCGCCATCAATCGTATTTTTTCAAATTTATTTTCCCCTTTGGGTTGCTGTAATGTATACATTTTTCATCACCCGTCGCGCTGCGATGAAGAAAACCCTTCCGTTTTTTGCCGCTGGAGCAGTTGTCCACAGACGAAAAAACGACGCTCAACGTTTCTTGGCTTCAAACCATAAGGATGCCAAGTTCCTTGCTTCGCATGGGAATGGCTTGACGGGTAGCTCCTAATGCTGAAGCAAACTCTTCGTGCATTTGGCACGAATCCGTTCCTGGTCCTGAAGTATGGATATTGCTGGGTATTTGGAAGTATTTCCCAGTTTTTCTGCAACCATTTTGGATTCCAAAATCGTGTCAAACATCGATTTACAGTCTTCAGAAGGTCTATATTCAAAAGTATCCATATTGCAGGCTTTTTAACAGTATTTACAACTTTTTACGGAACTGAAGCCGCCATTTTGCATTCCTAAATGGAGCCGGACATTGATTTCCGGCATGAAGACGCCGTTTGCGTTCTAAAAATATCCATATAGCAAAATTAAACGCCATCGTGAGTTACAACATGGCGCCAAACGTAGATTTTTGACCTTATGCACCGTTCCCGATGCAAAAATATCAATGGTGTAAGGATTCTGATTCCCAGTTTTTTCTAAAACCGGAAGCCCCCATCTAGGATTCCAAAATGGCGTCAGTCGACTTCCAGGGTGCCACCTGTACAACTCTATCGAAGATGGCATCTTCCTAGATGGCCATGGTCTCGAGATACAGCTTGTACAAGTTATTCATATATACAATAGTGCCGCGAAGTGAGCCAATTTTGGACTACTATCCACCAACTGAAAGGCATTGACCTACTGAACAATTTTGATGAAGACAGTAACTTTCCATATGTCCAGGATCACGAGATATTCCCTGTTGGAACCAATTAATACAATCATTTTGCAAGCCAGCTAGCGCCACTTACTGAGCCAATTTTGAATTGACAGCCACGAGGTAGCCCTTGCCCATAAATTTCCGCATGACACCATGCTTCTATAAGGTTAAAATCACATGAACATTACACGTTCAAATTATGTAAATTTCATCAGCTACGTATGCCTCCATCCCGATGGGTGAAATGTTTGTAGCCTGGATCCACCACCCATTTTCAGACAGTGGTGCCACTTTGCAAAGTGTGAAATCATCCTGCAAAATTGAGCAGCATCACTTTCTTATTTTACACTCAAATTAGGCATGGTTTGTTTCAAATGTTTCATGAAAGAGTGCCACCTGTTTTCATGGTGCCCCCGAATTTTTAGCTCAACTTTATAGTAGATTTTTGAATGAAAATTCTAAATACTAATTTCCCCATCCTGAAAAAGTTAAAAATTCATACGATACTGAGCGATATTGAAAAAATCTGAAACTTTTCAGGGATGGGTTGAGGAACAGTTCCAACCATAATTTACTATGCAAGTTCGTGAGGCGCGTTAAAAAACAGCTGACACCAACTTTATGTACAAGGCAAAATAGCTAGACATAAAAAAACCTTGAAGGGTTAGCTCAATCAATATTTACAGCCCTTAAGGCCAGTATCGACTTAAAAAGTAGAGAGGTTACGGAATTTTGATCAATATTACCAAGCGGAATTTTGACAATTGATCTGCATGGAACGAAATGTCACCTTCGCTTACGGAATAATCGAGCGGGATATTTTTCCGAAAGTAAAAGTGACAGCTCCCATTAGTTTGCGTGGAAACCTTACAAATTCCAATTTTATTTTTCGTTCTTTTCAGGTCAGGTACAGCTGCAGAAATTTCTTTTAGATTCTTTACTTTTTCGTTTCAGTAAACGGAATTTAACATGGGAATGAGATAGAAAAAGAAATTTCTTTCGAACACGATACCGACCTTTACTTGGGAAGTAACTATGACGAAAAGTACGCTATTTAAAGACTGTACTCGAAAAAATTAGACACACAAAAATTGTCACCAAAGCTTCATTTTTAGTCGAATTTCCTCCAAACTTTCAGGAACTAAACTTTAACATTATGGTTAGAATTTTATTTCATGGGTTTATTAAATCTCCCCTCCCCGATTGAATGCCTGCACTTTGCTTTTGACACCACTCATATGGTTTTGGGTAATAGTGCGGCCGACTTCTTTTTCATTTTCATATTACATGTTTAAATTTTTTTTATATACTTCATATATTATCAAATGGATACATACATGTTTTTACGTACATGATTTCATGTTAAGGTATTTTAAGACTGAACCAGGACTATTCAGGAAGCGCTATACTACATTTCTGTCATTTAAGGATCAACAAATTATAGGAAGAACATATATAGTTGATACGGATGCCGTAGTACTTTTCTCTTATAAAATTTCAATGCTAATACAGGGAAATGGGAGGAACCATAGAAGCACTCTGGATGGGGAGAGTGGGAATGCCAACTCCTCATTGCTAACAGTTTGTGAATAAAGAGGCAGCTCTTCTCCCCGCCCATTGGGGCATCATCATGTTAGATAGCTCGCTCTTTTTACCAATTGTTCAATCTTGTTGTTGGAAAGATATTCTTTATATCCCTGTGGATACGTATAACTGATGTTGCCTGTGGATCCTAACCCGTTTTTTGGCCCTTCATACAATGGCATGATGAGGATAATCAGTGGTTATTAAAGCTTGATCAAATATAACAAATAGGAGAGCCCATTGCTGTTGGACTTAGCCTCCGTACTACAATTTGATTTCGTGCTACCTAATAGCCTATATCATACATCGTCATACTAGGGCCGATGATGCTTTTACGCACTGTTTTATCACAACTAGCTCGAATAATTTAGGTGTTTTACAAAGTTTGGCATTCATGATGGCCCAAAATTTCTCACTCGAACGAAATTCCGGCGAGTAGGGTGAGTTGAAGTCTCTTGATACAAAAACAACATTGTTATCTCTGTACCAGTCTAACATCGGCCGCGCGTAGTGGCAAGATGTCAAATCCGGTCAAAATAGAGTCTCGCTTCCGTGAGACCGCAGGAAGTCTAGTGGGCGCTTCTGGAGGCACTCGTCTCGGTAAATTTGCCCATTTATGGTACCCGTCGTGATGTATGGCTTGCTAATCTCCACACCCACAGATGGCCTGCCAAAACAAAACAAAAATTGGCAAACTTGTCCACCTTGCCAACCGTGATGTGGCAACGTAAAACTCCTGCCCTGGCAATTGCTTCGTGTACACCTGGATGTAAGTTTCGTCGTCCATCACGACGCACCGTGGTTTTGTCAGCCACTCTCGGTACAGCTTCCTGGCGCGTGCTTTGGCTTCCGTGTTTTGTTTGTCGTTCCGGTTTGGTGCTTTTCTGACCTTGTAGACGTGGAGGCCGGCACGTTCGATCGTTTTTTTCGACAAACCAGATGGAAACCTCCGCCTTCTTCGCTACATCGCGGATCGAAAGGTTCGGTTGACGCTTGAACAGATTCAACACCGTCCTTGGCTTCACCGGATCAGCTGTCGTCGGTTTTCACTGCCTGACCGCCGCTGGGTTGTCTGGGTCTCCTAGAATTACTGCACCACTCGAATTTGGAATTTGGAATTTTAGTTGTTTGCCGATCCATCTGTGGGATTTTCCACGACGGTGCACAATCTATGGTGGATCTTCTCTTGCCATCTCAATAACCAATTGACAGATCGTGATGAAATGAGTAAACATTACACTCTGAACTGTTTTCAGTCAAAATTTCATCTTTTTTATCCACACATCTTTTCCGGAATAAAAAGCGTTACTGGAGCAGTTGGAGCCTTAACGGAAGTTAAATCACCGACAAACCGATAAGAATAACAATGGAAAATGTCGTAATATTTCTGTTCAAATCATGTTACTGATCTATCTTCGTGTTTGCTGAGAACGTTTGTTGAAGCCACGAACGCGCTTGGGAACTTGATAAGAAGGTTCATGTCTGCGCAATTCTGGAGAAATTAATTTTATCTAGATAAAATGATTCTATAGGTTTTGACAGATTGGATCGCTGCACATTTGAATCGGCCGTTATTGATCAAAAGTGAAGATTGAGTTTCATGTCGGTTTGTCGGTGGTTAAACTGCAGCTGTATCGTTTTCAAGAAACGAGAGAGTTCTGTTAGAAACTCACCACAAAGTCGTCATGCTGCGATCCGAATTAACGCTTAGCTAAGGATCTAGACCAGGCCGCACTGTTTGAGTGACGGGAGGACCACAAATACTTCCAGGATCTATCGTATTCCATATTGATGGGTCAAAACAAAATGATCAAGCACGAGTTGAGGTGACTGGTTCTGGAGTTATTTTTTCAGTTTCAGTTACAGTTTCAGATGGCCAACCGTCTTCCAGGCTGAAATTCAACCAATTGTGGAATGTGCTTCCCTTTGAATAAATAGGAATTATAAACATTCCAATTTATGTACTTTCATGTCAAGCAACTTTATCTGCATTGATTGTTTTTTTTTACATTTACATTTACTATTTTGGGAATGTTTCTTTTAACTCTAGCGGCTATGTATTAATAATACAGTTAATCTGGGTTCCTGGACATTGTGGAATCGATGGCAATGAAAGAGCTGATGAACTCGCTTGGGCTGGATCTTCTAAGCCATTTCTAGGCTCAGAGCCATTTTGCGGAGTAAAAATGCATGCGCAATTAAAAAGGAACTCGGGAACTGGGAAAATAAGATGGTGATTACAAACTTGGGTATAACCACCACAACCCGGATGCCTAAAAAGTTCATTACGCCTAACATATCGAATACACGAAAGCTTCACGTTTTGTCAAAAAATGAACTGTGCACATACACTGGCCTAATTACAGGACATTGTATGATCAAATATCACCCAAGACTAATGGATAAAGTCGGCGATGATATTTGTCACTTTTGAAATGAGGAAACCTTTGAACATTTATAGTGCAACTGTGCTGCACTTTTTAGCACAAGAGCAAAATTTTTCGATGAGAAGCTTTTAAAGCTCTTTGAAATATGGTCCCACGTTAGGTAGTGCATTTTGTACGACACATTATTCCTCACTGTCTTCAATGGCTGCGTTTATGCAACTTCTGAAAGGTTGACTTGTAATTTAGCTGAAATATTAGCTATATGAGAAAACAAGGCCACCTTATTATAATTTCTTATTTCGATGTAGAGATATTTTTGCTTCATTTTTTTTCTAATTTTAAATAAAAAAAAAGCCTAATATGAATAGTCTCGTTTTCCCTTTCAACCTCACACACGCATAGTGTATCCATCCTCGTATCGTCATCTTGAAATACCACCTTAATCAGGTACTCCAGTTGTCTCGCTTGGAGAGAGCATTTCAAGTTCAACCCGAGCAAGCAAAGAAAAAAAACTTTTCACATCGATAGCGAAGCTCTATGAGATGTTCATGAGAATTTGAATGAAGCCTCTAACGCTGTAAAAAATAAAAACAAAACAAAAACAGCAACAGTTTGAGGTGAGAGGAAAAATCGCGATGCAAACAACAAACGAGTGTGTAAAACCGGATGGCTCGCCGTTTGCGGAAGAAAAGTGAAAGAGAGTGAGAGAGAAGAAAAAAATAAAACAAATACATCAGGCGACCGTTTGTGCTTTTTCCTATCGGGAAATTCTTCCGAAAACTGAAGCATCGACGTACAGATAGCTACTAACTAACCATAGATAGGCACCTATATTTATGTATTGCAAGTACGGTTGGCTATTGGTACTATGTAGCTAGGTATGTGCACTGATGGCGACTGGCCACCGTGAACTTGCGGTTGGATGGCTGCATCGGCGGGTCTGTTCAGTCTCGGTTGAACACGGTCGTAAGTGGTATCTCGGGCGGAATGGCAGAGTGGTTCGGCGGTGAAAGATTTACGCTGGATTACATTCACGTTTGATTTGGTTTGACGCGTGAGGGTGGAGCTGACGGTGGTTTTGCTGTGGACTAGAAGCTGTTGTCGATATTCATGAAAGTTGATTGTGAACTTGTGGATGTGAAACGTGTTTAGAATTCAGACCATTGTTGCGGGAAATGGCGAACGTTGGATCAACACAATAGTTGCACTGCGGATGAGAGTGTAGAAGGTGTAATTGGTTTTGTTTTTATGTAAATTGAGCCTGTTTGGGATGATGCAATGAATAAGGTTCGTGGATTTTGCTTCTTAATAACTGTTTTGATTCATTTTCCGGAAAGGTCAGGATTAGAATTGTGTTTAGTTTTATTGTTTTATTCGCCTAGTTAGTTTGTTTAAAGCAGAACATCATGTATTGTAGTTTCCAATTTTAAGCTTTAGTCGTAGTTTTTTGCTGTTGAATTTAACAATATAGACATTATCATTTGATTGATCCAAATTTTGAAATTATCGTTCCAATATGCTTGAACGATTTCATATGGGCCTCCTGTACAACCACTTGAAATTTAAACTCATATGATAGGAAACTGATACCACACACGCCATTTCAATATAACATGGCTATGTTAAGCGTTTGCTTTACATTTCTCGCTCACATTCTCCTAGCCTCTTCAGGAATTCGAAATATAAGTTACTCTCATAAGAACCTTTCTCAGTTTAAACGTTGCTGGAGGTTGTTCTTCAGCCCAACCTCAAATGAAATTGTTGTTTATCTATTTTTTAGATTGACAATCTTTTGACACGATTAAACAGTTGCTCAGTCAGCATCAATATGTTGTGCAGCGAATCATAGCAACCATGATTTTTATGCTCTATTCATAAGCCAGCAACACCAATGTTGCCTGCTGAGCAGTTGCTGGAGCTAAATTGTAAGAAATTGCAAAGTTGTAGTTACGAAAATTGTCAATTTGGTGAGCAAAGTAATTTGAAACCAGATTGGTAAGGCGTGTTTTTAGAACAATACAAATAAAAATTTGAGATTGCTTGCAGTAACTCCCATACAAATTTCAAACTGGATGTAAACAATATATTTATAATTAAATAAAAAACCTTATCTTAAACCAATTACATACGGGGGTGGATATTTCAAAATTTGTTTCAGCCTTATAACCATATTGCCTCCGACTCATAAAAGCAACTTTATTGCAAAATTCAACTTTGTGTGCATGTATATCTTCTGTAGTAACTAAACTTCATATATTACTAAGGTTACTTATTCCGGCAGTGTCAACCAGCATACTTATATTTTATCCTCTGCCTTGGTATTGAATGAGATTTCCTGTCATTCGAATTCAGAGAATGGCTTCCGAATTGTTTTGTGCAGTTTGCTTGATGATGCACTTTATGCATTTTTAATTCGTTCATACTTTTTTTTCTTTTTGTTAGATTTTTATTTTTGCTTTTGTGAAATCATCAAGCAAGTAATAAAGACATTTTTTTACTTTAAAAATGCAATAGAGGACGCTTAAATATAAACATTTGTAAGTTCTTTTTTCTTTTATTTAGGCAACTTGAATAAAATGTAAGCGGAGTCAAATTTGCATTTTTGAATTTCCAGGCATATATCACACAGAAAACTAAATTGTGTTGAGTTTTAAGCAGCTAATTAATCTCTAATACCCAAAATGATTTGTTACGTGAAAAAACTATTGTTGGCTCGGGCACTCGGCACTGAAAAAGTCTGTCAGCCACTGCTGTAATAGGCTGACCTGTCAAATGGTTAGCTTTTTCTTGTAGATTTGAAGGGAACTTGCTCGCGTTTACTGGTGATAGTTTGAAATTGTGTTTAAGCTTTTCTCTTTTCTCTTAAAAAGTGATGAAGTGAAGTGTTATTTTGAATATATCTAGTTTTCCAACTACTATTGCTAGTATTTGAGCCTCAACACTTCGCAGTAGGTGTCTGTTTTATAAATGTACATTTACCACCACTACAAGCAAACCAAGCAAACTAAGGAGATGAATTGTGATATAAATATTCGGGACGTACTGAGAATATACAAATACACACAAATATTGCAACTGTTTAGTAAAAGAATAAAAATGGAATTCCTGCTTTCAACACACTATTCAGACTTATTTATTGAATAACTCGTTCGATCAGTGTTGGTTTTTTCTGTAGATAGTATAACATTTTTCGAGAGGCAATTTTGAAAATAATTTTGAGAAACTCATCCGATTTTTCTGAAATTCCATTTGTATTTTTTTACTTGACAGTTTTGACTGGAGAAGCGATCAATAAATACAGAGGTTCTTCTTGTAATAGAAGGTGCAGAGGTCTATACTCCGGTCGAAGAAAATGGTTGATTATGAAGCCGAATCGGTGTGAATCAAAAAGAAAAAGGATAATATTAAAGAACATACAATTGAAGTTTCGACCAAAATCGCACAACATTTGATGAATTATAATCCTACGTTAAATCTAGCGACTTGAGAGCAAATAGATTGATTTCCTTTATCATTTGCTTATGTTCAGCAATAAATACACAGAATTCTCTCGAGCGTTATTTGTTTGTTTCCATGTATGATGGATTGGTATTATGAAAGAAATCTATTTGCCACAGCTTTAAGTGACCATTGAAAGTAGCTTCAATCTGGGAGCTAAAAAGTGATAGCTCTATAGTAGGTTCCTGCGTCCATTCCTAGGTTTCTTTCGTATACAATAATCCCCACATTTAAACTTAACCGACATCTTTTGGAAAAGGATACTGCCACACATTTTCAAATTTGTAAGTTTTAAATTTGGTTTTGCACGTTATTATTATTTTGAAAAATGTTTTTTTTGTAATATACAGTATGCAAAAAAAGTTGGGCTTCAAATGGTGAGTTGACAGCATTAAAGAAGGATACGACAGACCTTTGGTCCTCACAAGTTCCTACCTCACGCCTCCACGAGTCATATGATCACAAGACTGCCAGCTAAGGGTTGCGTACTTAGCTGGTAGTGCAGCCTGTGCACTGTTGTCCTTCTGACTTCAGCTAGATTGAGGAGGTGCGTTCCGAGCGTCTGTCCACCAAGGAGGTGCAGCTCATACAGCGTCTGTCCTGGCATCCAACGGCTGAGTAAGAAACGCTGTATCGCGTCATCTATACCTTATGAAGCAGTCCCACCTACGCGATGTAGGAAGGTAGCATGCTGAAATCTTACCCTACCACATAAAATGGAAGTATTCTTTATACGGTGTATAATTTCAGTTCATCTATGGAATTATGTTGTTTAATAATTTTAATTTTTTTGATTCCTTCGTGGCAATTATAATGCAAGAGCGTCTACAATTGCAGCTGGACATCAGTCTACAGACATGCAGACAGTGTAAATATAATTGTTACTATCATTTTATATTATAACATCCCTTCACAATATTTTTAAAGCTATTTTCAAGTTCGCATCTATGCATCGTCTTAAGTTTTAGCCCACCTAACCCAGTATATGTATTTGAAAGATAGGATGGTTTTTAATGTTTTGTTTAGAAAGGATCATACGACAAATTCTACTAAATAAAATATTAAATAAAAGTTTAATAATTCAAAAACTAAAATTGTTGATGATCTCTCATTTTCTATTGCACAGATATAAAGAATTATTTATGGGCCCAGTAGAAAGCAAGAGTTATCGGAGAATTCAAGTTTCATTTTTCTATTCTCTCTATGATTTTTTTTTGTACATTTATTAAGCTTCCGTTTTTGGGCAGTAATCATAATCATATGAAATTTATTCCGGCTAATTGTTTGCTTAAATTTTCTTTGCTATTCTGCTTGGCTGCTCGGTGATCAAATTTCTTTCATTATATCACTTTGGAAATTTTTGCCATTTCAGAGTTTCAATCATCTAACATCACAGCAGAAGAGACAAATAGTTGCATTTAATTTTTATGTGTATACTATTACAACATCGTATTATTTTCATCATATCATCATTATATATATATAAGTATAATCATATTAAAAATATTTACTAAAAGATTAATAATAATAATTAAATTTCATTTGCTCCAAGGTTACAAGAAATAGATTCCAGATAGTATAGATATTTTATTTCATTGTATCTAAAGGTATTTTTCTATGAATTTAAATCATTGAATTTTATCGAAATTAATAAATGCTCTTCAATTCTGCTGATTATGTTTATCCATATGTCATGAATACATACATATTTTTTGAATTCATGTATAATTAAATGGTTTATGTTTTATTTAATTGCAATAAGACCTTCACATTCCAGAGTTATATTCATCTGCCACTGATTGAGCTGTAAAGATGCACCAAGCTGCATATGATTATCATATGCCTATTATTACTATTTTAACTATTTCATCATATTATTTTATTTATAACCATATTTAAATTACAGGATGATGAATTCCAACCATGGCATATTTTAATTAAATATAATAGTATATTTCATTGCTCTATTACATACTGCATATATTGCATATTATGACGTATTATGTACATATTATATAATAAATACTGGGTTGGGAGGGAGCATCAGGGTATCATTCAAGCTGAAACTGGACGATGGTTTGATTGACTGCCTGAGTCTAGAAGGGAACGAGCATTATCATTTTCTTTATCCTACCGATTCGATTGTGATGCTGCGAATTCTACTCCAACAGTTTCAGTGAGAGTGACGTGCCCTTCTTAACAAGCCATCCCGTAGAAAGCTTAATAAGTATTGCGAATTGGGTTATTCGAATTGTTGGATCGTATCGTTGGAAGGAGATTCTTAATTTCCCGTGGATTTCGCGTGAGTGTCTCTGCTTACGGGTCCACCCCTCCGTTTTTGGCCCTTCATACAGCGATATTGTGAATTCAGATCGGTGGCTCAATTTGATCTTGCTATTAAGTGGAGCTGCCTCCAAGCCAAGGGCATGAAGGGATGGTGGCTACCATACATACATACATACATACATATACAGTATGCAAAAAAAGTTTATCCACCCTCAGTGAAAAATTAAATTTCTTCCAAAAAATCCACCAGAAAATTGAAACACGTTTAATTGTTGTTCAGTTGATTATTATTTATGCAAAAACAAAGCAAATTTATGCGAGTTCAAAACAAAAAACAAATTCTCTTGCATTTGAAACATGATGTTAGAAAAAAAAAATTAAAAAGTAACGCAAAAAAAGTATATCCACCGCTCTGGCTCACATAGTTTAAGTACTTCGTATGACCACTTTTGGCTTCAATAACTGCTCAACATCGTCGTAGCAAAGACTCAACAAGCTTAGCAGTTGTTTCCGGGGTGATTTTGTCCCATTCAGTTGAGATTACCTGCCGCAATTGCTGGATGCTTGTTGGTTTTGGCTCCTGGACCTTAATTTTCAAAATTGACCAGAGATGCTCGATCGGATTAAGGTTGGGAGACTGTACTGACAACTCCATAACCTTGATACGCTTTTTCTTGTACCACTGCGAAACCAGCATTGAGGTGTGCCTCGGATCTCCGGCTTGTTGGAACGTATATCTGCGCCCCAACTTTAGCTTTTGTGCAGAGGCTGGTAGTTTTCGCTCCAAAATGTCCAAATAAACCACCTTGGTCATGATTCCATCAATGGACTCAAGTTCTCCAACTCCGGATGTAGCCAAGATCCCCACACCATGACGCTACCTGAAGAAATAAAAATCAAATTCATGCTCAGTTGGTTGAAAAATTAATGTTGGTAAAGTAACTCACCACCGCCATGCTTGACTGTAGGCCGCAAACACTCCTTTTTCTAACTTTCACTGATTTGCCGCCATTTTCTTGTGATACCATCAGATTAAAATAGCATAACTTTCGTCTCGTCTGACCAAATTACCTTATTCCAGTCATCACTGGTCCGTGAAATGGGTCCTGGGCCCACTGCAACATTTTTTTGATATTTTTTGCGGACAACCATGGCTTCTTAAGTGCTACTCTGCCCTTAAGACCTTTCTTATGAAGTTGATTTCGTACGGATAGTGATGTCAGTTGAATGGAAAACTCACTATCAATCTGTTTCGCAATGTTCGTAGCTGATAGTCCCCGGTCCAGCTTCGCCTTCTTCACGATAGTTCTGTCAATTCAGCCAGTTGTCTTTGAAGGACGCCCCGGTCGCTTAGCTGGTGAGATAGAGCGTGGTTTTGTACATCTGCACAATCCTAGCGACCGTATCTTTGTGAAGCTGAACAATGTCGGCAATATCGCGGTAGTTTTTGCCAGTTTTGTGATGTTCAAAATTCAAATTTCGGATGCTGATCGAAATTTTCTGCTTTTTAGGGCGTTTTGCAACAAATAACTTCCAATTTTGAACAAGAAACTAAAATTTTGAGCACAAAAACTTCAAGAGCACTAAATGACCGCTAGACACAATGTTTACATTCGAGTAAGTTGCAGAATACACACTAAAACTCTGTAAAACACATTTAAATCGTAGTATCCGTTCGGGGGTGGATAAACTTTTTTTTCCCTTTTTCATAATTCATCACATAACATCTCAAGAAGAGATATAAATGCCATATTTTTAATGGCAATGTGATAAAAAAAACATGAATAGATAAATCATGTAAGAACACTCATCAAATTCAACTGATTTTCACCAGAAAAACAAAAAAAAAGTTAATTGATAGGAGGGGTGGATAAACTATTTTTGCATACTGTACTTATAACTAGATAGGTCTTACCATAGGTAAGTTTCAAAATAACACTAGTTGTGTGTATGAAAAAGAGTTTCGACATTAATTCGTAATTAATGTTTGGGCACCCGTGACAAGATAAATGCAATCTATTCTTGAAATTCACTTTCCTAAACCGCAACCAGCATTACGACAACGGAGTTCACCCCGGGAGAAATTTTCCCCTGGAATTTTTCGGGTGCCCCCGGCCGGTTTTCGGGGGTTTTTTCTTGTTCGGGGTTTTTAACCCGGATATGGTTTTTTTTTTTTGCGTTGTTGTCTTTTTTTTTTTATAAATTTTTTTTTTTCTTCCCGTGGGGACCCAAAACCCCCCGCCAAGTAATAGTCATATGGTCACTATGAACGGAGTTCCAATTTCTTGGTCAAATCAAGTAAAATATCTTGGACTGATACTTGATCAAAAATTAACTTTTAAAGATCACATTGAGGGCATTCAAGCCAAATGTAATAAATATATAAAATGTTTATATCCTCTTATAAACAGAAAAACAAACTTCTAATATTCAAACAAATCTTTAGACCGGCCATGCTTTATGCTGTGCCAATATGGTCTAGTTGTTGTGCTACTAGGAAAAAAGCACTTCAAATGATTCAGAACAAAGTGCTGAAAATGATTTTGAAGCTGCCACCTTGGTTCAGTACTATTGAATTACATAGAATTTCAAACGTTGAGACTCTAGAAGAAATGTCCAACAAAATTATTCATAATTTTAGACAAAAATCATTGCAGTCTTCAATTGCAATGATCAATTCTCTGTATAGATAAGAACTAGTTTTAAGAAATCAATAATTATTTTTACACGCAGGCAAAAGGAACCCTGTTAAAAATACTGAATAGACAAAGTAAAAATAATATTAACACAATTAGATATAAATGATAGCATATAAGGTTGAAATGTTAATTACTTAGCAGGATCACCTAGGTTAATATATGAATGTAAAATAATGTAAAATTTGGAATAAATAAAGAGCTAAAAAAAAAAAGAATCCCCCGCAATGGGGCAACTCCTAATTGAACTTCTTCAAAATTGTATTTTTTTTTACGTAGAACGATAATAATAATCATCAATTTATTCTCGACAAAGTGGAACAAAAATGCTTTTCTTTTCTTTTTTAACACGGTAGTTCCTCAAAAAATTGGCTTGGAAAGCACAGATTTTGTCTTACCAGTGAAACTTATTCAGAACCTTTTTAGTATACTTTGTCCTCTGCGCTCAAGAGCAATTCGAGCTTCTGATTGATTGGCTTCAAGATCTGTATTAAAAATAAATATGAATGATAAAAAGTTCTGAAGAAGAGCAGTCATAGGTTTGACATTTTTTCCATCGTGCTTTTTATTTCTGGGCTTATTTCAGCTGAAGCTAAGCAATTTGATTCGGGATAGTATTCATTAGTGGAAGAGGTCGTTCGAGAAAATAGTCATTTGGAGTAAGGGTGTAATTTTCACTGTAAATTTGTTTTTTTTTGTATGTTTTATGATCTTTTTGTTTGCGAGTTTTTAGATTTAATATATGTTTCTTATACACGACTAGATTTTGTATGTTTCTGTGCCGTCGTGTTGTCTTCAAAGGTATTTGTAGAGATTATAATTTCTTATAAAATTTTGTAGAAATATCTACAGCAGGTTTGATGTTTGCTTCATTCTTAAAATATGTCTGCTAATTGACACTGTCTAAACTTTGTTTAATAGTTTCGTACTTATTAAATTTTTATTCAAAGATTTCCGCGTATTCACAGTCTTTGGGCCTTTAAAGTTCATGTATAAATAGAGCGTTTATAATTGCTGTGTTAAACCGCTTCACTTTTTCAAAATGAAGTCAATGGTTGGGTCACATAGCAATCTTTATAAATATTTGTTAACAAAAGGTCCAAATGACAGTTTTGTTATTTTTTATGTGATGAACTTGATTTTGACCCAAAGTAGTGATTTTGTCAAACATAAGTTGTAATATTTCATTATCCCAAACGATTGGTAGTAGGATGCATTCATTTTGAGAGTCCGAATGAAGTCGGCATGGTGTTGATTAAATTCTTTTAACTTCATGAGGAAGTTCGGATAATTTTTGTTAAGCCGTTTTGAAGAATTTGAAGATACCTGAAGGCAAAAACGTGTGTTTCACATGACGTGTGTGATTTCACCCATACATGCTCAAATTCATTTCATATAGATGCTGAAATAATTTATGAGTTAAAGTTGGCCGAAAAAGCAATGAAGAGTTCCACGCCTGACTTTTTCTGAAATGTCTGAAAAATACAGGGTGCGGCAGAAAATCATGCGAAAATTTGTTCTATTTCTTTCAAATCCCATTTTCAACTAATTCAAACAATAATATCAACATTTTCGAGTGCAGTTATCTTTATAAAGTCCTTTTAAACAAATTTATTCAATGTGTCCTCCATTTTTATTAATAACATCCTCGAGTTGACGCCGGAAGCCAGAGCATGCCTTCGGACGTTGTCCTCCGACATTCACTGCCATGTGCGTGTTATGGTTGACTTCAGGGTTTTCACACTAGGGTGTGATGTTTTGCAGGCTCGTGCTTCAACGTGTGCCCAAATCGAATAATCCTACGGATTAAGATCTGGACTGCTAGGGGGCCACAAATCCTTCGGCCAAAACTTCATGTTATCGGGTTCGATTAGACGTGTGACACGGCGCTCGATCCTGCTGTAGGACAACGTTTTGGTCCTTGGAGAAGCTGGCCTTCACCCAGAGAAGCACTTGGTCCTTTAAAATACCGATATACACTTCGGTATTGATTTTAACTCCAGCATCAATGGAAACAGGCGGCATTTTCAAACCGTTGGACGCCACCAAGCCAAACATCATGACACCAGCCGGATGTTTAGTTTGAAATTTGAATTTCACTTTTTCCGGAACGTTCTCCATTTTCTGCGGTGAAATGAACCGGTCCGTGCGGCTGTTGGCCACAGCATCGATGCTAAAATGCTTTTCGTCGGAGAACAGGATTATCATTTTTTCCTTCTTCAACAAGGAAAGCAATCTCTTGGAACCAGTCACTCGTAGTTCCTTGACCCGGTCCGTAATCAAGTGGCGTTTCACTCTGGCTCTGGAAGATGCATGCAGGTCTTCTTTGATGATTCTCCGCATGGATGTCTCCGAAATATTGGCTTCCTTTGCAAGTTTTCTTATGGAACGCACCGGGTTGCGAGCAATTTTTGCACGGACCGATTTGATCACGTTCGGCGTGCGTGCAAAGCGCGGACGTCCGTTTCCCGGCTTCCGCTGCTTAGGGCCATCCTGCAGGGACTTTTTTAAGCGGTAAACTGTTGCCAAATGGCATCCTAAGCAGTGGTATTGTGGTAGTTGACATAATATTTTCTACACGTTAAATTTCGGACACTATGATAATGTCAGCAAAATAAATCTAGACATAATTCAATCCGATCAATTCAATTGTTTTCCAGTATAATAGAGTTTTTATTTTATTGTATTCCAGTATATTAGAGTTATATATACAGTAAAACAGTTGATTGAGATGTTAACCCTTCTTTTTGTAAAATTCTTGAACTTAGTGTGGTATTTCTTTCCTTAATAATAGTGCCGATTGAGACAATACCTTCGGATTTTTGACCACAGCTACATATGGCCTGCCAAACCAAATACTTCTTGGGGAATTAAGACCCCTTATTTGTCCGAAAATATTTGGCAACAATTTTTCTTTGCATTGCGGTGTAAAAAGTCAGACCCGGAAGCTGTTGAAAGTCTTCGAGCACATATGTTGCGTCGTCCGTAATGGTACAACACTTTTTTCTTGCAAAAACATGGTGTGGAGTTCCTTAGCACGACTTTTTGCAGTAAAGCTTACTTCAGATAGAATTGCAACAAAAACAATTGCCTGTATTTCAGTTATTTATTATTGAATTCAAGATCTTTTTTATACAAATGTAGCGTTTTCTTCATACTTTTAAGAAAAAATACGGATAAAATTATTCGTCACGGTTTCGAAGGAATTCTCGAATTTTTCCTGTAACACGGCTCATTAGGCGGCGCACACCTTCTTCGTCCATCGTTTTAGCTATCTTATTCCACCAGGTCTTCATCTGATTGATGTCTTTGACAACCTTTCCCTTTGCCTTGAGTCTCCTCTTCATGATTGCCCAGTATTTCTCAATAGGGCGGAACTGGGGGCAGTTGGGTGGGTTAAGGTTTTTTGGAACAACCTGGACCCCTTTCTCTGCATACCATTCTTGAACGGCTTTGCTGTAATGAAAGCTTGCCAAATCTGGCCAAAACATTACGGGATGGTCGTGGGATCGAATGAACGGCAAAATTCGTTTTTGGAGACACTCTTTTTGGTATAGTTCCGACGTCATTGTCTTATCTGTAACGAAAACTTTCGTTTTTTTTGCTACAGCTGCAAATGCCCTGCCAAATCATGAATTTTCGTGCAAATTTGTCGGCAAAAACAAATTTAAATTTGGCCGGAACTTCCCCCCGAGCCTTTACATAGGTTTCATCGTCCATCAGAAGACACTCGTCGAACTTGGTCAGCACCTGGTCGTATAGCTTCCGAGCACGGATTTTGGCCACACTATTCTGTTTTATGGTCCGATTTGGCTGTTTGCTAGCTCGATACGACTTGATTCCTTCCCGGAGTCGAGTTCTCCTCGCGGTACTATGAGCAGCACCGAATTTTCTAGCCAAATCACGGTCCGACAGATTGGGATTCCTCTTAATCGTCTTCAAAATCTTACCACGCAGTTTCCGGTCGACAGTTCCACTCCGACGATTGGCTTGAGGCTTTCGAATCGTCGTCAATGTTTCCTTATACCGTTTGATAACGCGCCATACGGTATTTCTGGGTAATTTCAGCTGTTTAACTAGCCTAGATGCAGACCTCAATGGATTTTCCAAATAACTGTGCACAATTTTTTCCCTTCTTTCGGCTTCCATGTTGATTGTTTACAAAGTACAGTCGATTTGCGGAATGTCAAAAATACATACGTGAAGCTGACAAAATTCCCGACACGTGGGCGCTAAGCACTTCCAAATCCGTCCACCAGGAGCGCCACAATATGAGCAAAAGTTTGTTCCAATTCTAAATGAAGCAAGCCTTACGATTCCGGTTAGTAAATTTTAAGTTATTTTTAATTGGTTCTTTTCTTAAAGGGGGTGGGTTGTGAAAGGTTTTTGGGGGGGTGGTTGGGGGGGGGGTTTTGTTGGGTTTTTTTGGGGGTTAAATTTTGGGGTGGGGGGTTTGGGGGGGGGGGGGGTGTGGTGTTGTTATAAAAAATGGATTTGGGTATTATAAAAATTTTTTTGGGGAGATTTTTAAAAATTTGTTATGTCTGTATTCTCCGTACGTGGAGTAACGATTATGATGTAGAAGTAGATGTCCGCTCATCACCATGTGGCACCAAGAGTGGAGAGTAATGTGTTGAGCTTGAGAAAGAAAATTTGTCAAATTATGTTAACATTCTGAAAAAACAATTTCAATTCGTTAATTATTAAATCCTTCCAAACTCGTGTAAGATTCAATCAAAATTTCATTTATTCACATGTACATGTACAAAAACTGTGTTTACAAAACGAGCGAAAGCGAATTTACAAACAAAATATTTTCAGTGAGTAGTTAATTTAGGAGCTGTACCTTGTTTTTAATGAAAAAACTGAAGAACATTTGAGTTGCGATTCCGTTAAGAGATTCTTATGAAATTAATAAATAAAATCTAAGTATTATTTCATTTTTTATATGTTCGAAGACTGGATTATTTGCTGATGATTATCGGTAATTTTAGACTATATCACAAGAAAAAAAAAATAAAACGCTTTTTTTTCCGGCATTGTTCAAATCTTCGGAAAATTTAGAAATTATCGTGTTTTTGACATATTTTGTTATAATTACTGATGGGGATAAAATCTGTGTATTCCCGATTGGTTTTCGGAGGATCTTCCGTATCAAAAAATAAAAAAATAAACAGTATTTTTGCGCTTTGTCGCGAGTGAATTGATGAATATTAATACAGAAAAAAAAAACAGTTTTGAAGTTGGATTTAGAGTCGCTTCATATTGGGAAATTTTGATTTTTGGTAAAGGGTGGAGTGAAAAGATTGTTTAAAATAAAAAGTAGACCAGTGCAATGAAGAAAACAGTCATTTACTTATCAGAAGCCGAAGCCAACATACATGAGTGCAAGACTGGTACATCATTTCAGGTACATACACTTAGTTCCGTTTTTGATGTGCTGTTTGCATATCTAACGGGCGGTTCAGCAACGGTGATTAAATTTATAGTTTTTGATTTCGTTGCAAATGCATGCAATTGGCAGCATCGAAAATTTTCAATTTACGACTAAACAAGCTAGTATTATTTTGGATCCGGCGTTTGGTGAGATCTTTCTGATTACAAATGTATAACAAAAAATCGTTTTCAAATAACACGAAATACGTGCTTGGTTTGGACATTTTAAATTTCCACATCTGGAGGTGTGTTTCAGAAGGCTTACCTAAATAATAACGGTAATGTTACCATCCGGGGCTTATTGTATGTGAAAGTAACCTCAATATCACCTTATTACCACAAAATTCAGTGGACGCAGTGGTTCTACCGTCCCAACAAAAAAAAAACCTCAAAATGGTCGTGACTTTCCACACATTCTAAATTGCTTTCAATTACTTAAGACACCTGTTTCTTAGTGAGGTTTACTAAACATGTAGGTGGGAATTTAGCACATTGTTCCATACAAGTGTGTGTTTTAAATTTATAGTGCAATTAATTGCAATAAGTTAATTGCATTATTTATGAATTTTCATTTGATGAAAATGTAGGGCAGTAAATTGCTATCACTTTACTTGCTTCTGTAAATTTTTATAAACTTTACCTGCAACTGTTTATCTTCAATCATTATTTATTAGTAAAATCATCAAAAAAGAAATTAGCCATGGTTTGTTGTGCAACAGAACAATTTGGTTTCATGTACTACATAACAAATATGTACTTGTATCGGAAAATTAAATTTATAATTATTTAGTGAATTTTTAAATTGGAAAAAGCGTTCTTAAATCACTTGAAGTGCTCTTAAATCATAAATCTATGATTTTTTCATTAACGACTACTCGAAAAAAAAAAAACAATAAATGAAGAATGAAGAAAGAATAAAGAACTCTTGCTCTGCAAACAAGTCATTAAAGTTGGTAAAGTAGCATCATTCATTATAAGGATTCGTTATGAGTTGATGGACACCAGACTGCAACCATTTAACTATGGTGCTCACACAATATTGTATTTTGATCTATATCAGTATCATGTATGCAATGTCATGTTTAAATTTTCCTAACTGCAAGTTTACAAAGTCAAACAGGTCTCGACTAACCCCAAACATCTATGAAATACCTAGTAACTCGTGATACGTCATATAAACACTGCTATAACAAAATATGTCTCTTGTTACTGCAGAATTACTCTAATGAAACATGGAAACTATGTGTTGAATTAAAAATATGTTTGGTGTGCTACTTGGGTCTATACATTCCATTGGATTGAAATGTCCAGAACTGTTTTGAAATGTTTTGAAACACTAGACATTTCCGGTGAGTGCGAATATTCTTGGCAAACACTTTAACTTCGAGAGCCTCTCCATTTGAATGCCTGGTAATCTGATGTTTATTTACCCACTGCTTGAAATCATCAACAATATCACTGCATGTGTTTGAATAGAAGAAAAATCTATCGAAATATCTTATCAAAAATATTGTAATCCATTTATCACGATGGTTGTAGATGTTTCTGTTTAAAAAATCCATTAGAGCCATAGTTAGTTTTTGCTTTAATGTGTTTCGACAGTGATTTACGATGAAGCTAATGTACGTTGACAGATCCCATGGTGAGATGTCCTAAAACAATTCAAAGCCTACTTCAAACAAGAATAACTAATCTCCCTCAACGAGAACCAATTTTTTTTATGAATGCATATTGAAAGCAACAAGATGATCTGAACTTTTCAAAATCACACTTTCAGAGCCATAAAGCCTTGCGAAGGACCCCCGGATCGTGCCTGACATTCACTCTCGCTTTTTTTTTCGCAGACGATTGCTCTGAACTCGCACTCCGGTTTGTCTTGTGCGCAAATGTGTATCTCCCTAAATCGACTTTCACTGAATTGGTGGAGCCGAAGTTGGGGTTCTGGAAAAACTGTGGGTGCTGGTCGGGGTTGCAAATACTTCAATCCGGTTTTCCTAGCCGAGTGCACTTAAATTCCAACATTTGCACCAGCTGACTGGAGGTGAATGAAGTGATAAAAAAAAAATCGCTCTTGTCGGAGCTGCAGCAGCAGCAATGCGGTGCGGCGTCAAAAAGTAGGCCACGGTGCAAAAGCTTGCGGCCTCCGACGAACGACGACGTACCTATCAAGACCATTTCTAACGAGTAAGGGAACATTCACAGATTACGCAGCAGGATAGGAGTCTGGTTATTTGGGATGGTTAACCAATCACTGAGCGCAGATTATTTTGAATGCACAATGTTACATTATATTTACTATACAGTTTTTCAGCATAATAGATAAGTCATCTTCTGGAAAGTTTACAAATTCTGAGGATACTACAAAGCATGCCTCATATTGTGTTCATTGATTTCTTGGGGATTGTTCTTGTACAATCGAAAAGTTATCTCTTACAACTTGAAATCGTTTTGAACTATTTTTTATAAGAGTTGTACTTGTAACTAATGAAGAAACCATTTCTAATTTTTAAATATTTTTGACGAGAATTAATTACGGGTCTCAACGTGCAAGAGATATTAGATGATTACCATAAAATTGAGTAAAATTTAGACCTTCCTAGTCAGCAGAACTGCAACTAGCAATGAAGAGCAATGTTGATAGCAGCAGGGTCCCATCTCAGGCCAGTGCAGGCATATTTTTTGACATCCTGTTCCGACGCTATTGGGAGAATGGTACATATTCACATAGCTGAGAAGCGAACTGGTTGATTAAAAAATTATCATGTATTTCAAACAAGATTTGGAACTCGACATTTCTCTAAAAATAATTATTAGGATACTGTGTTTTTGTAGACTGAAATACCATCACTTAAGAATGTCTTTAAAATTAAAGTGTGTTTTCTGTTTAATCATGCATTTTAACACAGTCCAGGTCACTAAGTTTATTTTATCAGAAAAAAATTGCGGTAAAAAATCATCGAAAAAGAGAAGACAACGTCATTTACGCATGACCCCCCGAAAAACTCCGCGCAAAGAAGAGGATGGAACAGAGCAACACTTGTTTTATTTGACCAATCCTTCATCTCCGAGACTGGTTTTCTGACTGCAACGGGTTTGGTTGGTCTGGATTGAGGAAAATCCTAGCTTAAGTTGCAAATGCATGCGTTGGGTGGTGAAATGAAACCTTCGGCGATTGTGGGCTTGTGAGCGAATTCCATGTGGTAATTGTGCACTGGATTTTGCAACCAAAAGCGAAAGTGGATTGCGACGTTGGAATCCAATTTGATTTGAGAAGCTCGATTTTATCCGATCAAATTTAGATGAAACGACTTGATTTATTGATTTATTTTTGAATTTTTCCTTTCTTTACAGTTTAATCGCCAGTATCAAAAGTGAGAAAGAACAAGCCGCACAAACGGCGAACGGAAACGCCGCGACATCCAGCAATGGCCACAAGCGTCAGTCCGTCAGCAGCCAGGGTACTGCCGGTGACATCGAATCAGACGTGGTTGTGGGTAAATCCGGTGGGCGAGAGCGTATAAATTCGACGTCGCACTATTCGACCGAGAAGAGCGGTTCCTCGGGCTACTATAGTACAAATATTTACTTTGCCGGAGGTTCGGTGGTGGACGATCACATCTACTACGAACCGGTTGTGGACCATGTTCGAAAGGCTCCGTCAGAATCGGGAAACAAACCAACCGGGGCAACCGTCGGAAAGAAGGAAGGCATTTTAAAAAATAGCAAGAAATTGCAGGACGCAAACAAAGCGACGCAAAAGAATGGTAGAACATTAGAAAAGTACTACTATCCGGCAACCCTGGAGAACGTAGCAAATGACGTGTCAATTATGCGCGCAAAACCAACGAACAATGAGAAACTTACCGATATCACAGAAGGTCCAGATGGGCCTATTCCTCGGCCCATATGGCCGCTCGATGTTGATGATTCATTGGCTGATATTAATCTGGAGGCGTTCAAGTTGCGAAACAACAGTCAACAAAACTTAATCGGTTTCGAAAGTCCTGCATCGTCCAACTCAGACAATGAAATTTATTCTGTTAGCAAGAAAAACTTGGATGATACAGCGAAAAAGAAATCACAATCACAATACGAGGAATATCTGGAGTTTCACAACACGCGTAATATCTTGGAGCAAATCCGAGGGAAATTAAATACTCTGCTGGAACAGCGAACTGAGGGTCAGAAACATTCCGGTGGCAGCCATGGTCTTACCCCGGCCGAGATCGAGTTGGAGGAAAAGATTACCAACCTGAAGGCCGATCTAGAAGGTTACTTGCAATCAATGAACCAGAAGAATGAAAATGAAATCAAACTCTTCTGTAAGGGAATGTCCAAGGATGCCAAGGTTGTCGCCGTGCAAAACGCAGTTGAGCACCGCAATCGGTCGCGTGGTTCATCGGTTAACTTTGAAAATGACTACGAAGTCCTTGAAAACTATAAAGCACTCGATCAAACGTTCTATCCTACTGTATCTCAGAGAACCCTCTCGCGGTATCCGAATCCAGGTGATCAACCGTCACTTTTCGAAACGGTATACGTTCGCGATGGGTTCAACGTTCGTCAACTTAATCGACAGGCTCCGAATCCCTTTGCACAGGAAGCTCGATCGACGCAGATGCTACTGAACCAGCGATCTACCTACTATGCACCGCACCCACATCCACAACAGCTGCCGCAGCAACAGCATCTGCGCTATCTAAGCAATGCGGAGATAAATGCGCTGAGTAGTTACGAGGTTTGTGAACGAAGGCCAAGCAAGGTTTCGATAGAAATGCCCGAAGATTTAGGAAGCAAAAGTGCACACGTAGTGGTAGACAGTGGTGTTGGGTTGGGAATCACTAGCGATGGAAGCATCCTGGTGGATGGTCGTGGTAGGCGTAAGTCGGAAATAAGCAATAGCAATAATCTAGGGAAAAGTGGTGATGTGAGTGATTTTACGTTGCAACGGGTGATTCTGATGGAAAGTTTGGGCAAGAATGGCAAGATGTTCGGTGATAAGGAAAAAATGTTGCTCGAGTACCACTTGAATAAGCCGAGCTACTGGGAGATGTACTACGGTGCCAATCGGGAGGAGCAGAAACCACACCACACGCTGATACAGAAGGTGAAAATCGGAGGGAAGAATGCCATCTCGGTTTCCTATGTAAGTAAATCAACTTCCATTTATGGAGGTGTGCTCTTCTGTACACACTTAGATTTTTTTACAGAAATCTGTAAAAGTTTACCGAATTTTCAACAGCTGAACGTTCGGTAATCCAATTTAACGGATTTCGGTAAAATTTTACCGAAATCCGGTAATTTTTTTACAGATATCTGTAAAATTTCACCGAAATCCGTTAAATCGGATTACCGAACGTTCAGCTGTTGAGAATTCGGTAAACTTTTACAGATTTCTGTAAAAAAATCTAAGTGTGTAAGTCATATATGTACAAAAGAAAATAAAAATGATATTCGAAAAATTGCTCCCTTAAAAAGACAACAGCTGATTTTTAGCGCTTGGACACACTCGCCGCAGCAATATTTGTGTTTAACGAAGATTTTGTGATCTCATAAGGTGAAACAGTCAAAAACTTTTCAAGCATGATTAGTGTTATTATACATCATAAATAATCTAACTCTATTTCTTTGGAATTTCAATGACTATAAAATATAGGATTAGTTGATTAAGCTTCCGATTATCGAAAATGCAAACCATCGGGTTTAACGTTTCACACTTTCCCTCAGATTTTGTATTGTACTGTTGTATATACCTTATATAATACTTATATAATACCTTATATAATGCTGATCAATTTACTTTGAACTGTTTATTAATTTCCTCTGGTTTTTTGAGTATTCGTCGTTATTTTTATAATAGGATGCTTAATATTTTATTTATTTTATTTATTTTATTTATTTTATTTATTTTATTTATTTTATTTATTTTATTTATTTTATTTATTTTATTTATTTTATTTATTTTATTTATTTTATTTATTTTATTTATTTTATTTATTTTATTTATTTTATTTATTTTATTTATTTTATTTATTTTATTTATTTTATTTATTTTATTTATTTCATTTATTTTATTTATTTTATTTGTCGTCAATCAGTAGTAGACCGTTTTGTTACAATGATATTAACATTTTATGTCTCGCTTCTTAAATATATAGTACGCCCTCAAAAACTAACCTATCAGGTTTATATTTTTAATGTTTAGGTTATCTAATTGCATTGAAGTATTGCTTCAGTTTCCGGAAGTCAACATTTTCTCCGTGCTTATTGTAAGTTGCCATCATCTGATTAAGAGGTCCAAATTTAGCGAAATTTGTGCGATGATGGCCAGGAGCTTTGGTTGTTGTGTGAGAACATTGAACTCAAAAGTTGCGGTTACCAGAGTTTGGTATGAGCCACAACATGGTAGCACAAATAACGACGGATCAACAGCTTTTCTGTCTTTCTTTAGGTTCCGAAGTGAGCCTCGGGGAACCGTCACACCCACACAGGCGGCGTGAAACTTCAGCATCGAGTATCCAATACACGTCCATATAACGGAATCGACAGACGAGTCCAATAAGCACAATTAATCTGACTCATGTTTGAATATACGGCACCGGCAAAAAGCGATTTAAAATTTCGTCCAAACTGATTGACGATCAACATATCAAAACACGAGTTTTTCAATTGGGTGTAGCACCGGCTATTGTCCTTGAGTACGACTTGCACATTGTTGGTGGTAGACCATTCCAAAACCATTTGCCTGCATGTATTTTCTTAAAAAAAGGCAGCAAGCGCTTATGTCAACAATAAACAGTGACAGCTGTCACGATATATCGTTTTTGAATCCACGTGTGCCTGTCAAACCCAATGTGTTTTGAGAAATGTGAACAAATTTTTCTTCAATCAATCTTGTTCTCTTCACATATCATGTTTATTTTTTCATTTTACTTCCGTAATAAGTTTACAAGTGTTTTGTTTTGTTTATTTAATATTGTTTTGCTAATTCCGTTATAACTCAGTTGAGTGCGGTATACTTGTGTCTCAAACCCGTCAGGTATGCACAGAAAACAACCATGATGGATTCCAGATTCCAGTCCAAGAGTTGGAGCTAAGGACTGTTCATTGAAGAAAGTGACACCTGTTACACAAAGAAAAATATTTATTTTCGAACAAATTCATAAACTTGCTTTAAATAAATGAAAATCAACAAACATATGACAGAATTCACGTGAGTTTGAATATTTACTTCTTGTTTCTGAAAAAACGCTCGGCCTTTTCTCTTAATATCTCCCATTAGATTCTATATTACTTCCTCCGTAACTTTTCTTTTTGCTGCAGACAAAATTTTCTTGAAGCAGTCAACAGAACTTGCTTCTCTTCCATCTTTCTTACGTTGCCGCTTAATTATTGCCCAGTATCTTTTGATAGGACGCAGTTCAGGGCAGTTTGGGGGATTTTGGCATTTTTCGACAAAATTGACTTCTTCCTTCTTGAGCATCTCTAACGTAGCAGAAGCGTAGTGAGCAGATGCCAGATCCGGTCAAAACAATGGAGGATCCGTTTGCTTTCGGTAGATGGGTAGAAGCCGTTTTTGATGTATTCTTTCCTGTAATTTTCACCGTTGATTGTGTCCGTTGTGAATTATGGAGAACTCTTCAAGCCACAGGAGCAAATGGCTTGCCACACCAAAACCTTTTTCTCAAATTTTCAGGTTCGGAGGTATCGTTCATCATCAGGCACATCTGTCCTCTGCTTAGCGTTGAAAAATTGCGGCCCCGGAAGTGTACTGGTATCCAATTTGACGTACGTTTTGTCGTCCATCAAAATGCACCGATTCGGCTTCCGTGACCGTTTTTACGTTTTTACGATGCCCCCTTTTTGAGCCCAGATTTCGGTAAATCTTCAAGAGAACACGTTTCTCGAAATTTCTTAACAATCTTGAACACTGCAGATTAAGTGCACTTTACGCTTTTTTCCAATTATCGAAACGACCACTTTTCGGAAAACCATTTGTGCAGAATTAATGTGCGAGTTGATAAGCTGATCCAACCCAACGTTCAAAATTTCTCACTTTTTATTTCGATTTTTTAGGTTTGTTGACAAAGTAAACAATGTTCTTACACACTTAGCGAAAATTCTAAATTTTTCGTTAGGTTTTAACCATAAACTATTGATAAACAGGTGTCCACTTTCTTTAATGAACAGTCCTCACTAGCGATCTGATTGATGGTTTGGGAGAGAGAATCTCAACTGCAGCTATCTGAAAGGTGGATGAACCGGCTCTAGATTGGATTCAATTAACACAGCGACGAGCCGCTTTTGAAATCCGGATGCGCTGTTTCCATTATATTTACTTGATTTCATGTTCACAACGAGAACTTGTATACTCGGTTTATTCTTTTGGTAAGGGCAAAGTATCAATTTCAAGTTTTGCAGTCCTTGTTTGTTTGTTAGTTAGTTAGTTATTAACGATGGGTGGATAACGAGTTCGAAGCCTTAAATATATTTGGGTGATAATACGAATCGTTGATTTCATAAATTTATTTCCGGTATTCAAGAAAGCAGATTTTTTAACGGTCCGGTCAAAGCCGATTCCTTTCTTAAATGGTGTATTCGATAAAAATGGCACACACACATTTACTCACCAAAATTAAACCGATTATCGAATTTTCTTGAAATGAAAATGGAGGGAATGAAAAAATACTACACGTTCTACGAAATTTGTTTTATTCAATTTCATTTCTCATCCCGAATACCAGCACCTTCATTTTCACTCCACCCAAAAAATTTTATACAACTGATTTTCCCAGTGTTTTTGTTGTTTTTCTTGAACTCCAGTTCCGTTTTAATAGTTTGGGGATGTTTGCGATGTTCCAGCTTCATAATTGCCTAAATTTTTTAATTGCGCGAAGTTCCGGTGATTTGGTGGGTTCATATCTTTGGCAGGGTTGCTGCTCGCGTTTATCCAATAAATGCACTCGTTGACCGATTTCTCTTCTCATACAATGTTTTCCGTAACGCGATGTATGACAAAGTAATAGTATTTGGATTTTGCTACAACTTTCATCCATCGTATCATGACGAACGATTCGCCTTGATATAGATAATCGCGCTTATTCACCACTTACTCACGGCGATGCGATGCGATGCGTAGAGGAAAGATGCTAGATCAGGCCAAAAGAGAGTTGATCTTTTGTGCTTCCTTATGAAAGCCAAGAGACGCTTTTTAGGGCACTCTTCCGAATAAATCACATCGCAAATTGATTGTTCCGGGTGTGATGAAGGGGAGCGCTTGTTTTATCATACCCGCAAATCGCCTGGCAGATCAGGAATTTCTTTACAAATTTCGTTAATTTCTGCTTTCGGACATCCTCCGGAACATCAGACTTAGCAATAAAATATTCTTGCCCAGGAAGTTGACGGAAGTCGGCCTTGACGTAAGTTTCGTCATCCATCACGATGCAACACGATTTGGTGAGCAACTTCGTGTATAGTTTGGGGCTTTTTGCACCTTGTAAACATGTAACCCAGAGAACTTCATGGTTTTCTGCACAGTACCGACTGACACCTTGGAATTTTTAGCGACATCTCGAATTGACATGTTTGGACGGTTCTTGAACTGTTGCACCACTTTCCTGGCCATCTTACTGTCCATTGGACCACTTTTACGACCGCTCCTTTCCTTCTTTCGAGCACTGAAACGCTTCTTGAAGGTTTTGATCACAGTTGTATTTGCAATTCCAAGCTTTTATGCGACAATTCCTAGCGACAACATTGTCCTACGGACAATTTTTTGTTTTGACGACATGAGTAGAACTACTTGTTCATTTTTTTTTCTCATACGGTTCAAAAGTTACAGAAGATTTCCGGTGTGTCATTTTTATCGTAGACACCCTTTATTGGCATTTACGTTACCTCGTTGGTAGGAGGAAAGAAAATTTGCTACCATAACCGGACCAGCCAAAGTACTGGTGATTACTCCTGCAATTACTACTGCCTTCTATTTGGCTCGTCACACCTACTGTTTAAAAATCCTTCCTCCTTATTGTTCTTCTTCTTTTCTCCTTTTATCGGTAAGGCTTACAACTCGCCGTAAATTTTCTGTGCGGTGTAGAAACTAACCATTAATCTTTTTTATAACTAAATACTATTTGAGATTCTCCGTTTACCACGAAGTTAACTCTCGTCTAAATAGAAAATTCTAGGGGACTTTCTGCAGTATTATTGGGATACTGAAATTCTAAAATAGCCCAGTTTTTGAGTCTTCTTAAGGTTCCGGTTGACGATGGCCCAATATTGTTCGATTAGGCGGAGCTCTGGCGTGTTGGGAGGGTTCTTGTCCTTGGGCACCACTTGAACGTTGTTGGCAGCATACCACTCCATGGCCTTTTTTTTCCGTAATGGCAAGATGCCAAATCCGGCCAAAATAGAACGGCACAATTGTGTCGCTTCAGGAAAGGCAGTAGACGTTTTAGTAGGCACTTGCTCAGATAAATTGACGGTTCCGGTCGCAATGTAAACGTTGCTTTTCAAGTCACAGGTACAGATTGTCTGCCACACCAGATACTTCTTCGCAAACTTTGACAGTTTAATGTGCTTGAAAATATCTGCCAATTTTCCCCGTCCGGTTGCCGTAAAAAATTCCTGTCCAGGAAGCTGTTTAAAGTCTGCCTTGAAGTAAGTTTCATCGTCCTGTACCACGCAATCAAACTTCGTCAGCATCGTCGTGTACAACTTTCGCGATCGTGCTTTGGCCGATGTGTTCTGTTTATCGTCGCGATTTGGAGTCACCACTTTCTTGTAAGTCGACAGTCCAAGCTCCATCCACGGTTGAAGGCGCCACTCTCAGCTTCTTGCGACATCTCGGACGGAGAGGTTGGGATTCTGCTTGAAACAGCGGATTTCGCATAGTGACAAGAGGCCAAATCATTTCAAAACAGAGCTGGAGAGTCGTGGCTTCTGATAAACGGTAGCAACCGCTTTTGCAGACATTCTTTCTCGTACACATCCTTATTGATAGTGCCGGTAGAGACAAAACTTGTTGATTTTCGGCCACAACTACATATGGACTGCCAAATCAAATACTTCTTCGGGAATATGGACACCTTCTTTGTCTGGAATTGCTGGGCAACGGCGTTCCTTTGCATTGCGGCATTAAAAGCCAGACCCGGAAGCTGTTTAAAGTCTTCGAGTACAAATGTTTCGTCGTCCATTATGATACAAGAAAATGTTTGCAAAAAAATGGCGTGAAGCTCCTTAGCACGAATTTTGCTTGTCGTCACGGTTGGGCACCTTTTTCACTTTTTACGCCTTCAGTCTTTGCCTCTGCTTCACTTTTTGCACGTATGATTTTGACTTCCCAACTTTGCGAGCCACATTTCTCACAGAAAGATTGAGATAAAAGATTATTCTGAATAATGGCTACCACCTTTTTGTCCATTTGTCGGGAGCATACTTTTCGATTTGTTCCACTTCCAATCTTCCGATCCACAGTCAAGCGCTGGCCAAATGATTTGCAAACATGGAACACGGTACTTTTCGGTAGTTTTAGTTTCATGGCAAGATCGCGTACCGATAAATTCGGATTTTGCTGCCGTTCGTACAAAATGCGTTTGCGCACTTGTACTGGATTCGACGCCATTTTGCTGAATGTTACAAGACTGTAAACATGTTGTACCACTAGATAAAGTGGATAGTTTCAGCTGTCATGTTGTCAAAAGTGTCCAAAATTTAACTTGGGTATGCTTACATTTGCAAAATTTCGTCACAATCTGTAAGGTGGTTATCGAGATGGCTTCAAAGCAAAAAGTGCTTCGACGAAAAATTATGGGCGCGGAAAATCCACAGGCGGGGAATCGACATTTTGACCGTATGGTAAAATCGTTCAAGGAGACCCAGAAGACCCAGCGGCAAGCTGGCAGCAGAAGAAAAGCGAAGACAACCGACCCCGTGAACGCAAGGAAGGTGATGGATTACTTCAAGCGCAATCCGAACCATTCGATTCGGGACGTGAAGAAGAAGGCAATTCTTGCGTCTGGTTCGTCCAGCAGACAATGAAGCGGGCCGGACTTCGTGTCTTCAAGGTAAGAAAAGCGTCTTACTGAACCGATAAACAGAATACGGTGGCCAAATCCCGCGCCAGGAAGCTGTACCGCGAGTGGTTGGTGCAGCCAAAATGCATCGTAATGGGCGACGAGACGTACATTAAAGCGGACGCCAAGCAGATCTCTGGAGTTTTTGGTCGGCAAGTCCCGCCTGGATTTTCCACAGGAGTTCCGGAAGAAGAATGTCGACAAATTTGGCAAGAAGTACTTGGTGTGGCAGACGATCTATGGTTGCGACAAATTCAGCAAGCCGTACATAGCGTCCAGCATCAAATATTTAAACAGGCATGCTTCCAGAAGCGCATGCTACCCTTCCTCCGGTTCCACGAAGGTGACACCTTGTTTAGGCCGGATCTGGCATCGTGCCATTACGCGAAACCGGTGATGGAGTGGTACGAGGCCAACGATTCTGTTTTTGTGCCGAAGGAAGCAAAGCCGCCAAACTCGCAAGAAGTTCACCCAATAGAAAAATTATGATTATGAAGGGTAAGCTCCGGAAACCAGGGAAGGTCCTTCATAAACGACAAGGATTTGAAGCGTTAAGTTCAAGGTGTTGGCATTTAGCCTAGGAGAGGAGGGTGAATCAACCAACTTTGCAAAAACATAGCTAATATGAGTTTGTTTTTTCTCTGAGAGTTTAAAAAATATCTGACTTACATTTTTGTCTGTTAAATTTTTTTCGAGTACAATTTTCATTACGGCTGAATAAAGACATATCCCAAATTAGTGCATATAACCCGGATCTATGAGCATGACGTGATCTTTAGAAAAAATGCCTCTTAAGACACCATCAGAGTAAATATGATCCCAAACCACGTAGGGTAAACGTTTCAATAGTTGCTGTATGTTAGCAGCGTTAGTGCACCAATAGTTCCGTATGGAGCCTGCAGTTGAATATCTTATAGTATTGGGAGTCTTAAAATAATTACTGTAAATCATTCGTTCACATTCCATGTTTTAAAATCTTCTGGACATCTATATTTACAGATTAAGATCTGCAGATTTAAGATTTCAAAATCATTCTTCAGAGTGAAACCTTGATTTATATTTTAGTGTATGCCTGCAGAATAATTCCTTTTAAAACTGATGTGATGAGGGAACATCTAGAAGACTTTGTTTGAAGATTTGACAAATTCTAGTCTCCTGTTTGTATGTACAAAACTTCTGTAATAGATTTCTTAGGTAAGGGTAAATTATTGCAGCTGGTCAAACACTCATTTTTTGGTATTAGTTTTTCAAAATAATTTCCAATGCTTCACAAAAGCATTGTTCTGTCTATCTTGAAGACGATTGACAATGACTTAGAATTGAATTATGGTGAAATTTTATCATTAGAATTAAAGGTTGTCAGGCAATCACTTCCATAGTCGACCATCAGTGTAAATGATCTCCGGAAACATTTCAATTCCAGTTAAACTATCTTAATACCGCGCCTAAAAAAGCTCTCCTGTGCTGTCATTGAACACGATTGATTTGTTTCTTGAGGAACGAGCATATTCACAGCATTGACACAAAGTCTGCAGACTTGGTATCGAAACTGTGTAAAGACAAAATACCTAATATGTAGTCCAGTGCACTCTGTGAAGGTAAAAGAATAAATAAATAAATCCAACCGGCAACGGCAGCGTGACAAATCCTACAACTTATTCAAACGTGATGACCGAAACCTCACTTTACCCGATGCGAACTACCTTCATCGTATGCCAAATATTCGACCTTTGCAGTTCGTGCTCTGTTGGTCCTCCTGGCATCGTTCACTAGATTGGCCAACATCTTTCATGAACCTCCTACGTACATTGCACTGTGATTACATTTCCCTAACACCTGTCCTGGTAAATTGCATTTTTATTATCATCACATTTACCCACTCTGGAGCTGTTCGAGTCAGATGGGCACTTTATGGTTGCCAATGAAAACACGTCCATGATATTTAGATTTTGTTTATCTACCACTCGTCAGTCAGTCAATTTGCGCTGAAGAATTCCTAGCGCAATTTGACAGAGCTGCGGTGCCGCACTCACTGATTTATGATATAATTTTAATTTTGCGTGGTTGGATTCGGTTTGTATTCGGTCATGCGAAGTGCTAGTGCGACGAGTATTCTCAAACTAGACGGTCCAGCCAAGGCGGTAATTTGCTATTTGAGACGTCTTGAATTGACGGTCTATAGGCGCTGGATAAACAACATATATTAAAGTGAATAAATCAATCACCGCAACCCTGGAGGAGATTGACCTCGCATAGTCAATCGAGTGTGGGGATTCTTAGAATCTGACGACGATGACGACGACGACGGCTATGTCATGACATTATCTTGGCGGATAATGAAGGGAAGATAAAGATGAAAACTGCAGTTGGACTTGGAAAACTAGGAAAATTTAAAAACTGAAACACTTTTTCAAACTATCACTAGTAAACGTCAGCAAATTTCTTTCGATTCCACTAGAAAAAGCTTATCCTCTGACAGATAGGTTTATTTAGTCTGCGGCTTACAGACATCTTCAGTGTAGTTGATCAATCAGCAAAACAATTTTCAATCCGCTGCAAATATTAATAACCAGTTTTGGTAGAAATAATACCTCCAATAAGTTTTAGCAATTATTTTCAAATTCAAATGGATTTAATCGTAAGTTCTGAAGTTGATTTTACATCAAATGAAATAGATAATCATGATGAATGATCAATACTTTTCAAAGTTTTTTTTTCCAATAATAGTTTGCCTCTATAGCATAGTTTATTTTTCAATTAGTAGGATTATTATTGTTTCATATTACCCAACTATAAACAACAAAACTGCAAACCACAGTATATTCATTACGAAGCAATATATGTCATTGATACTACCATGCAACAACAGTCCGTCTCACAACAGTGTGCCAAAGATAAGAGGTTCACGCGTAACGAAGTTCGCTAAGATTTGCCAGGCTATCATCTCCACTTACCCTCCTCGTGCGAAAGCAGCAAAGTTTACTTTAAGCGCATTATCCTCGTGCAAACCGAATGCATTGAACCAAAACAAAAAAAAAGTGCATACACACGCCGTGCGAACAGCGGTGTAATAACAGTAATCAATGAAATCTTACCTCACACTTTTGGTTCGGTGGTCTTCTTCGTCAGGCAACTGCAGGAGTGTCCAGCCGGTTTGACGATGTGCGAGTGAGTACCTTCATGGAGTAGTGTGCTGTCTTCAGCCGGTTGCCCTACACTGTCAATATAAATGACCGTAGCCGGCCGGTTGGAGGAACATTTCCACAAACAACCACCGCATTTGATGATGAGCCACTTTTTAATGGGCGCAATCAACTGGCGAAGAGGTGATTGTATTGGGTTTGTGGTGAGGAAAGGCCCAGCCGGTGCTTTCCAATCACACAACGCAGTGCCGGAAAACTTACGCTTATCTTTGGTTTTATCTTAACCGATGAGATGGTTGATATGATAGTGTTGAAATGCTCTGGTGAATCATGTTTACTGCGAGCCATATTGAACTGGAGCAATTGATCGAATCTATTACATTTGATGATTCTTATATGCTACCCAGTATGTATTAATTAAGATAGGATCAGTTGTGTAAAACGTGATATTGTTAGATTTGAACAGTCTGTGTGTTTTGAACAAAACGAGATGTTATCTTCAACAAGCTGATGATGATGGCTTTGATTTTGACAAAAGACTTCTTACATGGTTTTGATACCAAACAAGAGCCTTGTTTTAAATATTAAACAACATATTCTCGAAAATAATGATATTTTCCTAATTTGATTTGCTTAAATAGAGTAGAGGGTTTCACGTTTTCTAGGCAAGCTATGGGTGTCCCAATAAGTCTAAGCACGATTGGCAAATAACAATACGAGCTCAGTTTTAAAATAAATTTAGTTTTTATTGCACTTTTAGGTTCTCTAGAATATTTTTCTACTGTTCAACGTGACATTTCCGAGATCCATTTAATCGCACGCCAAAGAGCGGACTTTTGATCTAACACTGCTCATTAGCTTCAGCACAAACTATTTGCCAATGATTTTTAATAATTTTTTCCAGCATCTTTTAAAAGTTTTGATGGAATCCGCTGCCTTAACATGTTTGCGCAAATATGCCTTTGTCAGAGCCCAAAAAGTTTCAAATGGCCTGGGGACAGTTCAGGGGATTCATCTCGAATTCGACTCCGTTGGCTTTGTTCCAGGCTACCGTGTCCTTCACGTAATGCACTGATGCCAAATCCAGCCAAAGCAATACTGGATTATTACATTTCCGGTTCATAGGCGTCTAGGCGCCGCTCCAAGCATTCCCGAACGTAAACACCAGCTGTCATCGTATCAGTTGTTACAAACGGGTTTGAAAGCAAGTGAGTGTGTAACACTCACAAATTGCCGAATTTTTCGGTAAAAATTGACATATCAGCATTGTCAATAGTTTGACCAGCACGGATCGTGCAGAACTAATCACCCGGAAGCGTGTTATAACCAAATTTCTCGTAAGATTCATCATCCATAGTTACGCATGCCGATTTTCCACACAGCAGTTTATCGTATAATTTTCGGGCCCTTGCTTTGACAGATGTAGCTTCACTTTGATTGTTGTTTGTTGTATTATTCTCCCAATACGCGGAGTAACGATCTATGACGAAATTTATCAGAAGCGATAATTTCCCATCAACATGAGAGGCTCTAGGAATGCATGGCCAGCCATTTTACCTCAGTTTTGAGTCGTTTTTGACTCACTTTCATCTGATTTGAGTCGGTGTTTTTGATTTGTCGACTTGACAATACCAGTTGCATTTACTCAAATTTGAGTGACTCCACTTTTGACGAAAGTGAGTCAAAAACGATTCAAAACTGAGTTAAAATGGCTGGCCGTGCGGACAGTAATTTATTGCTAGAACTAAGAGAAATGAAGAGAAAGTATTGATAGTTCCGTTTAGCGTAACGGCAGGCTTTGAAATTTGAAAGATGCAAGTTGAAATCGAGCGGAGGGCATATGAAGGTAGTATACGATCAGGCGCATATAATCTTTTACCAAGCTACCCGGTGCATGGTAAGCACCGGGGGAGGATACCCCCTTGACTGGTAAAAGAATATTCGACCGATCGTGTTCTTAGACTACCTATTGCTTTGTTCTGGTTCTAGCGATTTGTTTATTTCCCTCTCCCAATGCCTAACATGGGTGAGAAATTATCTCTTGCTGTTGGGCTTATTTTTGGCATGTACCGACTATTTCACACATACTGTTCCATTTGAAATGCGCATGTTCGAGTGCATGGGGTAGATAAATTAAAAAATTAAAGCTAAATAACCAAGTTAGGACATGAATATATTCAGTGAAGTGTTTTGATGGAAAAATATATATTATAGAATTAGAGGTTTGAAAATCGGTTGCCCAGAATGGCCAATATTGCGGAAACCAACATTTCTCCTAGCTCGTTTGTTTTAGAATTGTATCAAAAATGACAAGATGAGCTATAGAAAAACTGATTGATCATGATCAATCCTTGATATTTTGAAAACAGTCTAATAGCAGGTACTGCCTGGGTGAACTTCCACAATTTGAATTTATTAAATAATAAGCTGTTAAACTATGTTCTATGTTTGTTTGGTTGTGATCCTGAAAATGGAACTTTTTTCCTAGAATCCTGCCCAGCGCTGGTAGATTTCACAGTCGTCATACGACAATGAAAAAACTGGCCATGACACTATCACGAGAAAAAACGAACTAACACGCGCTTTCTTGTCATTCTTCAACCATCATTCAGTCATGAGATTTTTTCTCAGAGGATATTAACTCCTAGACTTCATGAAATCAGCCAAGCATTCATGTGTAATCGATGGAGTGAAAAATGCATATCAATGTTTGCGTCGAAAGTAGCAATAATATGAATAAACGTACTTGTAATTGCGATGACCAAAATACAGCCACGTTCTATCGTGACGGAAAAATACATGAGATTTTGAAGAAATCTCAATCACTGTTTCCTCACCCAATGATATTAGAAGGTGTATCCTTATTGGGATCTAGATGGGACCACGCCCGGGAATTGAATCCGGAATCTCAAATAACGAGAATCGAATAAGGAAATGAAAGTGAGACGGAGAAACTTTCAATACCTATTTTTTTCTCTACCGTGCCGTTAACAATGATAATGTTTGTTTATAAAAAAGTGGTACTAGCGCTTCGTCGCGCTTCGTCGCGCCGCGTCAAAACCGATGTTGTTGTTGTTCGGTATACACAAGGGGCGTTAACAGCTCGCAGTGCTGCCAGAAATACTGCTTGGATATGACAGCTTTCCCCGCAAAATAAACTCCATTCATACGATAAAGTTTGCGCCCTCCGCAGAGGCCTCCAGATCGTCCTGGCAAGCCCATTCTATGTGGCGTTTCCAGACCCGCCCGTCATTTGATCGACCATGCCTAAGAAGGTCAAACTTAGGAATGGGAGGCCACCGGTGTATTGGTGGACGGAGTCGATCGCCGACCTCCGAAAAACATGCCTCGGCACAAGACGGGGGATGCAGCGCGGTCCGACGCTGAAAGAATGGAGATTTGAGGGGCGTTAGTCACCGCAAAGGCCGCGTTAAAGAGGGAGAGTGAGCCTGCTTTGAGGGCTTGTGTCAGAAGGGCAATACGGACTTATGGGGTGACGCTTATCGGGTAGTAATGGCAAAAACCAGAGGTACGGCGGCTCCAATCGAGCAATCACCAGAGCTGCTGCAGGCGATCGTTGGACGCCTGTGTCCCTGACCCCCACTGCCTTACATTTGTCCGTCAACAGCGTTCCAGTATTCCAGACCACAACGCTCTCATAGCAATGGAGGGATGATCGCCGAACATCATAGCCGAACATTTGCAACCACGTGGGCATTGATAACGACACAACGAGGGTTGGAGACGATGCGATGGTGAAGAACGAAGAACTCATTGCGTTTGGTAAGTCGCTTAAGGTGAATAAAGTGGCCATCAAGAAGCTATTTTGCTGGCTCCCAATATGTTCAGAGTGGTGATGCAAGGATGCCAGAATGAGGCCGTCTTCCCGGACGCCTGGAAAATTCAGACTGTGGTATTGCTACCGAAGACAGGGAACCCACCAGGGGATCCATCGGCAAATCGATGCGTTCTTGAATGGGGTGAAGATCGTCGAGTTCGCAGACGGCATCACCCTAGAGGTACAGGGGATGATCAAAAAGGAGAAGACTAGCAAAATTTTGTCCAGATTCAAAGTGATACAGTTCGGTGAATAATAAACCGTTTTTGATGAAACTAGAAGTGTTCGACGGGGAATTTATTTTAGTTTCAGCATGTTCAATCAAAATTTGATTTGACTTCCGGGCACTGGAGATAGCACGGATACTTTGAGGTTATGTCAAATGTGCTAATTTTCTGCAGCTCGTTATTTTTTATGTTACTTGAAAATCGGAAATATTATATTTTTCTCAAAAGCTAGAATTCATAACAAGTCTGTCAGGGGTTAAAGATTGTGAATCGGCCCATAAACAACCGAGATATGGCCATTTCCGTAAAATGTAGTTTTTTACCCTATTGCCTGACACTCCTTATGTTGAAAAACTCCTTTTTAATTTATCTGTAACTCTGCGTACCCTTAACCAAATTAGATGCAGCTTTTTCCATACGATTACAAATTTATCCTAGTTTTTGGAAGAGTAGCGGACATTTCGTTATTTTCCGTAGTTCCGGATTCATTATCGGGAATCGTGAAGGAAGTACCCTACCACTGACAGACTTGTTATAGTGTTCTAGTTTCTGAGAAAAATATAATATTTCCGATTTTCAAGTAACATAAAAAATAACGAGCTGCAGAAAATTAGCACATTTGACATAACCTCAAAGTATCCGTGATATCTCCGGTGCCCAGAAGTCGAATCAAATTTTGAATAAACATGCTAAAATTATAATAAATTTTCCGTCGAACGCTTCTAGTTTTATCAAAATCGGTTTATTATTCAACGAACTATATCACTTTGAATCTGGACAAAATTTTGCTATTCTTCTCCTTTTTGATCATCCCCTGTATATGGTGAATATATTGAGGAGGTGGAGCTAACGGCCTCGCACTCCATTGGTATTATGGAGAGATGGATGAGTTCCAAAAAACTAGAGCTTGCCCATCATAAGACTGAGGTCATGGTTGTTAACAACTGCAAATTGGAGCAACAGGCGACGAGTACTGCAGGCAATTAACTTCAAAGAGGTCCCTGGGGTACTTAAGGGTTTAAGATCGACGACAAGCTGTCCGTTATCAGCCACGTCGATTACGCCTGCAAGAAAGCCTCTATGGCTATATCAGCATTATTCCGCATGATGTCGAATAGCTCGGCGGTGCAAGCGAGCAAGCGTAGGCTCCTGGCCAATGTCACCCTGTGCATACTTAGGTACGGTGGGCTGGCAGGTGGGTTAGCTCGAGAGTACACATAGGATTACGCACCTAAGAGTAGCGGGGATGATGCCAATAGGCATTGTCATAAAAGAGGATGTAGAGTGATTGTCCTCGATCTCCAACAAAAATGGCGGAACGAACAACGGCAGGTCGCAGGCACCAACTAACTACTAAACACTTAAGTAGTTAGACACTGTGGGTGCTTCACGCACAATAGCCCCCTCCCAGAAGTAATACCGAAAGGTAGTTCCGGGAATGGCCAGGGGTGCAAGGCACGGGTGGATTTTTAGTGGGTCGAGGAGTAGGCATCCTCATCAACACACTCTGAGTTTTTCAGGTGTCTGGTTGCAGATTATTCATCCCGTCTAAAAAAACATACCTACCCGTCATTCAGTTGTACCAAAAAATTAAGTTTACCATGATGCTCTTTAACATCCCCAAATTCTCCATCCTTGATTCCCAGATCGTGAATGTGATCTCGAGCTGCAACTTCGGTGCCAACTTGTAATTCTTTTACCTTAGATTGCACTTCGCTACCTGTCTTCGCTATTGTCAATTTGACAAAATTGCCAGGCTACGCCAACCAGCGTCTCCATGTTTCAGCTGGCAGTCTTTTGTGATCATATGACTCGTGGAGGCGTGAGGTAGGAACTTGTGAGGACCAGAGGTCGGTTGCACCCCTCTTCGAAGTTGTCAACTCACCATTTGAAGCCCACATTGTGGGGAGTTCCTTAAATTCGAGAAAATCTGACTTATTGTCCGTTATTAGAGTGAATTTGTACTCGTAGACATACTGATGAAATTTACAAATCTCGACGATGATCGAATAGGCCTCCTTATCTATTTGGGAGTTTGGGCTAGTGTCTGAGAAGCATACTGTAATGGTTGCTCAGTACACTAGTGGTGGATTGATCCGTTTCCATGCAATAAGAAACTGAATTAGTACAAGCAATACAAATGTTTTTCACAATTTATGAGGCATGTGTTTTATGTACGAACACTTTAAACCAAGCTTATGCGAGTTTAGTAAAAAAAAAATCCCAGTGTAACTTTTCAAAGAATGTTTATCTTTATTTCTATATTAAAAAAAAAGATATCTGATTCTTACGAAAATAACGACCACCCCAATATCCATCAATACCAAAAGAAGTGCCTCACTATAAAGAAGAACTTTGTGGAAGCCAAATTTCCTCTTAAAATCCAAATTTAGGCTAAAAACGTATATTCCAGTCTATATTCGCATTCTGGAGCAGAGTGCAATCGGACCAAATAGGCTTTGAAGTGTCATTAAATCTTCCTTGTCTTCTCAGTGAAGAACACTTGTCACTTGAATTCAGCGAATCGTTTACCAAAACGAACACTGCAGCCAACGTAACCCTCTATTCATCATCACAGTGATTTGTCATGGAAGTGTGAATGCTTTCTCGGCTTCCCATAAAGCGAGTATTACGTCTACATATCCATACCATTTCCTTATTGGACTTGCATTTGGACGGCATCGGTAACGGTATTGGCTTAGGTTGGGATCCACTGTTTTATCACATTGAGGATGGCTAAAACTAGTCAAAAGCGTCATATGTAGGTTCTCTGAGTAATAACAGCTGATCTGATTATAGCGGAGTAGCAACCTAGGACGGTCAGTCATGCTCATGCTCATGAAAGAGAGTAAAGCCGTTGGTCTCCGGATCATGTGTGTTGATGAGTGGACATTCTACGCAGGTGAGAAGCTACCTCCCTGCAATTCCGATGTCGTCAATGGATGTAAATAGGTGTTAACAGTCTGTAGCACAGACTAAGAAGAAGAGAAATAACGTATCTTTTGCTTTCCTGTAAAATCAAAATGAATTATTATGCGACGTTATCATATGGGCTATTAGATGCTAGTTTTGTTCAAGACCGAACATTGGCAGTTTGATTTTAAAATTGCTTAAACAACCCGAAAATACTAAAACAGAATAACCTTCCACCAACGATGGCTTTCAACCAGAAGGCTTTCAATCACTTAGATATGTTGAAACCAACAACAACAACACACACAAACAATCGTTTTCCTTACTTCCGCTCGGATAAGCCGTCTTTTTATTACGCTCATTATGTTATCATTCGTAAAATATCACCCTTGACGGTAAAGATTCAATTACTACCATTAGGATCCCAATCTACCACAAAACACAAGAACATTTAACTACTCGACCGTCTGAATAGTTCCTATTAAGATAGCGCCCGATATGGGCAAAAATGATTTGTTCCTTTAGTACCGTGGATCATCTCACGATTCAGCAGCTGTCAACCAAAAAGAAACCGCTCCAGTGTAAGGCCATAGATCACTTTGCTACTATTTATTGTAGTGCCTTCTAATGGACATTTTATAGATCTATAATAAACGGCCCTAGAGCAATAATATCATTGTTTCGGTAATGCATCACTCAACGACGGCTAGAGAGCATCCATTACACATTTCTTAAGCGCTGTGGCAAAAATTTTCGATCATTCGGAGCGTATATAAAATGCAAAACTAGACTCGCACTAAAAGCTTCAACCATATCAGAAAGCACGACGACGCTCTCACAGTGAACTTCGAAGAACTGTCCAAAAACGGCACGAACGGTTGTGGGGCGCGATGACCTTTATAAATATGATGTGAATTTTATGTACACATGATTATTCACTAAAATAAAAAATAAAACAAAGATTGATCATACACACACAACGGCCAAGCAACAACCTGTTCGAAGATGCAACAACTCCTCTTATAGCATAGCGCGAGGATAGTGGTAAATCACCGCCAATCAAATCACCATTTACAGTAGGAAACTTCACCTTCGTGAATCGTACGGCTCGCAGTGAGCAGAGATAGTTTGATTTGAAATTTTATTGTTCCTTGAAATAAGATTGTACGAGTAAGTTAAGAATGCACACACCCCATATGAAAATTCCGGATCATCTCTCCCTTCAAACTTGATCTGTACACTGTCATTGATAATTAGGCCAACCAAATGGAGTCGGCACGGACGGATTTTTACCAAGTTGGCTGTCTGCCCACCAGCACCTTCAGTAAAGCCTAATGCATGTACTTGATGGGCCTTACCCAGTCAGCTAGGTAAGTATCTACCATTGTACCTGCTATCGTGGCTCGGAATGACGAATGTTTTCGCATTTGCACTAATCTCGACGGTGAGCGAGGAACGAGCCTTTGAGCCGTACAGGCGCACTCTGGCTCACGTCATCCTGTCAAGCTTGATGCATTATGCCGATGTGGTTGGATAACAGTAATGATCTCGATTACATCAGTTGTACGGTTTACAGTCGATTCGGTATGGCCAGCAGAAGGAGAAAATTGCTGTTAGAACCCATGGGTTAAAATGACATGTTGAATATATGTCAAGGAAATCCAGAATAAGCTATCAGAAACGGTATTGGAAAATCCTTCTGCGGCAACCTACTCAGATAATGCAAATAAATGCCATGGCAGGCGGCTTTGATCCCCCATCAAATGGAGAAACTTTTCCGTTTGTATTGTGCTAGACCGGTCTGAATGTAAGGTATGTAAATGCTTGAACCACAACAATAAAAAAGCAGTGATAAATCCGCCAAACGGATGTTATGGCAAAATTCCAATATATCGCTTACTGCTTATTCAACAGACCTTGAAATTCACCATGTTGCCTATGAATCCAAATGATTGGGTCATCTGAATAATACAGATGGAAGTTTAATGTTGCTGGTATAATTTTATCACACATTTTTGAATTTTTGTTGACCTCACATCGGAATCTGCAGCTTGCTTATGTATGAGAAGGAAAGAGTAGACGAAATACTCGTATCTGTCAAAGGTTGAGCAATCATTACCAAATTGAATCAAAATAGCTCAACCTTCCCCAAAAGCTGTTGGTTTACCGGATAAGCTATTTAGGGCATATGCCGCATACCTTAGCCTAATATGCAGCGGACGTTTACATTTTTTATTGTTTCTTATAAAGTAGTTGTGCTACGAAAGACATTCAACTAGTTTTTTGCTTGCTTAGATAAGTTTTATAACACGTTTGTAGTTCTAAACTACGACAAACTAAACAACTAATTTTATTACGATGAACACTTATGAGGAATATGGATGTAATGTCGGTCTATAAGCACCAAATTGGGTCTATTCGTGAATGCAACTTCGTCTCATCTTCTAGGTTTCAGTCTTTTGAAGGGTCTTTTTGTATTTTTTTTATACATTGCATTGTTAGCTCTTTATCTTACAGAAAATTTCAAACATCAAATAACAAAACTACTTTAAAACACTGAAATGATTTTCACTTCTGCTATAAATATATATATAAAATATATATATATATATATATATATATATATATATATATATATATATATATATATATATATATATATATATATATATATTTATTTGCCACTCGATAGTCTCAACAACTTAATGACCATTGAGCAATTCTTTTTGCGTGGAATTCTTTTAGATGAAACATTTTTAAAATATACAACCACTAACACATACTCTTCCATTGATAATTTAACCAATCATACTAAGCGATGACCATAATAGGCCAAAGTAAGGAACATAGGAATAAACATGTCCCTTGAATTGGGTCCATGGTTCTGTTGTGAAATAATGCACCAATTTTCTATAAGAACAGTTATACCTATTATAATGTTTGACTATTTTCATTACATCTTGTATGCAATACAAGGTATATTGGTTCAATTTTTCCAATATTAGGGCAATTGAAAATAATTACAGTGATCTGTTCAGCTTAACCAGTGAAGTCATGGCGTACAAACACTAACGGAAATCTAGAATTTCATGAAAGTGTTTAAATCTAAATCCATGAATAATTGTTTTATTTAAAGTGATCGTCAGGGTGTCAACGTGATTTTGCCAATTTTAGGTGAATTTATTACACATTTGTTACATAGGCCGAATGAAGGAGCTAGGCTGACATTAGATCCCATAACCCTATATACCGGACATGTTGGAGGTTGGTTAATGGATGAACAATGTGCACCAATGATTCTTCGCGTTCCTGTAGGCATATAAAGGTTGTACGGAATCAAATTGCACCACTTTTAAATGGCTGTATTTTTTTTTTATTTTCTATTGAAATTTTGGGTGGAATTAGTTCAATGTGTATTTTTTTACGCTGTGTAAGTTTCACTAGCAGATGTGCAATCGTTGCGAAGATGGAGTCGGAAGAACAGCAGCGGCGCAAAGAAATTTTGCGCACGTACCTTGAAAACCCGGATCTTTCGCATCGTGCCATCAGCAGGAGGCTGGGAATGGTATATTCTACGGTGTTTCGTGTTTTTAATTGGTATCACGAACGTTTGACCATCGATTGGAAAGAAAAAAGTGGCAAAAATGGATCTCCGTATAGTGTAAAGGATAACAAACGGGTAGTTCAAGCTTTCAAGAGGAATCCCAACAGTTCAGTTCGAGATGTGGCGAAGAAACTGAATCTAACCAAAACTTTCGTGCAAGATGCATAAAACGTGAAGGACTACACACGTACAAAGTCCAAAAGGCACCAAATCGGGATGAACGGCAGAATACGGTAGGTAAAACACGTGCACGGAAGCTCTACACCCAGATGTTGACAAAACCGCATTGCCTCGTTATGGATGATGAGACGTATGTAATAGAAGACTTCCGGCAGCTTCCGGGGCTCTAGTTTTTCACTGCTCATCATAAATTCGATGTCTCTGATGACGTTAGAAAGCAGAAGATGTCAAAGTTTGCCATAAAATATATGATTTGGCAAGCAATTTGCTCGTGTGGAAAGCGGAGCATCCCATTCGTGACAACTGGAACGGTCAATGGGCAAGTGTACGTAAAGGAATGTCTTCAAAAGCGTCTACTTCCTCTTGTGAGGTGGTCCTACGATTTTCTGGCCAAATTTATCCTCGTACCATTACTCAAAAGAAGTTTTGGAGTGGTACAAGGCTAAGGAGGTCAATTTCGTGCCGAGCATCTCAACCCCCCGGATGCACCGGAACTGCGGCCAATACAAAAGTCATGGGCCATCATGAAGCAAGCACTTCGGAAGCATCCAAGGAAGTGAAATCGTAGGAAGATATGAAAAAAAAAGGATTGCCATGCAAAAAAAAATTGGTCCAAATGTTGTACAGGACCTTATGAGTAGTGTAAAGAAGAAAGCTCGTGCATTTGGATATGAAATTTAAATTGAATAAAACGATCATGGGAAAATATTCATAACATGTTTTATTTTACTCCCTTACTTACTTTTTTTAAGTTGGAAGATGATTGGTTGAACGAGCGAATTTTGCTGAGTATTTGTGTGTGTCGCAATTTGATTCCGTACACCCTCTAATAGATCCCTCCGAAACTCATACCTTCCCGTGGTGCCGACAGGGGTACGAGTTAACGGTGTATTCGATAAAAATGGCACACACATATTTACTGACCAAAATTAAACCGATTATCGGATTTTCTTGAATATTTTCAGAGAATGAAAAACTACTAATGAGTTGTGATTTACAAAATTTACATCTCTCATCCAGAATGCCCGCACCTATCTTTTCACTCCATCTAAAACATTTTGTACAAACGATTTTCCCAGTGTTTTTGTTGTTTTTTCCCTAATTTTCTTCAACTCCAGCTCTGTTTTAATAGTTTTGGGATGTTTGCGAAGTTCCATTCTTCCAGTCTTCATGATAGCCCAGAAATTTTCAATTGAGCTAAGTTCCGGTGAATTTGGTGAGTTCATATATTTTGACACGAAAATGACTCTGTTGGCTCGGTACCACTTCAACACGTTTCTAGCGTAGGGGCAGGATGCCAGATCAGGCCAAAACAGAGTTGATCCTTTGTGCTTCCTTATTAATGGCAAGAGACGCTTCTTAAGGCACTCTTCCGTGTAAATCGCACCGTTGATTGTTCCGGAAGTCAAAAATCAGCGGTGCGATTATTTTACCACATCCGCAAATAGCCTGCCAAATCAGGAACTTCTTTTCAAATCAAGATAAATCCTCCGGAACATCGAACTTAGACCTGGCAATGAAATATTCCTGCCCAGGAAGTTGACGGAAGTCAATCTTGACGTGAGTTTTGTCATCTATCGCGGTTCTACACGATTTGGTGAGGAACTTCATGTAAAGTTTTCGGGCGCGAAAAACATGTAACCCAGCACGGTTCATGGTTTTCTGCACAAAACTGACTGACAACTTTTTTAGCGACATCCCAAATTGACATGTTTGGACGGTTCTTGAACTATTCCACCACTTTCCTGGACTACTTTGACGACCACTCCCTTCCTTTCTTCGGGCACTCAGATAGGTTCTTATCACACGAGACACCGTTGTATTTCCAAGGTTTTTAGCGATCCATTGGTGAGACTCCTCTGGATTTTGATTATAAGTTCACAAAATTTGTTCACGGAAAAGTTCTTGTTTCGACAACATGACTGGAACTACTATATAAATAACAATGAAACTTGACAGCCGTAGTGTATTGTATGAATAAGATTTGCTAAAAATTTCTGGTTTTTTACTCATACGGTTCAAAAGTTACAGATGATTTTTTGTGTGTCATTTTTATCGAATACACAGTTTAACCATAGGAAAGATCGCATAACCTACCCCAGTGGGACCATGTTCGTTTGCTGACAGGATTAACTTATTTAAATTGTAATAAATTGATCGCGCCAGAACAATCGGAATATTAAATAGAAAGAAAACGTAGAGCGTAATGATGCGATTATTGATGTTTTTTTGGATCTGAAACAATACAGCGCACAGCGGGAAAAAAAGCACACGAATCACGAAAGAATTCAATATAAGTAGCATTTCTCATGTAAAAATTTTGATTAAATGTTTAGCTAAATCGGATGGTATTGTACTTTGATTTTGTGTTTTTAAAGAAAAATTCTATGCTTTTAAGAAAAAAATATCAACGGTAGGTACATTTACAGAATAAACAATTACGAATATTAATTCTATTCAACTAAAGGTAATCTCTATCTCAACAACTTCAAAAGGATCATAATAAGTCAGATTTTTGCCCAAATTAGACCCTTTCCCAAATTAGCACTCCTCCCGGCTTTGTTGATAAAACTACATTCAAAACTGTTTTGTCTACCAATACCTCCTCTACTCTTCTTTAAAGCCGAAATGTGTACGAAGTGGCCCACTCTATAGACGTTTGTGAAAACAAATTAATAAAACCTTTATAAGACCATGAAGATTTGGAAAATATTCTAGTGAAAGATGTTATGACCATTTGAGAACCTTCATAAAACCTATTGGCTGCCATAAAACCCAGCATACAGACAAATGACCACAGTTGTCAAACTGCACTGTGATATCGTGGTTAGTTTTTGTTGTTCTGCTTTGTTCGATTCTTTACGCTTCTGATTCATTTAGCAGTAAATAATATCTAAGAAAAAGGTTCTAGTGTTGCGGTAAATTTTGTTTGATAGCAAAATATCCAAAACAAATTGAGCTTTTTACAGCGTATCATATGCGCATTCAATTTTATGGTGAATATTGGCACGATAAGAGCCAAAAATTAATGCGCCTGGGAAATTATGCGTTTACGACAACTAAACCAAAATTAAAACAAACATATTCAATAAACTAATCATGAATTTCCTGGAAACCTCATTGAACTCAATAAGGTTATCTAAAGGAATGCTGAAATTGGTCTCCGAACTACAGTTCATTTGCATTACATTTGAAATTTGAGCATTATTTTTCCAAATTTCAATTATTCCTTAAATTTCAATGTTTTATTGGGAAAAAATCAAAGTTCTGCCAAATAGGCAATTCATCTTTGCAATGACTACTATAAAACTATTTGGTCAATTGGTGACTACCCTAAATGCCAATTGATCGTTTAGTGCATTAACTGGAGGCAAAATGGTTTTAAAATGCTTTTTAGCTGACCATAATAAGGTAATATGAATGAGCACGGCAAAAACGGCATTTCAAAACAGCATTTTACGAGTTCATGAGGTCTAAATACATTTTTTGATAGGATTAAAAGGAATTTGAGAAAACAGTGTGTAAAGATCGTTGTAACCAAGCTGTGTAGGTTCTCATAAACCTGACTGAAATATGAAACTCATTGGCAGCTCTTGATAGCATCATAAAACCAAATTGATTTCCGGTTGGTTTCATAAAACTTAAATAAACCTTAATAAAGCTGGATGGTTTTGGTAATGTTCATTGGATTCTTAACCTAATATCTTAAAAATGGATTTTTTTAATCAATCGGTCTTAAACTTATACCAGTGAATCAATCGTGAAAATCGTTTTTTTTGTGAAAATTGCCCAATCCTACGCAATACTTTTTATGGTAGAAATTGTGTAAATTTTAATCATTATTGGTTACTGCTTGGTCACCGTACAAGGTGTGGCAGAATGCGAAAATTTGTTTTATTTCTTTCAAATCCCATTTTCAACTAATTCAAGCAATAATATCAACATTTTCGAGTGCAGTTATCTTTATAAAGTCCTTTTAAACAAATTTATTCAATGTGTTCTCCATTTTTATTAATAACATCCTCGAGCCGACGCCGGAAGCCAGAGTATGCCTTTCGGACGTAGTCCTCCGACATTGACTGCCATGTGCGTGTTATGGTTGACTTCAGGGTTTTCACACTAGGGTGTGATGTTTTGCAGGCTCGTGATTCAACATATGCCCAAATCGAATAATCCAACGGATTAAGATCTGGACTGCTAGGGGCCACAAATTCTTCGGCCAAAATTTCATGTTATCGTTCAACCATTGTTGGGTTCGATTGAACGTGTGACACGGCGCATTGACTTCGGTATTGATTTTAACTCCAGCATCAATGAAAACAGGCGGTATTTTCAAACCGTTGGACGCCACCAGCCGGATGTTTGGTTTCACTTTTCCGGAACGTTCTCCATTTTCTGCGATGAAATGAACCGGTCCGTGCGGCGGTTGGCCACAGCATCGATGCTGAAAAGCTTTTCGTCGGAAAACAGGATTATCATTTTTTCCTTCTTCAATAAGGAAAGCTTGGAACGAGTCACTCGTAGTTCTTTGACCCGGTCCGTAATCAAGTGGCGTTTCACTCTGGCTCTGGAAGATGCATGCAGGTCTTCTTTGAGTTTCTTATGGAACGCACTGGGTTGCGAGCAAATTTTGCACGATTTGACCGATTTGATCACGTTCGGCGTGCGTGCAAAGCGCGGACGTCCACTTCCCGGCTTCCGCTGCTTAGGACCATCCTGCAGGGACTATTTTATGCGGTAAACTGTTGCCAAATGGCACCCTACCACCTTGGCAATCTCTTTCGGCTTCTTCTGGGCGAGCAACAAACTGGGGATCACTTCTTTCGCGAACATTTTGACGAATTTGCAATAAAACAAATAGAATGTTTGGATGCAGCACTTGAAAGTAAACATAAACAAATACACTTTCGACAGAAATTTTTCGTGTCACAAGCATTTTCGCATTATTTTCTGCCGCACCCTGTATGCAAACATTGCCCTGAGTGTCAGATAAATCAGAGGTTATGTACCTTGTGCATGCCTCTATGAAACAAATTTGTCAAAGTTTCTGTATTTCACGTTTGAAAATGTTTACAAACCGGGAATTTAAGGAAATTTATTTGAAAAACTGGAAGAACAGCATGTTTTGGATTTTGTTTGTAGGAGTGTGGAAACTTGGATACGAACAATCTTAAATTATTGGAAGAATGTTTGAAGTAAGAAGAGATTCTTCGAATGAAAGGTGCACTGGCTCAATATCCGTTTGAGGTAAGTACAGTTTCTACATATCCTATGCCATACTTCTGCAAATTCATTTAACAAGAAGTTTAGTTTAAAACAAATTGTTATTATTGCTGTGTATATGCATCTGAAACGCCTTAGGTATCATTAATCCCAACTCAATATAATTCTTTAATCTCAAGCATTATGGACATTAACGTTATCCAAGGATCGAGGCAGAAAATTGCCGGCATTTCATCTGTTGACTGAACAGATTAAAGTCAAGTATGTCCAAGATGTCAAATCGTTACCGCTGCGTCGAAGAACTTTTACGTGCAGCGGAAACAGCAGTACGTAAAGCCGCATGTTTCGATATGAGTAGAGTTTTGAGAAGGTTAAGATAAGGACAAGAAGCATGGGCAAGTAAGGCATTGAGAGCGGCAAAACTTGAGTCCGATCCGAAAAAGCCTTCCCCGGAATCATCTTTGATGATGAAAACAAGATTGGGACTAACAAAGTGCAAATATACCGGAATGACCATAATCACGCGGTATGGAACTGAAGCAGCAGGCATTTGTTCCATGGGCCAAAATGATAGTTCACCATAATAGCATACTTCCGAAATTTTCAGTCTGTAAGTCGCAGATGAAATAGGCATTTCTATCAAAAGATAAGTTTTCTGTAGTGGAATTTAACGGAATTTGTTCGCTTTTACAAGAGATAGTTTAAAAAAGTGTTTCATATTTTTTAAAAGTGATCAAGTGAAGTATTAGTTTAAATTTTCCTTGTTTTCGAATAACATTTCTAGCCATTTACTATGTATTTCATTGACGAGCAGGCTGGAGAAACAAGTCACAAACGGCACAAGTTCTACCGATTACACTTTGCGCGGAAAACTTCAGCTGAGGATAATCTCACTGATATGATGAGAGAAACTTTGACTTGGTCTGACCTCAAGATGGCGTATCTATCGGTCAAATCAAGCGGGAAAAAATCATTCTGGAAGCATGAACCAGAATTCCAAGCACAGATGCTAAAGTTTTGTGAATCTGATGAACAGGAACACGAACATATTTCACAAACTAGTGAAAATGATGACGAATATAGTGAAGAAGAGATGAGCGACAACTTTGAGTGAAGATGAGTCATCTGATGGTAACGGATAATATACTTTTTTTTAGTGGTGGTCCGAATAGACCCAGATAATTTATTTTCTTCCAAAGACATCTGAAAAGGAAAATGGAAATCTAAAAAGAAATCCAGTCGTACGCTGGATGCATTTGATAACTCGGAAAATTTTGCATTGAATTAGGCCTATTTTATTCATCTTGTGACACTAGGAACAAAAATATCTGTGGATTTTCTAAGCAACACGGAGAGACGAGGTAAAATCAGCAGTATTTTCGGGTGGTGCATGTAACGACCTTTATTTGATTTCTAGGAAAAAAAAATTCTTATAAATTTATATTTGACGCAATTGTTCTGGTAGTTGAAAGTAATGGAAAAAGAAAACAAGTTAGCTGCACGTTGCTGGTTTCTACTCCTGATTCATCCAATTCCTATATTCTAGAATTTTACAAAAAAAGCTGTTATAAGCACGATCATCATAATTTATCACCAAAATCCAGTACATCTAAATATGGGCTCTCACTGCTTCTGTTTTGCAATCTGATTTCGGGAATTTATTGGCTATTGCTCCTGTAATTATTTTTTTAGCTTATTTAAAGCTCGTTTAGGTATTAGTGACAATAAATATATCGTCTACTCATGATTGTATGGCCGTCTTCTGTTTTCACAGGTTTTTGCAAGTTTTCAAAATCAGAAAGTGTTCTACATGGGATGGCTCGTATCCCAGCTTCTTCGGGTTTCGTTTACCAAACGTTGACATGGTTTGTCTCGCAACCATAGATACGTTTTCGACGAAAACAAACCTTTCCTTAAACATAAATGAATTCTAACAGACGCGTAAAATTTTTCTTCGTTTAATTGCAAGCCAAAGCAAACGTAAACAACGAAATCGTTTGGCGCGATATTTGGCATGAATTTACATGAAATTTCCCATGAATTTATGCCAAATCTGGCATTCCTATTATGTGCATTAGATAACGCAGAAAATTAAATGTTTTTTTTTTCAAACTGTGTAGCCTTAATTAGAATCCTATCGGCTGCCTTCTCCGTTGATCAGGATCTCCAATTTTCTACACCTGCAGAGTCTTTTGAAGATCACAAATTCATTATACACGTGTGAAAACATCGTATAAAATAAAAAATATGCGGATCCAGACAATATCTGCGTTAAGTGGAAGTTCACTTCACCGTGTCGCCTACCGACCCACCCGGTTAATTCCGGGATTAGTCGGTGGGTCCACCGACCTTTGGTGGAGTTGTTCCATTCCCTCTGCCACTTAACCATGGATGCAGCTGTAGTGGTCTTTCGGATACCTCTTGTTCCACGTTGCTTGAAGCACTCTACGTCCTCTTTTATGACAATGCCTATTGGCATCATCCCCGCTAGGACGCAGACCGCGTCGCGTGATACCGTTCGGTATGCACTCACCACTCTTAGGCACATAAGCCTGTGTGTACTCTCTAGTTTATTTGCGTAGCTCTTGGTACTCAAGGCGGTGATCCATGCCGGCCCGCCGTACCTCAGTATGGACAGGGCGACGCTGGCCAGGAGTTTACGCTTACTCCCTTGCACCGCCGAGCTATTCGACATCATGCGGGATAATGCCGATATAGCCATAGAGGCTTTCTTGCAAGCGTAATCGACGTGACTGACAAAGGACAGCTTGCCGTCGATCATGAACCCCAAGATACCTCAAGAACCTCTTCGATTCTATTGTGCAGTTACCTACACTAATCGTCGCATGTTGCTCCGATTTCCTATTATTCACCACCGTGACCTCGGTCTTATGGTGGGCTAGCTCCAATTGCCTGGAGCTCATCCATCTCTCCACAATGCCAATGGAGTGTGAGGCCGTTAACTCGACCTCCTCGATGGATTCGCCACATATCTCTAGGGTGATGTCGTCTGCGAACCCGACTATCTTTACCCCGCTCGGGAACTCAAGCCGCAGTACCTCGTCGTACATCGTGTTCCATAACACCGGACCCAGGATCGAAATTTGCGGGACGCCTGCGGTGATCTGCACACGTTTCTGGCCTGCCTCTGTATTATATACCAGTACGCGATTCTGGAAGTAGCTTCCGAGAATCTTGTACAGGTACCCAGGCACCTGAAGGCGTTGGAGCGAGTCGGCGTTAGCCGCCCAACTGGCGCTATTAAACGCATTCCTCACGTCAAGGGTGACCACCGCACAGTATCGTACTCCTCGCCTCTTGCGCTGGATTGCTACCTCAGCCGTCTTGGTGACGGACAGGATGGCATCCACTGTCGACTTCCCTTTATGGAAGCCAAACTGATTATTAGACAGACCGCCTATACCCTCCGTGTATGTTGTCAGTCTGTTGAGGATTACCCTCTCGAGCACCTTATCCGCTGTATCCAACAGACATATAGTCTATATGCCGATGGATCTCCTGGTGGCTTCCCTGTCTTTGGTAGCAACACAAGGGTCTGAATTTTCCAGGCGTCCGGGAAGACGCCCTCGTCCAGACACTTTTGCATCACCACCCTGAAAATTTCGGGATTCAGCAAGATAGCCGTCTTGATGGCCAGGTTCGGAATACCATCCGGTCCCGGCGCTTTGTTCACCTTTAGCGACTTTGCTATCGCAATGTGTTCATCATTCGTCACCGTTGCCTCGTCGCCGACCCCCGTTGTGCCGTTGTCAGTGCCCACGTGGTCACGGGTGTTCGGCTGAGCCGTCCACTATTCCGTCGCTATGACAGCGTTAAGGTCTGGGATACTGGAACGCTGGTCATGGGACACATCTACGGCGGCGGGGGGCCATGGACTTGGGTCGTGGCTCGGAAAGAGTCCCCCAACGATCACCTGCAGCAGCTCTGATGAACGCTCGGTTGGAGCCGCCGATCCTCTGGTTTTGGCCATTACAACCCGGTAGGCGTCACCCCACGGATTCGTATTGGCCTTCTGATACAGACCCTCGAAGTAGGCTCGCTTGCTGGACTTTATCTCCCTCTTTAGTGCGGTTTTCGTGGCGACTAGCGCCCCTCTACGCTCGATTCTATCGGCGTCTGACCGCGGTCTTTGCACCCTCCGTCTTGCGTGGAGGCATGTTCTTCGGAGGTCGGTGATCGACTCCGTCCACCAATACACCGGCGATCTTCCATTCCTCGGTTTGACTTCCCTCGGCATAGTCGCATCGCACGCACGTGTAAGTGTCATAACGAGTCGTTCGCCGCAAGGTTCCTGGGTTTCGCGTAAGTTTCGTTCCCTCTCAAGCACCTCTTTAAAAACCTCTACATCAAAGTAGGACGTCCTCCATCTGCGGGCGAATGGAGTGGATGCTCCTCCTTCCACGCGCTGCCTTGTATTGTGGACGATACAATAAAGTACCGCCAAGTGGTCGCTATGTGTGTAGACATCATCCACCCTCCAATTGCTAATTTGCCCAGGACTGCTAAATGTTATATCGATGATCGATTCCGCTCCGTTTCTATGGTAGGTACTCTTGGTACCCACATTGGCTAGGTCCACATTGAGCGTAGCCAAGGCCTTCAGAAGAATCTGGCCCCTAGGGTTGGTAAGGCGGCTCCCCCACTCGAGCGCCCAAGCGTTGAAGTCCCCCGCTATTACCAACGGGTTCAGGCCAGTTAGGTCCGTTGTCATCCGATCGAGCATATTGGAAAATTGTTCAATTGACCACGTTAGCGGTGTGTAGCAGCTGCAGAAGAACACTCCATTCACTTTTACAACCACGAAGCCTTCATTTGTGATGGACACAACCTCCTGAACCGGGTATTTGCCCGTCGTCCATAATGCCGCCATATTAGACCTGTTGTCCGCAAACCAGTTTCCGATGCCGACTCGCTAACTGTCTGACACAGCAGTTGCTGGGCTGCCTCACAATGGTTCAGGTTTAGTTGGGTTACCTGCATTACGGTTGGCTCGTTGGTATATCCTTAGCGGCCGGGCACTTGCCCCCCCCCCCCCCCATGACGTGCTTATCGTCCAGTTTCCCGGCGCACATGAAGCATTTGGGGGGACCTTTGCAATCCCGCGCCTTGTGGCTAGTGCTGCCACACCTACTGCACATCTTCCTCCTATCTTGTGTTTCTTGCCGACTTGTGTCTGGCGAGAAACATCTGCATGTTCTTGAGCAAAGGGTTCTGCTTGCGCAAGTTTCACGAGTCTAATGGTAGCTTCGTTGATTTCCGTAGTTGTAAGGATTTCAATGCGACGATTTGTTTTATCTGTAGCCTTCGTGTTTTAGAGCAATCTACGAAGCAAAGCGATGGCACGAACGAGTTTGGAGATCGAGAAATAAAGTGAAAACAACTCATTTGGTGGTGTTGGGGCGCTGGTTCTCCGGATTCGTGGTGGACACGCTGCGAGATAGTGTCCTTCGGATGTCGTACACAAAACGCGCGAACTACTTTCGAAACACTATTCAAAGGTACTCGAATCTTCATTTGAATACGGTTTTTGATGTACATTCGGTGGTAGTTTTATTTGACTGACTTCTATTGGTCTCTTGATACGGGTTATCAGCGAAGAGAGGGTATTGTGTTGCACGAAATAGAGTTTGAGAAAGTCTGCCTACGGACATTCTGCTCTGCTTTGTGGTATTCAAATTAGGTTGAGTATGAGTGCCTCAGTTTAGCTACGAATTCAGTTAGGGTAAATTCAACGATTATGGGAAGTGCCCTAACAGGTGGGTTTACTTGAACAGGAAGCGATATTGATCGTTCTTCCAATTCCTCGGAAGTAAAAGTTGTGCTAGTTGGACGACTAAGAGCTGGCCAGAATCGAGATGGTTGACTAAGCCAACCAGATCCTTTCACAACATAGAGTATTCGTTTATAGATACAGATTGGTAAATTGACTATAGTTTTCGAAATTAAACCATAGGATTCGATCGGATGGAGTTCAAAACAGTTTGGTGGTTTCAGAATTAGCCGCATAACACTCCTGCATTGTTTTGGAGTTTTTTAATATGCAACCTAATGGGGCCAAAATTTTTGGATCGTACTGTCAAAAAAAACGTCTAAACCGTTTTTGAAGGCACTCAGTTTTGTAAATCTTACAATTTCTGATGTCTTTGGTCACGAATGGTTCACTCCGTTCACCACTAGCGCATATGGCCTGCCAAAACAGGTACTTCGAAGTGAACTTCGACATCTTCTTCTGCCTTAAACGGTCATCCACAGTAAACTTGTCCTTACCTGTGAAATATTACTGTTCCGGCAACTGTTTAAAATCCGCTTTGATGTAGGTTTTATCATCAATAACGCAGCACTGGTATTTCGTTAGCAGCTTCTTGTAGAATTATCGAACCTTTGAGGACCCTTGCGATGGTCGAATGGTTTGCTGATTTTCTTCTATCTTCACCAGAACCTCACTGACAACTTGACAACTGAGCGTATGTTAACAATGCAGTCTAAGTTGGGGAAAATTTGTTTGATTTCGGTGAAGTATGAAAAAGGCTACACAGTCACTTGAAATATCAGAAACGGGAACAATTTTGAAGATTGAGTTCCATACATGTTATGTGGCGTTAAGCAGAACATGAACAGGTCATCATACACCAATAAGGACCTTGAAAAGTGATAGTCTTTTTTATGTTAGTAAAAGTCAACAGGTAAGAGACAAACGTGTTTACTCGGAGAACTAAGTATAGGATGAGAATGGTGGTACGCGAGTAATAACTTGTATGATAAGGTGTGGTATTTAATGAGACTTATAAAACACTATGGTACAAAAGCTTCCAGTACACAATCGAAGAAATGCTGCATTACTAATTCAACGTAACGCAACGTATGAATCAAACAATAAGACAATTGAAATCTGTTTTCATATTCTCATCAAAACAAATTTGTCGCGAACGTAATTTCAAGCCCATAAAACTGTCCAGAAATCATATTTACCATGGTAGGCCTCACCGTCACTGGTTAGGACTTAACAAGCTTCTAGCCTAGAAACACCAAAACAAGCTACGGATATTTTGCATAGCCGAAATGATTCCCAGCATAAATCCCTTTCGTGATCCAGTGCCATCTAACTATCCATTAACCTCAACTTCACTGAACAGCAAGGGAGCAAAGATAGATCCTAGCAATGAACGTAACGCGCGAGGGTGCACTCATCATCATCATAATGAGTATTTCGGAACCGACAGGATTAGTCGTATCTGTGCACCAGCAAAAAACTCCTCCCTATCCAAAAGCTGCGTGTGCTTTCAACATATATGCATAGTAAGGGAAGTGTTAGTCTCCGTACATAACGTATATGTAGGTGTAGAATTCAGTCAGCAGTACACATAGTGGAAAAATCGTAAAATTTAATTTGCTTTCCCGCTCACGACCGATGGCTTTGCAACGGCCTTACCGACAATCAAACATGAGCGAATTGCCTCGGTAGGAGCAAAACTATACGCGTTTGGTGCGGAAAAAACGATTATTATAATTAAATTTCTGAATTGAATTTCCAACGAGATTATTGCAATCTGCCATGCATAACGATAAATACATTTATAACTAATGCGAGCGTGACGAAACATTTCCGGTTGTTTTGCGAGCATTCATGCAGTGGTATCTTGGGCTAGGGAAAAATTAACGACGTCACTTCAGTAGCATGGCGGGAGATTTCACTCCTACTGCTAAGCAGATGCTGGGTTCATGCAACACGAACCTTGAAATACACGAACCTTGAAAATTTCATTCAAAACAAACCGTCTTGCAAACCAATTTGCATGCGAATCCTTGTCGATAACTTTTTCAGTGCTGCCCCCATTTGGCATCATGACTCGAGTGCATTCGAAAATTATAAATTATTAATGAAATATGCTCGTTTTTGAGCAACAGAAAATGCAGCGCAGCATCTGCTGAGAGCAATACATTGTTTGTATTTTCGTTCTTGTTGCTTTTTTTTTAACCTCGGTCGCACCATCTTGCCTCACCACAACCCAAAGTTGCCCTTAGTCAGCTTGCATGATAACGAGTGAGAACCCAGGATATTATTAAACATGCTGCTCACTGGTTTCTGTGTTTGCTTTTGCTCCTGAACTACCAACAAGCAACCGTACGTCAGTTTTACCGTTTGAAAAGCATCCGTTATTTAGGAGCTGCTTTACAAGTTTCCAGATGCGCACCCTGCGTATTGTTCGAAGATATGGAGCATTACGCTGCTGCAATGCAGTCGAAAATTGTTGAGAATTATTAACTGGGAACCTTCTACCGAAATGAATCGGAAATTTACTCAGGTGGATTTGAAAAAAGCCTTGTTAGCGGGGTTGGGGTATGCAATGCTGCTAGAAGTAGATCTTCAGAGTTACAAAAGGATCGTTTGGTAGCTGTTGTTTGACCTTTGTAACGTTTTTTTTTTCAGTACAGTAAAGGTTCAAGTCATAAAACTTGTTGAAAATGTATTGCAAACAAAATTAAACTGAAAGTCAAGATATAACATAGAACAGGTTAAAATATGTCAACTCTCAAATAATGTGCATTAACACATACACGATTTGTAAGAATCACAACATCACTTTTTTTGCTTGTTATTTTCTAGAGTTGAGTGCATCACGTCCTATTTATATCAGGAACCTCTTTGTTGGAATAAAACAGAATAGAATCACATGTACTATATGCTTTGTCGATGGTATCCGAAGCGTTGAAGTACATCATCTATCTTGCTCTAGTTCTTTCTTAATGTCATTTTATACTCAATACTCAATAATTCGGTAAACTTTCGTGGTAAGGCTCAGATGGAGACCCTCATTTTTTCGAGAATGGCGGGGTAGTAGAAGTACTCTCAAAATGTGAGACAAGATTAAAGCTTTGTCCATTTAGAATCCGGAATAATAAAATCATCTGTATCTCGGTAACGGATTGACGTAAAAATAAGTTTTATGCATCAAAACAAAGATAATTTACTGTTCTTAAAGGAAAAAATATCAATACACATCATTTCTCTTCGTTTCCAATGAAAATTTGCATTTTCTTCTCTATTCCTCCCATCAAACGCTGCACACCTCCGGAGTCAACTTTCTTGGCACATTTGTTCCTCATTTTGGTCATTTGAGTCGCGTCCCGAGCCGTTTTTCCACTTTTCTTAAGCTTCCGCTTCATTATTGCCCAAAATCTCTCGATGGGCCGGAACTGTGGGCAGTTGGGTGGATTTATTTTTTATCGATGAAATCTACGTTATTATTGCGGTACCACTGGATGACTTCCCGGCTGTAGTGGCAACTCGCCAAATCTATCCAAAATTTCACGGGACCTTTATGGGCTTTAATGAAAGGTAGTACGCGGTTTTTGAGGCGTTCTTCCGTGTACAGCTTCGAGTCCATTGTCTTATTCGTCACGAACATTTTGGTCTTTGCTCCGCAGCTGCATATCCCTTGCCAAATCATCAGTTTTTTTTTTTTGGCAAATTTGTCCATAAAAGCAAACTTAAACTTTGCAGGAACATCTCTTCGTGCCGTCGCCATGTAGAATTTTTGGCCAGGAAGCTGCCCGAAATCCATTTTGACGAAGGTTTCATCGTCGATGAGCAGGCATCCTTGGTACTTCGTCAAAACCTGCTAGTACAATTTCCGAGCTCGAGTTTTGGTGACGAAACTTTGCTTCAACGTTCTGTTTGGTTGCTTGCTGGCTCGATAAGAACGATATCCTGCTCACAAACGAATTCTTCGAACGGTACTGCGAGCAGCAGCGTATTTTTGTGCGATTTCATTATCTGATAGTCCAGGGTTTGCTCTGACGGTTCTCAACACCTTCTGGTTCAGCTTGCGGTCATATGTTCCACTACGAAGCTTACCTTGAGGCACTCGATCCACGCTCTTTCGTTCTTTGAAACGTTCGAACACATCATACACGGTTGATTTGGCGATTTTCAACGTTTTTGCGATTTTTATTGCGGACCACGTTGGATTATCAACGTGGGTGTGCAGAATTTTTTCTCTCCTCTCGGCTTCCATCTGGAATCACTTTTGACTCACTGCACGAAACACCGTGAAATTTATACCACAGAAAGTGGGCGCCTAGGTTAACAAACCGCTGTAAAGGAATTCTTGCAGCAGTTACTTTCCGTGCCGCTGCAACACAATAAGTGATTCCGGATTCTAACTGGACAGAACTTTTATCACCTCACGTTAAGAATGTAGCATATGTGATGGAGAATTGATGATTTTGATAGAAGATGACAATAAGAAATCAATAAGTTAAATGAACTGAGATTCAATGTATATGAAATCAGTGTAAGCTTCAGAAAGCTCCATACACGATAATTATGTCATAAAAGATGCGAATCGGCGAACGAAAACGAGCACAATTGTGTAAGATAGAATATGTATTGTTTTTTCATGCAAGAGTGCAAAATGAGATGAGAGAACTGCATGGAGTTTGCTCAGCCTTCATTCTCATTTGGTTGACAATTGTTGCAACGCTTGCATGTGTTATTCGAAATCGTGCTCGAATACAAGAATGGCGCAGTTGGTAGAGATGAATTTTAATATTTCGATTCTTTTGGTTCTCAGGTTATTGTGTAAAAGTCACCGGATTGCTAGTAGTCGATTACAGTGTAAATAAAATGCAGTATACAGTAACTCTCCAAAAATTAAAGACGGAGAATGGAAATGTCCTTCAAAAACGAGGTTAGTGTCAAGTTTATTGGAAGTTAAGAGCGAGAGGTCTCTGATTAAAAAGATCATACGCACAGAGCGAGAGGCCTTTGAATGAAAATCTGGCATTGCGAGAGGTCTAGAAAGGTTAGAAAAAGTGACAGACTGAGAGGTATTTGGTCGATAAAATGACTGCGAAAGGTATCCTGAGCAGAATAGCAAAAGATACATTAAGAAGTGCTTAACCCAAAACCGAACTAGATAGAGAAAAGTAGCGATTTAATCATAAAAATATTTATAAAAAATTTATTGCAAATTGTAGGCAACCCTTATAACGACACCAGCAGAAAAATACAAAGGCGCATTATGGCTGGCAATCGTGCCTACTTTGGACTCCGAAAGACGCTAAAATCGAACAAAGTTCGCCGAATCACAAAGTTGACCATCTACAAGACATTAATTAAACCGATAGTTCTCTACGGCCACGAAACATGGACATTGCTAGTGCAGGACCAACGCGCCCTTGGAGTCTTTGAACGGAAGGTGCTGCGTACGATCTACGGTGGAGTGCAGATGGAAGACGGAACGTGGAGGAGGCGAATGAACCACGAATTGCACCAGTTGCTGGGAGAACCTCCCATCGTACACATAGCAAAAATCGGTCGACTACGATGGGCTGGGCATTTCGTAAGAATATCGGACGACAGCCCTGTGAATAATGGTTCTCGAAAACGAACCGACGGGTACAAGAAGAAGAGGCGCGCAACGAGCAAGGTGGATCGATCAAATAGAAGGCGACCTGCGGACCCTCCGCAGACAGCGAGGCAGGCGAGGTACAGCCATAGACCGATTACAATGGAAACAACTTATGTGTACAGCAGGGGCCACGCCGGCCTTAGTCTTATTGGTAAGGTAAGGTACGTGTGCTAGATACGGGATCGATGGTGAACATTTTCTCGTCGGAGAATACGATGATGGTATGCTTCTTTTTTAACGCTGACACCAAAAGTTTCGAGCGCTCCAGCCGTAGTTGTTTGATTCGGTCCGTTACAAGGTGGCGCTTTACTCTTGCTCTGGACAAACATTTCAAGTCATCTTTTACCAACCGTTGCATGGTAGTTTTTGAAATATCGGCTTCCTTAGCCAATTTCCGGATCGATCTGATAGGATTTCGCCTCACTTTGTCTCTCACTGATCTGATGACCTTCGGTGTGCGAGCGGACCGTGGACGGCCACTTCCCGGCTTCCGTGGACGTGGTCTATCAAGGAATGAACGTTGGATACTGTAAACGGAAGTCAGGTTGCATCCCACAATCGTTAAAATTTGTTTTACGGGCATTTGGGCGAGCAGCAAACTAGTCACAACCTCCTTTGCGTACATTTTTCTTAACTTTGTTACTCGCGAACCACTGTTTTGTTTACATCGTCTCAGAGTATACAGTCAGATGATTACACACACGCATTAAAACAGTAAAAATAATGTTTAAAGTATTGAATATATTCGCATTTTTTTATGGGACATACTGTATCGTCTCGAAATGTAATAGAAAAAATGCACTACCGCGTGGAGATGTCTTGCGTTTATATTCAATATTTCTGACATTGGATTCGATCCTGTATTTAAGATAAGAGCTGACTCGTGAGAAGATACTAGAATAATGAGTATAAAGTTTTAACTCTCGGCAGCGCTTTAATTTTTATTTTGCGGAATAAATAATTCCCACTTATCCCAGCAGCAACACCAACATGCATTAGTACGATAAAAGAGAACCAGTGATTGGCTGGTCTTCACAAAATCCATTTCGTGCATTATACAAAAAGGTGTAATGATACCATTGAGCATTTCTCTGCCAAATGAGCAAATGATGACTCGCCTACACAAAGAAGAAGCGAAGAGTAGCAATGAAAAAAAGTTGGGAATGATGAAATTTTTAAATGAAAGAAAAATAAGAACCAGTTCCTCGTAAAAAATTGTTTTGGTTTTGGGGCCGGGGGGGGGGGTTTGGGGGGTTTTTTGGGGTATTTGTTTGTTTCAAATTTGCTCGTTATCTGCTGAATCATCCACGAAGTAGGCAAAATTGTTAATATACGTATTTTATCTATTCTCGAACAATCTGGTTCTATGAATTTTTCTTTCAATTTGGAAATAATTTCATCATATTCCACAACCTTTGTTTTCAATGTAGCTAACTCTTCGACTTCTTCTTGTGGTGGTAAGCTGAATAGATATTTTCTAATACCTGCTACAATTTCGGCAAATTTTTGCTGACGGTATTTATCGTTTTTAAATTCTCTAATGGATATCGGAGAAACATTTATTCCTGCAATTCCATTATTGAATAACTCAATGTTGTGTATCCTGGAATAATCCGGTAGGTCACTGTCCTGAGAAGATGCCGAGGTAATTGAAGCTGCCGATGGTATTTCCTCCAAATCGTTCCGTGGTGTGGTTGGTGCTTCGTCATGTCCACCGTTTTCTGGTTGCTCCACTCTTTCGACAGGATTACGACGATACGAATATAACCGACATGAATCACAAATTCTTAATGACGTGTCCAAATGGACCGTACACTGCATGGATAAACGTTTTTCAATTGACTTGTCAGTTAAATTTCTAAGTTTAGGCGAACACCGTCTCCCGATTTCACGAAAAGGTTTACAACAATGCTTTGTTTCGAGTTCCATTTCAAATCGTTTTACACTTTACGCTATTTATGAAAGACACTGTTAAACTGATGTCATGACTTTGTAATGTAATCCTTTTTATACGTACTAGGTACGCAATTTAGGAACTTTTTTGAAATATTGGTATGTGCAGGGGTATGCATGTAAATTATATTTTCTGTCAACACCAAAGGGAATGCATGAATAGGTAAATGGACGTAACAATTGTATTCTTACTGGTATAAACAGTTTAACTAATTAAATACATTATGTTTCTACCTGAACAAAATACGCTTGTAAACTAACATGAATACTAATTATTTTTGTTTCGGGTTAGGTTTTCATAATATACCTTGTGATCAAAAAGTTCCGGTAATTTGAAAAAAAAACGCATTTATTTCAATTTTTAATTGATATCTTTATTATCGCCTTCAAAGTACTCGCCATTAGAGGCAACACACATATGCCAGCGCTTTATCCAATCATCCATACATTTTTTATAGGCCGATGAATGTATGGCTTTCAGTTCTTCCAGCGAATTCTTTTTTATCGCATCAATCGATTCAAAACGCCTACCTCTGAGCGGAATTTTCAGTTTTGGGAAGAGAAAGAAGTCGCACGGGGCAAGGTCTGGTGAATATGGTGCTTGTTTGATGGTATTGGTGGAGTTCTTGGCCAAAAATTCACAAATAGTGAGCGCGGTGTGTGATGGAGCGTTATCGTGGTGTAAAATCCACGAATTATTGCGCCACAATTCTGGCCTCTTCTTTCGAATTGCCTCACGCAAACGTCTCATAACTTGTAAATAATACTCTTTGTTAACCGTTCGACCTTCTGGAAGGAATTCAGAATGGACGACACCGCGAAAATCAAAGAAAACGGTCAGTAAAACTTTAATTTTGGAGCGACTTTGTCGTGATTTTTTTGGTTTCGGCTCATCTTCGGCGCGCCATTCGGACGATTGTTGACTTGTGAGCATATCAAATTCATATACCCACGTTTCATCACCAGTTATGATGCGTTCCATGAATGTGGGATCGCTATCTGCGTTCGCAATCATCTGTTTAGCGACCTCAACTCGATGCTGTTTTTGCAAAAAATTCAGCTCTTTTGGAACAAGTCGTGCTTCAATGCGTTTCATGCCCAGAATTTCCGTCAAAATGTGTTCGGTCGATCCAAATGAGATATCAAGGAGTGCAGCTATCTCCCGAATGCTAATTGAGCGGTTTTCCATAACTAAATTCTTCACGGAAGCGATGTTTTCATCGGTAGTTGAGGTCGATGGTCGTCCAGAACGCGGCATGTCACTCACGCTTTCACGGCCTTCTTTAAAGTCTTTGTGCCAAACAAATGTACGATTTTGTGACATAGAGTCCTCACCAAAGGCTTTTTGCAACATTCTGAGCGTTTCCGCTGCAGAAAATCCGTTTGCAACACAAAATTCCACACAAACGCGTTGTTCCAATTTTTTATCCATGGTAAAAATCGCCGAGCGTCTATTTTTCGACTAACAAAAGCAGTTGTCAAAACAAAACTAATGGATAATTTGCTCTCACACTTTGACAGAATATCAGAACTAGTGTTGCCATCTTACACTAAAAAGATTTTACCGAAAAAATAAAGGCGGCCTTTTTAAATTGAAAATTACCGGAACTTTTTGATCACAAGGTACTGTAAGTAAAAGCAGCAAATTTTGTCGTGTTACCTACAGTAAATATCAGGAATCAGTTTGTCTAGTATTCTCGGTAATAAAAAGTATATTGTAGAAAATTTTATGTACAATTTGAAAAGAATACTTTTGCAGATGGACAATCACGACTAACATTTGAAAAAGGGATATTTTCAAGGAAAAAGCCATTTTTTCTACATTAATTTCAAATTACCTCGAAAACGGATACATTTAGAATGTTGCTCACCAAGAGCATTTTTGTTTAAAATCACTAGAAAAATTGTTTTATATTATTAAAATATGGTTATTTATGCAAAAACAACAAATTGTAAACAATTTCAATTTTTCTTACTTCTAAGAACTTTTTCATCTTAAGTTGCTCCATCGTAAAACAACTTCTATTCTTCTTTTTATGACTCAAAGCCTTTTTGAAAAAAATTTATAAAAATCGTACGTTGGACAGATTTGCTAATTGATTTTTAAGTTTAATTTTTGATTTTTTTTGAAGAATTTTTTTTTTTTTACGGTGTACATATTTTTTTCATAAAGTCAAATTAATTAACTACACATTCTTCTCAGACGCAATTTTATTACAACCAACGGTTTTCGAGTTATAATTTTTTGAAAAATACGCATGACAAAACACATACGCCCTTTTGAAAAATTTGTCTTGAGTCAAAACATTCCCTTAACCCGCGGAAAATCCATCATCACCAATTCCGAAAACATGTGCAAAGTTTCATCCAAATAGGAGAGGGTCGAGTTCAGTCATTTGCTCATTTGGCAGAGAAATGCTCAATGGTATCATTACACCTTTTTGTATAATGCACAAAATGGATTTTGTGAAGACCAGCCAATCACTGCTTCTCTTTTATCGTACTCATGCATGTTGGTGTTGCTGCTGGGATGGGTGGGAATTATTTATTCCGCAGAATAAAAATTAAAGCGCTGCCGAGAGTTAAAACTTTATACTCATTATTCAAGTATCTTCTCTCGAGTCACCATGGCCTAATGAGATAAATCACGGAGTCAATAACAGCTCTTACTTGAAATACAGGATCAAATCCAATGTCAGAAACATTGAATAAAAACGCAAGACATCTCCACGCGGTAGTGCATTTTTTCTATTACATTTCGAGACGATACAGTATGTCCCATAAAAAAATGCGAATATATTCAATACTTTAAACATTATTTTTACTGTTTTAATGCGTGTGTGTAATCATCTGACTGTATACTCTGAGACGATCTAAACAAAACAGTGGTTCGCGAGTAACAAAGTTAAGAAAAATGTACGCAAAGGAGGTTGTGACTAGTTTGCTGCTCGCCCAAATGCCCGTAAAACAAATTTTAACGATTGTGGGATGCAACCTGACTACCGTTTACAGTATCCAACGTTCACTCCTTGATAGACCACGTCCACGGAAGCCGGAAAGTGGCCGTCCACGGCCCGCTCGCACACAGAAGGTCATCAGATCAGTGAGAGACAAAGTGAGGCGAAATCCTATCAGATCGATCCAGAAATTGGTTAAGGAAGCCGATATTTCAAAAACTACCATGCAACGGTTGGTAAAAGATGGCTTGAAATGTTTGTCCAGGGCAAGAGTAAAGCGCCACCTTGTAACAGACCGAATCAAACAACTACGGCTGGAGCGCTCGAAACTTTTGGTGTCAGCATTAAAAAAGAAGCATACCATCATCGTATTCTCCGATGAGAAAATGTTCACCATCGATCCCGTATCTAGCACACGTACCTTACCTTACCAATAAGACTAAGGCCGGCGTGGCCCCTGCTGTACACAGAAGTTGTTTCCATTGTAATCGGTCCATGGCTGTACCTCGCCAGCCTCGCTGTCTACGGAGGGTCCGCAGGTCGCCTTCTACTTGATTGATCCATCTTGCTCGTTGCGCGCCTCTTCTTCTTGTACCCGTCGGTTCGTTTTCGAGAACCATTATTCTCGTCCGATATTCTTACGAAATGCCCAGCCCATCGTAGTCGACCGATTTTTGCTATGTGTACGATAGGAGGTTCTCCCAGCAACTGGTGCAATTGGTGGTTCATTCGCCTCCTCCACGTTCCGTCTTCCATCTGCACTCCACCGTAGATCGTACGCAGCACCTTCCGTTCAAAGACTCCAAGGGCGCGTTGGTCCTGCACTAGCAATGTCCATGTTTCGTGGCCGTAGAGAACTATCGGTTTAATTAATGTCTTGTAGATGGTCAACTTTGTGATTCGGCGAACTTTGTTCGATTTTAGCGTCTTTCGGAGTCCAAAGTATGCACGATTGCCAGCCATAATGCGCCTTTGTATTTCTCTGCTGGTGTCGTTATAAGGGTTGCCTACAATTTTTTTTATAAATATTTTTATGATTAAATCGCTACTTTTCTCTATCTAGTTCTGTTTTGAGTTAAGCACTTCTTAATGTATCTTTTGCTATTCTGCTCAGGATACCTTTCGCAGTCATTTTATCCACCAAATACCTCTCAGTATGTCACTTTTTCTAACCTTTCTAGACCTCTCGCTCTGCCAGATTTTTCATTCAAAGGCCTCTCGCTCTGTGCGTATGATCTTTTTAGTCAGAGACCTCTCGCTCTTAACTTCCAATAAACTTGACACTAACCTCGTTTTTGAAGGACATTTCCATTCTCCGTCTTTAATTTTTGGAGAGTTACTGTATACTGCATTTTTTTTACTATTGTAATCTACTAGAAGTAATGTGGGGTTTATACTATAAAATGAGAAGAAAAAAAAAAGAAAAATTATAATAATTCTCTTCTATCTCCACCGCTCTTTTCTTGTAGTAGGGTATGGTATAAAACAAGCAATAGATGCAGCAATAGTAATCAAAATGAGAAGAAAGGGGGGGCAGAATACACGCAGTTCTCTCTTCTCTTTTTTTTCTCTTTTTGTATGAAAAAATAAATATTTTTTTTTTTTTAAATTTTGTTGTTTTTTTTGGTTGGTTTGTGTCTTTTTTGTCATATATATTGTGTGTGGGGGGTTTTGAAGGTTTACTTTATTTTTTTTTATATTATATTTATTTTTTTTTTTTTTTTTTTTTTTTTTTTTTTTATTTTTTTAAAATAATAAATTATTCTTTATATTATATTTTTGGGGGGAAAGTTCTGTCCAGTAAGAATCCGAAATCACTTATTGTGTTGCAGCGGTACGGAAAGTGACCGCTGCAAGAATTCTTTTAAAGCGGTTTGTTAACCTAGGCGCCCACTTTCTGTGGTATAAATTTCACGGTGTTTCGTGCAGTGAGTCAAAAGTGATTCCAGATGGAAGCCGAGAGGAGAGAAACAATTCTGCACACCCACGTTGATAATCCAACGTGGTGCGCAATAAAAATCGCAAAAACGTTGAAAATCGCCAAATCAACCGTGTATGATGTGTTCAAACGTTTCAAAGAGCAAAAAAGCGTGGATCGAGTGCCTCAATGTAAGCGTCGTAGTGGAACATATGACCGCAAGCTGAACCAGAAGGTGTTGAGAACCGTCAGAGCAAACCCTGGACTATCAGATAATGAAACCGCACAAAAATACGCTGCTGCCCGCAGTACCGTTGAAAGAATTCGTTTGTGAGCAGGATATCGTTCTTATCGAGCCAGCAAGCAACCAAACAGATCGTTGAAGCAAAGTTTCGTCACCAAAACTCGAGCTCGGAAATTGTACTAGCAGGTTTTGCTCATCGACGATGAAACCTACGTCAAAATGGATTTCGGGCAGCTTCCTGGCCAAAAATTCTACATGGCGACGGCACGAGGAGATGTTCCTGCAAAGTTTAAGTTTGCTTTTATGGACAAATTTGCCAAAAAAAAAAAAAACTGATGATTTGGCAAGGGATATGCAGCTGCGGAGCAAAGACCAAAGTGTTCGTGACGAATAAGACAATGGACTCGAAGCTGTACACGAAAAAATGCCTCAAAAACCGCGTACTACCTTTCATTGAAGCCCATATAGGTCCCGTGATGTTTTGGCCAGATTTGGCGAGTTGCCACTACAGCCGGGAAGTCATCCAGTGGTACCGCAATAATAACGTAGATTTCATCGATAAAAACATAAATGCACCCAACTGCCCGCAGTTTCGGACCATCGAGATATGTTGGGCAATAATGAAGCGGAAGCTTAAGAAAACTGGAGAAACGGCTCGGGACGCAGCTCAGATGACCAAAATGTGGAACAAATGTGCCAAGGAAGTTGACTCCGGAGGTGTGCAGCGTTTGATGGGAGGAATACAGAAGAAAGTGCAAATTTTCATTAGAAACGAAGAGAAATGATTTATATTGATATTTTTTCTTTTAAGTACAGTAAATTACCTTTGTTTTGATGTATTAAACTCATTTTTACGTCAATCCGTTACCGAGATACAGATGATTTTATTATTCCGGATTCTAAATGGACATAGCTTTAATCTTGTCTCACATTTTGAGAGTACTTTTTCTCCCCCCCCTTTTTTGAAAAAAGGGGGGTCCCCCTCTGGGCTTTCCCCCGAAAATTTACGGGTTTTTTGGGGTTTGGAATATAAAATCAATAAAAAACAAAACAAAGAAAAAAAAGATATTTTCTTCCACCCCCCCGAATCAAACAACAAAATATTATATATGTTTTTTTTTTTTTTTTTTTTCTCCAACAAAGAGCTAGGTTATATAAAAAGGTGGGCGACCCACCCAAGAAAATAACAAGCAAAAAAAGTGATGTTGTGATTCTTACAAATCGTGTATGTGTTAATGCACATTATTTGAGAGTTGACATATTTTAACCTGTTCTATGTTATATCTTGACTTTCAGTTTAATTTTGTTTGCAATACATTTTCAACAAATTTTATGACTTGAACCTTTACTGTACTGAAAAAAAAAACGTTACAAAGGTCAAACAACAGCTACCAAACGATCCTTTTGTAATTCTGAAGATGACTTCTTTGTTGAACGTAAATGTGTGAAAAGAAAAGTTTATTCGTTTGTGTTAATTATTGTCATACAAATTTTAGGCCAAGGTCCTCCATACAATAAAGAAGATTCAATAGAAACTAGTGATCAAAATTAAGAAACCAAATCTAGAATTTCCTAAATTTCGTCATTTTTACGAATGAAATTTCTTTTTTTTAAATTCTTCTAAAATTTATATATATATATATATATATATATATATATATATATATATATATATATATATATATATATATATATATATATATATATATATATATATATATATATATATATATATATATATATATATATATATATATATATATATATATATATATATATATATATATATATATATATATATATATATATATATATATATATATATATAAGTTGCACCCTGACCGACCACCCTAGGCCATCATCCATTAGCCACCTCAGCAGAAACACACCGAGCCAGCCATGCAGCCGCATTTCCAAAACCGATGACGAACGCAGGACCGATCGAACCATACGATCAAAGGTTGCACCAGAATCGAACCACCCGGAGGAACGACGAGTCAGCAGAACAATGATATAAAAGTGTTTTCTATCCAATTCTTGAGTTAGTCTTTAAGTGTGATCCAATGTAATTAGTTATTAAGAGCAATAAATTGTTTTTTTTTATCAAAAGTTGAACAATCAACTTATAAATGGCGCAGTCGACGGAGTGAGTGGAATTAGTGCGTTGTAAAGTTTCTTATCGAATCAAGTGGAACAATCTAAAAAGTGAGAGCGAATATCAAAACTTGGAAGATATCGACCTAGATCGTACGGAAGCAAAGCTGCACGAAATACCAACCCAAGCAAGTTCACTGAGAACACCTGCAGCGCCGGGAAACCGCTGGTGAGCGAACATCATCTAGTTTGTGCCCTGCAGAGCGACGGAAGGACCCACCACAACAACCTACGGCGGACACCAAAGACTCCAGATGATGCTGCTAGCATATCTGTAAGTACATTTTTCATAACCCTTATAAGTGAAAAGTGAATAAGTGCTTTCTCAACACGAGAAGTAATTGAAATTAAATAGCACATCACCGCAGTGTGCAAAAATAACAAAAAAAGTGTCAAGCGATCTCAAGTTACGCTAGCGAGTGAGCGCATATCTCCGTTAGTGGTTTACTTTCTGTGAATACGCGATGAGCACGGAACAAAAACAAGTACCGGAGGATAACCCCGTACCGGTGGAAGTTACAAAAGATCAACTGATTGCTCAAGTTAAAACATTAACAGAGAATCAGAACTCTTTAATTGATACAATAAATGCATTGCATAGGCGAGCGAAAGACCCAGTTCTTAACTTCGCGACGCCAGACCCTATAAAAAATATTCCAAATTTTTCTGGCAACAGAAAAGAGACGCTTGCGTGGATCGAAAATACAGAGCAAACTTTAGAGCTTTTTGAAGACTATGAAGATGATCTGCCGACATATCGACAAATTATTCGGGTAATCAAATCAAAAATAGTAGGTGAAGCCAGAGAAGTGTTAATTGCCTCCGGCAACCCAAAAGAGTGGGACGAAATAAAGGAAGTACTTCTTAACTCGTTTGGTGATAAAAGAGACATTACGTCTCACATACAGAGTTTGTTTTACATTCGTCAAGGCAAACACAGCTTAAACGAATACTACCATAAAATGAAATCAATTGACACGGCAATCAAAACAACAGCCGCTCAGATGAAAGATTATAAATCGTCAACTGAAGCCGTTAATAAATTGATAAGTTTAATGACATTGACCAGATACATCGATGGTTTGAATGGTGAACAACTCTCCATGTATGTCAGAAGCTATAGACCGAAGTCATTGGAGGAAGCACACGACATATCAATGCAACACTCCAATGCATCTTTCAGACAGAGATTAGAAAAAGGCCCTGCAATAACAAAAAAATTTGAGAATAAAAATATTAACACACCAGAAAAAACCAAATTCAACTATTCCCATACCGCCCAATCTAAACCTAGTGGCTCAGGCAAGTTCAAAAATCACAAAACCAACCTGGACGATGACGTCTCCATGAGAACCGCGAAATCCAGAATAGAGGTGAATAACCACGACGACAGCTGGGAAACAGATTGCAAGTGCAGCAATTTACGCGAACGGGAATATGAAACCGCTCAACAGCCGGACGACTCAGTATTGGAGCCGGACGACGACGAATACTTTTGTGAAGACGAGCTAAATTTTCAGGTGGCCGATGCACCAGAAATAAAGAGTTGAATAACAATTTTATTCCTTACTTGGTCATTCACACTACTAAAGGCAATTTGAAATTTTTAGTGGACACTGGTGCCAATAAAAATTACATATCGCCCAAGCACGTCAATGAAGAAAACTGCAAATTAGAGACTGGAATTCACGTTTCGAACATTAGAGGCAAGCACAAAATAGAAAAATCAGCCTCATTTGATGTATTCCAAATTAAAAAGAAAGTTAAGTTTTATGTTTTCAATTTACACGATTTCTTCGATGGATTAATTGGGTACGAAACGCTGAGAGATCTTAAGGCCCAGTTAGATATCGGGAAAAACACACTAAAAATTGGTAGGAATTTATGGTTTGGAAAAAAAGTTTTCGGTAAATCATAAAATAAATACCACTGATCTCGAATTTCAAATGATCAAAATCAAAACAAAAAAGGACGGAGACTTTTTAATAGACAAAGAAAGGCTCCACAGAAATTTCACCGTATTACCTGGATTATATAAAAGCCAAAATAAATCAGCTTTCATAGCAATTCAGAACCATACAAAAACCGCAATTGAAATAAATAATAATGAGATTGATGTTAGAGATAATGATTTCGAACAAATAGATTAATATTCTCAATTAGCTCAGGCTAGTGAGAAAGACGATGAGTCGTTACACTCAGATAAATTTACAATACAAACCGACATGCCAAATCATATGATTAGAAATGATCACATGAATATAGAAGAGAAGTCTGCTTTGGAAAAACTAATCGCACAAAACAAAGAAATCCTTTATGAAGAAAGTGACAAACTATCATTTACTCACAAAATCAAACATAACATTCGTACGGTTGACAATATACCGGTACACACAAAATCATATAAATACCCATATATTTTCGAAAAAGAAGTTCAATTCCTAGGACATACTGTAACAGAAGCAGGAGTCCGCCCTAATGAAAACAAAATCCAAGTTATCAAAGCATGGCCAGTACCCAAAAACGAAAAGGAAATCAAACAATTTCTTGGAACTTTGGGGTACTATCGCAGATTTATTAAAGATTTTGCCAAATCAGTAAAACCTTTAACAAGATTACTACGAAATGATGTGGAATTCAAAATCACCCCCGAGATAGAAGAATGTTTTGAAAAATGCAAGCAAATATTAATGCGAGACCCTATTCTAAAATATCCGGATTTTTCGAAAGAATTTATATTGACAACGGATGCAAGCAACTACGCGATAGGCGCAGTACTCTCACAGGGTACGCTAGGAAAGGACCAGCCAATTGCTTATGCATCAAGAACGTTAAATGCATCAGAAGAACGATACAGTACTACCGAAAAAGAGCTTTTAGCCATTGTATGGGCTGTAAAGCACTTCAAACCATACCTATTTGGTCGTAAATTCCGACTAGTAACAGACCATAAACCCCTAATATATTCTCTAACAAGTAAAAATGATAAAATACTGAGATGGAAAGTAGATCTTAGCGAATTCAATTACGAAATCGAATATAAACCTGGAAAACAAAACGTTATAGCGGACGCTTTGTCGAGAATCAAAACGGATGACGAAGTTAACGCCAATACAACCAGCGAGGATGATTTAGAAACAATTCATTCAGCTGATACTAGTGACGATTACTACATCTATTGTACAGAAAAACCCATTAATTTGTTTAGAACACAACTTATTTTCAGAATAGCGAACATAGAAACGGATATTCATGAGAGTATCTTTCCCCATTACAATCGACACATTATAGTCAAACCCGAATTCAATGAAATAGATATTGTCAATGCATTCAAGAATTATCTCAATCCAAAAGGAAATAATTGCATCAAAGCCCCTGTATCTCATTTACAACTAATACAAGAGACCTATAATAAACACTTTTCAACTGTATGTATGTATGTATGTATGTATGTATGGTAGCCACCATCCCTTCATGCCCTTGGCTTGGATGCAGCTCCACTTAATAGAAAGATCAAATTGAGCCACCGATCTGAATTCACAATATCGCTGTATGAAGGGCCAAAAACGGAGGGGTGGACCCGTAAGCAGAGACACTCACGCGAAATCCACGGGAAATTAAGAATCTCCTTCCAACGATACGATCCAACAAATCGAATAACCCAATTCGCAATACTTATTAAGCTTTCTACAGGATGGCTTGTTAAGAAGGGCGCGTCACTCTCACTGAAACTGTTGGAGTAGAATTCGCAGCATCACAATCGAATCGGTAGGATAAAGAAAATGATAATGCTCGTTCCCTCCTAGACTCAGGCAGTCAATCAAACCATCGTCCAATTTCAGCTTGAATGATACCCTGATGCTCCTTCCCAACCCAGTATTTATTATATATAATGTACATAATATGTCATAATATGCAATAAATGTAGTATGTAATAGAGCAATGAAATATACTATAATATTTAATTAAAATATGCCATGGTTGGAATGCGTCATCCTGTAATTTAAATATGGTTATAAATAAAATAATATGATGAAATAGTTAAAATTGTAATAATAGGCATATGATAATCATATGCAGCTTGGTGCATCTTTACAGCTCAATCAGTGGCAGATGAATATAACTCTGGAATGTGAAGGTCTTATTGCAACTAAATAAAATATAAACCATTTAATTATACATGAATCAAAAAAATATGTATTTATTCATGACATATAGATATACATAATCAGCAGAATTGAAGAGCATTTATTAATTTTAATAATATTCAATGATTTAAATTCATAGAAAAACACCTTTACATACAATGAAATAAAATATCTGTACATACTATCTGGAATCAATTTCCTTGTAAACTTGAAGCAAATGAAATTTAATTATTATTATTAATCTTTTAGTAAATATTTTCAATATGATATACTAATATATATATAATGATGATATGATGAAAACAATACGATGTTGTAATAGTATACACATAAAAATTAAATGCACCTATTTGTCTTTTCTGCTGTGATGTTAGATGATTGAAACTCTGAAATGGCGAAAATTTCCAAAGTGATATAATGAAAGAAAGTTGATCACCGGGCAGCCAAGCAGAATAGCAAAGAAAATTTAAGCAAACAATTAGCCGAAATAACTTTCATATGATTATGATTACTGCCCAAAAACGGAAGCTTAATAAATCCACAAAAAAAAAACAGAGAGAAAAAGAAAAATGAAATTTGAATTCTCCGATAACTCTTGCTTTCTACTGGGCCCATAAATAATTCTTTATATCTGTGCAATAGAAAATGAGAGATCATAAACAATTTTAGTTTTTGAAGTATTAAACTTTTCTTGAAATTTTATTTAGTAGAATTTGTCGTATGATCCTTTCTAAACAAAAACGTCAAAAACCATCCTATCTTTTCAAATACATATCGTGGGTTAGGTCGGCTAAAACTTACGACGATGCATAAATGCGAACCTGAAAATAGCTTTAAAAATATTGTGAAGGGATGTTATAATATAAAATGATAGTAACAATTATATTTGTACTGTCTGCATGTCTGTAGACTGATGTCCAGCTGCAATTGTAGACGTACTTGCATTATCATTGCCACGAAGGAAACAAAAAAATTAAAATTATTAAACAACACATGGGAATTCCATAGATGATCTGAAATTATACACCGTATAAAGAATACTTCCATTTTTTGTGGTAGGGTAAGATTTCAGCATGCCACCTTCCTACATTGCGTTGGTGGAACTGCTTCCTAAGGTATAGCTGACGCGATACAGCGTTTATTACTCAACCGCTGGATGCCAGGAGCTGTTTGAGCTGCACCTCCTTGGTGGACAGACGCTCGGAACGCACCTCCTCAATCTAGCTGAAGTCAGAAGGACAACAGTGCCCAGGCTGCACTACCAGCTAAGTACGCAACCCTTAGCTGGCGGTCTTTGTCATCTCTTGACCCGTGGAAGCATGAGGTAGGAACTTGTGAGGACCAGTGGTATGGTGGGGGGGTCCCCTCCACCCCCCTGGTTTTCTCCTCATTTTCCGGCCCCCCTACAATAAAAAACTTTTAACAAATTATAATTTTTTGGTTTTTTTTTTTGGGGGGGGGGGGTGGGGGGGGGAGTTGGGAGGGAGACAAAAACACACAATAAAAAAAAACAAGCAAACGGGGAGCGGGGGAAAAAAAAAAAAAAAAAAACAAATTTTTTAAAAATACTTTTTTTGGCCCGAAAATTAAAAAAATAAATTTTTTTTTTATAAGTGATGTGAGGTGGAGAAGAAAAATAGATAAAATAAAAAACCAAATAAATTTAAAATGTGGTGTGTTTGTTTGGGTTCTTGTCCGTGTCGTTTTTTTGTTTTTTTTTGTTATGAAAGAAAAATATAATTTTCTATTGTTTTTTTGTAGCGGTATGATAATAAGCCATATATGATGAGTAAACTTCGGAGTGATAAAGTAACCATTCGAATAACACGCAGTAGTAAATTCATCGTTCTTAATTGGTGAACTCACAACCAGAGGGAACGTTGTTCATGAGCTTCACTCATTACAATGTTCATCCTCTCACTAGGCGCGCATATTTCTCATTTTGTACTTTGAATCTGAATCCGTTGGGTTGAGCATTATCTCCCAGTAGGATTACTTGTCGTCGGGAATTTAATAATAAGAAAAAACCTCAACTTAAAGATTGGAATGAGCTAGTTAGATGGGGAATGCTTGGGAGGAAAGAAGATAGCATCTCCTATCAACTCCGAAGGTAATCGGAGATCGCCTTTTGATAAGTTCGTTTTCCGATATCCGGAACGAAGAATGCATTCAGTGGCCTTTCTGAGGAAATGAAAATTCTTTCTCGTCCACTTCAATCTGATCCGTGGAAGAGGCAGGACTGTGAAGGTTTTTTTTATATAGTCACGCGGTGTGTTTGTTCAGGTAGTTAGAACGTGAATTATGTCCTAAAGTCAGTGTAACTAATTGTGCGTTTAATTCTATAGTAGGTGTAGCATACGCAAATAGCTAGGGCAGTGCGGCAATAAATCTGTGCGATAGAAAAAAAGAAGGTAACTATCTTAAAAATAGTCCAGTACTCAAGAACATGCGCTCATAGATTCGAACAGTCGTTCGGCGGCTTTTATTTCACGCTAGCGAAGCCACCTCCCGCTCGGCACACCGCGCCCATTTTTCCTATACAGTACCACTATCCTGACCCCACGTGTCGGTGTTGAAGGTCCTAACCTTGGCCAGGGTTAGAAGGGAGCCGCGCCGCCAATATCGCGCTCCAATAGAGCAGTTTTCCCGCCCATCGGAAAACCAACATTGTCGGCATAGTCGAAACTGCCATTGTATTCCGTGAAGCCAGCGTCGCAGGGGCGACGAAACAAGCGTGAGGAGCAGTCGGTAAGGTAGGACCAAACCGAATGAAACCGTGAGTAACCGAACAAATGTCCGCATGCATGCGTCGAACGTGAAATAGAGCACCATTCTAAAGATAGCACGATAGTTAAAATCCGCACAGTTAGGTAGAGAGAAAAGAGAAAGATGAGAGAACAGAATTAAGTTGAGGGTACCCGAATAGGAATAAATATGTGAAATAAATCTTCGTCGTTTCCAATTCCGTCAAATAAATGTTTTTGATTAATGTTAAATAATCTTTGTTTAATTGTTAGGTAGAGTTTTCGTATAATGAGTGCACTGTTTTGAAGAGATTTTTCACGTTTTATTCGTTGTAGTTGTTGTAGATTTCGTGTTTGTACTCCAAGTTGGACTGCTTGGGAATTTCAGTCCACTTTGCAGTTTTGTCCTGAAGCGTTCGTTGTAGTGGGCAGGATAATTTGTCCAGTGATGATAAAAGGTCACTGCAGTGCATTCGCTTCATAAAAGGTCGATCTGCGGTTAGCCTTTGTTTGTTGGGAGATGATGGTTTGAGTAGTTTCAAGTTTTCGCGTCTACTAGCTTGTTCCAATCCTTTGTGTAAGACTGAACTCGCCCTGGGGTTAGAGTTTGCCGGGCATCCCAAAACGACAAGTGGTCCTCTAACGAGGTGGCGCATAAGCCATTTGTTTGCAAAAACAAGTTACGGAAACGCCCTAGTAGACCAGTTTGAGTTAGCCGACTTGGGGCCGGCTACATTTGGCGCCCAATCGCAGGTGTCAGAATTTTTTTGTTGGTGCATATTATATTTTTGTTATAGATATATTTGTTTTAAATAAATGCTTTATATATAAATTGTTTGTTTTGTTGTGGTTTGTTTTTTTGTTGGGTGGTGAGGTGGAACGTGGGGCGTTTGTTGGTGGTAAATTAAATAAAAATGGTTGGTCGGGGTGGGGGTAGGTGGTAGAACAGTAATAGGAGAAGTAAATAATGAAATATGTTGGGGGTAAGGGAAAGGTAAAATCGGTTACTTAGAAACTTATTTCATGAAGATACTAAAGAAAATAGAGTATACGCATGTACTTACACGATGGATCAACAATTTGATTACATTGCTAACAAAGTGGACACGCTCACTAAACGATTGGAGAAGGGCCAGGACGATCGATGTATATCTCGATTAAAACATTATTTGATGAGGGCAGAGCGTTTTGTAACAGGCGATTTCAGATCCGTTCAGATGCGTGAAGATTTGATAAGAGAAATTAAAGGTCTTTTACTACAATATGACCACCATAACATTATGGTAACTGAATATGAGTCTAAAGAGTCGCTATCCGAATCTGAGGGGGCTGTGGGAGGAGTAAATTTGAAGAACTTAGAAGACCCGAATAAAAAAGGCGCTACTCCTAAAACAAATGTTGTTGATTCGGAGAAGTCGAAAAATGAAAATGATTATGAAGTATTGATAAACCACATTCATAGGTTAGAGCAACAAGTGGCCGAAATGCGAGAAAGGGAACAGAGGCGCCATTCGCCAATAAGTTCACCTCCCTTAAACACCAATAAAAGGTCTATGCGCAGAGATAGTGAGCATGAACAAAGTCCCTGGATGCATCGAAATAGGCGAGGGAATTTGGAAAGAAGATCTGTAAGTAGGGAGAGTGAACAGGAGCACAGCAATAGTAGAGGTAGGATTGGTCGATATCAAAGAAACAACAATACACGAGGAAGTAGAAGTCGTACCATAAATGAATCGGAAATAGTTACGGCTGACAGACGTATGGAAAAGTGGCATCTATCGTTCAGTGGAGATTCTCGTCAGCGATCGCTAGAAGATTTTTTGCATAAAGTACGAAGACTGGCTAGAATGGATAACATAGACGAAAATATTCTACTACAGCGCATCCATACCATTCTTAGAGGTGAAGCTTACGACTGGTATTTATGCTACTCTGACGAATTTATCAATTGGGAAGATTTTGAGGAGCGTATAAGATACATGTATGGAAACCCGAATAGGGACCAAGGTAATCGACAGAAGATATATGAAAGAAAACAACAGCGCAATGAGACGTTTCTAACATTTAAAATGGAAGTCGAACGTTTAAACAAACTTCTTTCTAATCCGTTGGACCCGGAAAGGATGTTTGAAATTATATGGGATAATATGCGGCCTCATTATAGGTCAAGATTGGCCTGCAGAACGGTGAGAGACCTGGGTATGTTGGAATACTATGCCTACCGGATAGACGCAAACGATCAAACTCTAAGACAGCAACGAGAGGGTCCAGCCAGGCATCCCAATGCGGTACACAATCTAGAAGTGACGGCCGAATCAGAGCGGTCGTACTTATCAGGTTCAGAGACGGAGGAAGTAAACGAAATAACGAGAAAGTTTGAGGGAATGGGGAGACCAAAAGAAAGAAGAACAGTCCAACCGGAACAGCGACGTAGTGGAGGTCAACAAAACATCGAAGAAAGAACTACACCTGTGTGCTGGAACTGCAATAGAAACGGCCATCTTTGGAGACACTGTCCGGAACCGAAAAGGATTTTCTGCTACGCCTGCGGAAATCCAGGTAAGACCACAGTATCGTGTCCCAATCATGTCCGGGATTCGCAGCCAATAGCTCACCGTTCGGGAAACTGAAGTTGGAGTGTGACATTGGGAACAATATCACTCCAAAAGCAGAAGATGTTCCCCAGTGTGATCCTTTCATTGACCCTTTTCTTCAGGTATGCGAGGTCAAGGTTCACACAGGAAGTTGTCCACACGTAAATGTAACAATTTTTGAAAATGAATATGATGCTTTACTTGACTCTGGTGCTAGCGTCAGCGTTACTAATATATTTGACATTGCAGAAAAACACGGCCTGAAAATGCATCAGAGCCCATACCGAATCGTTACTGCCGATAAAACAGTTCACGAATGCTTGGGATACGTTCAACTTCCCATAGTATTCAGAGGGATTACTAAAATTATACCCACTTTAGTCGTTCCTCAAATTTCAAGGAAATTGATATTAGGTTATAACTTTTGGAACGTTTTCGGCATAAAACCAATGGTTTTGGGAGAAAACGGCTTTGAGCAAGTTGCATTGATCAGCATCGATAACGAACAGACTGCTGAAACAATTGAGTTTTCATGCTTGCCTATCGAAGCATTTCCAATTATAAAAAATATAGAACCCGATGATACATTAGATATTCCTGAATTAGAACTTCCGGAGGCGTCGAGAACGACCCCCGAAACGATCGAAACTGAACATCAACTAACGACAGAAGAACGAAAAAGACTGATCAAGACAATGGAGAATTTTCCGTACACAACTGAACATCGTTTAGGAAGAACGTCCTTATTAGAGCACGAAATAATTCTGAAGGAAGGAGTTAGACCCAGACGAGTGCCGTTGTATAGGTGTTCACCAACAGTTCAAGCTGAAATGGAAGCAGAACTCGAAAGATATCGGAAAATTGATGCGATTGAAGAATGTGCCTCTGAATGGGCCAGCGCTCTGGTGCCAGTTCGCAAGTCGAACGGTAAGCTACGAGTTTGCTTGGATTCCCGAGGAGTTAACGCCTGGACGAAAAGAGATTCGTACCCTATGCGAAACATGGGAGAAATTTTCCATCGTTTAGGCCGTGCGAAGTACTTTTCAGTTGTGGACCTAAAGGATGCGTATTTCCAAATTCCTCTAAAAGAGGAATCTAGAGACTATACTGCTTTCAGGACCACACAGGGATTGTTCCGATTTAAAGTCTGTCCGTTTGGCCTTACCAATGCACCTTTTACAATGTGCCGTTTGATGGACCGAGTCATTGGGTTTGATTTGGAGCCTAATGTCTTCGTGTATCTAGACGATATTGTTATAGCAACAAATACCTTTGAGGAGCATATTCGACTGCTTAACATAGTTGCGGAACGTCTGACTAAAGCAAATTTGACAATTTCACTTGACAAAAGCAGATTCTGTCGAAAACAGGTGTCATACTTAGGATACCTTCTTACAGAAGAAGGTGTTTCAATCGACAACTCCAGAATTTCCCCAGTGTTGGACTACACCCGTCCTAAAAATATAAAGGACATTCGACGACTTCTCGGACTTGCTGGATTCTATCAGCGATTTATATGCAATTATAGTGCAGTAGTAGCACCAATATCCGATCTACTGAAAAAGACTAGGGCGAAGTTTGTTTGGACGGAAACAGCGGAAAAAGCTTTTGGTGATCTCAAAGCTGCATTAGTGTCTGCACCCATCCTTAGTAATCCGGATTTCAATAATCCATTCATAATTGAGTCAGACGCATCGGACAATGCGGTAGGAGCAGCCCTTATTCAACACGTAGATAATCAGCCAAAGATAATCGCATATTTCAGTAAAAAGCTAAGCAGCACACAAAAAAAGTACGCCAGTGTCGAAAAGGAATGTCTAGGTGTACTGTTAGCAATTGAACATTTCCGACATTATGTTGAAGGAACTCGTTTTAAAGTAGTTACTGATGCGAGAAGTCTATTATGGTTGTTTACCATAGGCGTAGAATCGGGTAACTCAAAGCTGTTACGGTGGGCTTTGAAGATTCAGTCATACGACATCGAATTAGAGTATCGAAAGGGTAAACACAATATACTGGCGGACTGCCTTTCAAGGGCCGTTGATAGCATCTCGACGATAACGATAGATCAGGAATATTACGATTTAATCAATAAAATACGAGCAGATCCTACTAACTACCCGGACTTTAGAATTGTGGAGGATCAGATCTATAAATTTGTGAAAGTAACTGACAAACTCGAAGATGGCAGATTCCAATGGAAATCGTATCCTCCAAAACCTAACAGAATGGACATTATAAAAGGGTTTCATGAGCAAGCTCACCTTGGTGCAGAAAAAACTTTGAAGGCGATTAAGGAGCGCTACTTTTGGCCTTCTATGGGGATTGAGGTAAAAAAATATTGTCGTAGCTGTTTACTATGCCAAACTAGTAAAGCCACCAATAAAAATACGACACCACCTATGGCGGATCAGAAAAAAGTAGTACAATACCCATGGCAGTTCCTGGCCATGGATTATGTTGGCCCACTTCCAGCGTCTGGTCGGAGCCGAAATACGTGTCTCTTAGTGGTCACGGACCTATTCACCAAGTTTGTGCTAGTACAACCTTTCCGACAAGCAACCGCCGATTCGTTAGTTCAATTTGTGGAAAATTCCTTGTTTCTACTATTCGGTGTACCCGAGGTGATCCTTTCGGATAATGGAACGCAATTCACATCGAAACCATTTCAATCTTTACTAACCAAGTACAATGTAAGCCATTGGCGGACGCCGAACTATCATCCACAGATCAACGATTCCGAAAGGGTAAATCGTGTGATTACAACTGCAATTCGGGCATCCATCCGTAAGGGACATACGGAGTGGTCAAACAACCTCCAGCAAATAGCTAACGCGGTACGGAATTCTGTGCATGAAGCAACACATTACACACCATACTTTGTCTTGTTCGGCCGCAACATGGTTTCGGACGGCCGGGAATACCGAAAACTTCGGGACGTAAATGCACCTAATGAACCCCAGCTAGGGAATGATGAAAGACTAAAAATGCTCGAAGATGTCAGAAACAACTTGAAAAAAGCATACGATAAACATGCGTCATATTATAACTTGCGATCCAACGTTAACTGTCCTACGTATGTAGTAGGGGAGAAAATTTTAAAAAAGAATACGGAACAATCGGATAAAGGGCGAAAGTTCTGCTCAAAATTGGCACCCAAATATGTACAAGCAGTTGTTAAAAGAGTTGTAGGGAGTCATTGTTATGACCTAGAAGATTCAAATGGGAAAAGATTAGGCATTTTCAATTGTAAGTTTTTGAAAAAATTAGTTCAGTAAAACTAATTTAATGTTCAAGCTATGTCGCTCTCAGTTTGTTGAGTAGTAACAATTACACCATGATGCTTTGCTCTGGTTGTATAAAACACATTTTCCGCCGTTTGTGAAGTTTAGCTCAGATCTAATCTTGAGCAGCCCCACAACATCTTTATTTACTGGGGCATCCTTGGGCGAGAACTTAGTTCTAGCCCAAGAAGAAACTTCACAAATGAGTTGGTAAACGGTTATTTATTAGCCATCCTAGGAAGACAATTCTTTCTGTGAGTAAGTTGTTTTATTAATGCCTATCCCCTCGACAAGAAGACAGAGCGAGTCCAAGATGATACCATCAGGACGATGAGCTACAATCCATAAACTCAGAGCTTAAGGGCGTTGACGAGGAGTACCGTTAAGCGAAGTTATAAAGCGGGAGTTTGAGATTGGGGACACTCAGATGATGATCGCGTCAGACTCGGATGTCATTCTAAAAAGGATTGACGATGAAGAGCAAACTTAGTCAATCGAGCAAATAAAACATATTACTTAAAGAAATGAATTAGACGCTAAGGAACAAATTTAAAGCATAACAATTGAAAATTGTCTTTTAGGTTATACACGTATTCCAAACTCATAAAATAATTTGATATTTAGGGAAGTGATGGATAATTTCTTTCAAATGATTGATGTTAGTGTGTAGTTCACATCGAGTCTTAGAGCTAGTTTAGTACTTAATCCTAAAGTCTTTATTGTTGAAAAATATAAAATACTGTATAATCTATTTGAATTATAATTAGATTACGAGATGATCATTTATTAATCATCCCTATTGGGTACATATTGTATTGTACTAATGTATCTATTTGTTTATTTATTTATTTATTCATTGATATATTTATTTATTTATTTACTTTATTTATTTATTCTTTAATGCACTATTTAGTAATATAAGAGATGATTTATTTTCTTATATTAGATGAATTTTGATAATTTATTATTTATTATGCATGTTATTTATTTGTTAATGAGTTGTTTATTTATTAGAATATTTCATTTCATCTTTAATTTTTGTTGTTAAAAGTTCGAAATTATCTATTTTAGACTCCTTGAATTACCTTTGTGGCGTACTTTTTGAGTGCTACGTCAGAGACGTTTGAGTTTTGCTATCCATCGCTAGAACTATTTTGCCGTCTGATTGTTCCTAAAATAAAATAAGGTTATGAATATGTATTCTTACACAAATCTGCAACTAGAATTCAACTTATCTCTATACTTATCTGCTGAAAAACGCTCTGCTCCAGTTTACAAGTATCCAGTTCTGCGATCCACATGCACATTAGCGATGAAAATTCTTCAACGAAAGGCCATCGTAGTGAAGCTCACACTCCTTGTTTGGTCCGTTTTTTTTTTTTGCTTTCGCTTGATGCTACACTGCTTACCTTGAAAGCAATAGAAAATGGATTAGTTGTAACAATAACCACACCAATGCTGCAATTCTTCTTTACATTTAATCCACTTTTGCACGAAACAATTAAAACAACAAGTAAATAAATAGCTTTCTTCCGCTACGTTATAAAAACAAATGGACATTCTGTTTTGACGTTTCTGTATGTTCATCGAGAGGCATCCGTGTTCAGCGATCATGATTGAATTCATGAAGTTCATTCTATATGTTTCGGCTGGTCGAGCATATTGCTTGACGTGAGAAACAGCATAGAGGAGATGTTGAGTTAACATTTTGAGCCCAGTGCGGGTGTACAACATAACGTTCTTAAACTTTTTTTTCACGTGGAGAGGAGAACGTTATGTCATATTACGTTATGGTTTGGGGGTTTGGTTTGGTTCTTAGAAAGACTTTGATCAAGGAAGAGCCTTGATGTTCGATCTCAGAGCAAACAGTGAGGTGAATTTAGTGTGAAATGTTTTATCCATCTTGAGGAATGGTTGATTTCATTACTAAATGATCCGGATTCTAGTAAGAGGGGTGAAGTTTAGGATTGGTTTTTTATCAATATTCTATAGATATTGATATTAATACCGCTTGAGTTAATATTTAATCATGAAGCTGAATAGTTTTGAGATAACTCTCGCGACTCAGAAATGCTGTTTTTTTTCCCGATTTGAGTTTGTAAATATTAGTTCGATGTGTTTCTTTCAGGTGAATTTCATTGGAAATGTAATTATCCATTTTCACAATGCAAATTAAAGAACTACCTAAATTATTGTTTGCGTTGATTACTAAGCAATGTGATAGTCTGTGGCGATCGCTTTGGAATGTTCGCACAAGTATTTTATTTGCTGTATATATATATATATATATTTTATATATATATACATATACACATATATATGCAAACATAGTGTGATATTTATTTATTTATTTATTCATTTATTTATTGATTTATTTATTTAGTAGAGTTTATTTATTTATTTGTTCTGATTTATTTATTTATTTATGTACCGATTGATTGAATTATTTATTTTTATATTTATTTACACATATATGTATGGATATTTACAAACTTATTTAATAATTTATTGGCACTAATATCTACTGATATATTTATTTGATATACATATATTTACACATAGTTATTCAGTTACAACTATAGTTAGTATTTATTTACATGATCTGTGATAACACAGTTAACCTAAGTCTGTGATTTCGAAAAGTTTGCCGTACGAAAATTTGGTTGTACTCCTACAACCAAATTTTCGTAAAACAAGTCCAGTGTTATGTAGCGGTATGATAATAAGCCATTTATGATGAGTAAACTTCGGAGTGATAAAGTAACCATTCGAATAACACGCAGTAGTAAATTCATCGTTCTTAATTGGTGAACTCACAACCAGAGGGAACGTTGTTCATGAGCTTCACTCATTACAATGTTCATCCTCTCACTAGGCGCGCATATTTCTCATTTTGAACTTTGAATCTGAATCCGTTGGGTTGAGCATTATCTCCCAGTAGGATTACTTGTCGTCGGGAATTTAATAATAAGAAAAAACCTCAACTTAAAGATTGGAATGAGCTAGTTAGATGGGGAATGCTTGGGAGGAAAGAAGATAGCATCTCCTATCAACTCCGAAGGTAATCGGAGATCGCCTTTTGATAAGTTCGTTTTCCGATATCCGGAACGAAGAATGCATTCAGTGGCCTTTCTGAGGAAATGAAAATTCTTTCTCGTCCACTTCAATCTGATCCGTGGAAGAGGCAGGACTGTGAAGGTTTTTTTTATATAGTCACGCGGTGTGTTTGTTCAGGTAGTTAGAACGTGAATTATGTCCTAAAGTCAGTGTAATTAATTGTGCGTTTTATTCTATAGTAGGTGTAGCGTATACAAATAGCTAGGCCAGTGCGGTAATAAATCTGTGCGATAGAAAAAAGGAGGTAACTATCTTAAAAATAGCCAGTACTTAAGAACATGCGCTCATAGATTCGAACAGTCGTTCGGCGGCTTTGATTTCCCACTAGCGAAGCCACCTCCCGCTCGGCACACCGCGCCTATTTTCCTATACAGTACCACTATCCTGACCCCACGTGTCGGTGTTGAAGGTCCTAACCTTGGCCAGGGTTAGAAGGGAGCCGCGCCGCCAATATCGCGCTCCAATAGAGCAGTTTTCCCGCCCATCGGAAAACCAACATTGTCGGCATAGTCGAAACTGCCATTGTATTCCATGAAACCAGCGTCTTCAGTCGGTAAGGTAGAACCAAACCGAATGAAACCGTGAGTAACCGAACAAATGTCCGCATGCATGCGTCGAACGTGAAATAGAGCACCATTCTAAAGATAGCACGATAGTTAAAATCCGCACAGTTAGGTAGAGAGAAAAGAGAAAGATGAGAGAACAGAATTAAGTTGAGGGTACCCGAATAGGAATAAATATGTGAAATAAATCTTCGTCGTTTCCAATTCCGTCAAATAAATGTTTTTGATTAATGTTAAATAATCTTTGTTTAATTGTTAGGTAGAGTTTTCGTATAATGAGTGCACTGTTTTGAAGAGATTTTTCACGTTTATTCGTTGTAGTTGTTGTAGATTTCGTGTTTGTACTCCAAGTTGGACTGCTTGGGAATCTCAGTCCACTTTGCAGTTTTGTCCTGAAGCGTTCGTTGTAGTGGGCAGGATAATTTGTCCAGTGATGATAAAAGGTCACTGCAGTGCATTCGCTTCATAAAAGGTCGATCTGCGGTTAGCCTTTGTTTGTTGGGAGATGATGGTTTGAGTAGTTTCAAGTTTTCGCGTCTACTAGCTTGTTCCAATCCTTTGTGTAAGACTGAACTCGCCCTGGGGTTAGAGTTTGCCGGGCATCCCAAAACGACAAGTGGTCCTCTAACGAGGTGGCGCATAAGCCATTTGTTTGCAAAAACAAGTTACGGAAACGCCCTAGTAGACCAGTTTGAGTTAGCCGACTTGGGGCCGGCTATTTTTTTTTTTTTTTCCAAATCAAGATATTATCTTGTTGTTGTTTATTCTATACAAAAATCTGTACACTGAAAATTTATTTTCGTATGCATGGATTTTGTACATATAACAAATGTCTCGTATATTGTTGGACGCGAGCGGTTGTGGAATTCAAGCAGCTGTTCAGCCAGCGTCGCACGTGGCTTAGGTAATAAGTATATGGTTGCACATCATACAGCGGAAGATACGAAAAAAAATACGAAATGTGGAACAAAAGGAGCAGGATCAGCAAGGAAACATCAAACATTACTGGTGAGATGTAAGCAATTATAAACAAATACAAAATACATACTACTAAATACGTGCCATGTTCGTAATGAAACATGTTGCGATAATGGAAGTGTAAATATAGTACAAATATCCAATTGATATAAGTATTGTGTTTATGCGGGGCTTGTTGTTAGTGAAAGTGACCTCGGAATGGACGTGAGTGACCAGGCATTCTGAAATGGGTCACTAGATCTCAACAGAGCTATCACCTTTCAACATCCGGGGTAAACATATTTACAGTTTGGGATTAGGATAAAAGCATGATAGCTGCAGACATTTTTCTTCCATAAAAGCACTGCCGGACAGTGGGAGTTGGATTGCACACACATACACACACACACACACACACACACACACACACACACACACACACACACACACACATACACAAATAACAAATGTCTCGTATATTGTATGATATATTCATATTGTTTTTATTTGGTGAAATACGATCATTACACCTTTTTGTAAAATATGTACAATTCATGATTTTCATAAAGACCAGCCAATTGCTGCTTTCCTTCAATGTTGATGTTGATACTGGGGTTGGCGGGAAACATTGGTTTATCCCAAAATAATAATTATTAAAGCACCGTTTAGAGTTATAACTTCATACTCATTAATCAAGTAACATCTCACGAACCACCATGGCCTAGGGACCACGGATACAATAACACTTCTTCCCAAAATTAAAGGATCGAACCCCTTGTCAGAAACATAACAAAAAACGTTTCAAAACTCCTCGTGGTACCGCTTTTGAGTCGATATAGTAGATCTATCAGTTATGCATGCAACCACCAGACAGTCGTTTCATTTTTATTTATAACAACATATTCGTTGCTCTCTGTATTGTTTTCGTACAATGAACGAATATTATTTCTGTGCCAACAAATGCTGCATGCTTTTGACAGTTGCGGGTATGGCATTAATTACGAAGATAGCATCTTGGAAAGTACAAATCAGTCTAGTTGCAGAAAACAATCAAAAGATTTGTTAGTTTTACCTTCGGTTTCGTAATATAAGCGAAATTTCATTTTCAGCTTATGCTATCGATGCAATAACATTATCTAACATCATACCTTAGAATCAAAGTATTTGAATCAGACATGAAAAGAAGTGGCACAAACCAGCTAATTCTTGAGATGAATGCTGTCCAGCGAGGGTACTTAGATTGACCACCGCAAAATGTCCATCCCCTTGTCATCATTTAAGACCTGCGGTTGCAGAACTTCTAGTGGTTTTGTCAAGTTATTCAGTAGGATTGATAAAAGTAGCGCTTTGAACAGACATCTGCAATGTGACAAAACATAAAGTAGGACTAGATATTAGTAAGATCACTTAGAGCGTGATGTATCGACTCTGGTGAGACTCTATACTGCAGATTCGTACTAGAAATACAAAAACACACCTGTTAACTGTACAGAATGATGCTATCTACCGAAGGTGACTTAACCGATGCTTATGAAATTCTATCACAGAATTGAAATGGATGTTGCCCACCGAGGTTAATTTGATTAATGCCTTCGAAGCGGCCATTCTTCCGGTATGTCGATGAATATCTGACAAACTCTGTAGGCGGTTCAATGAGATTTCCAGACATGGTTATTTAAACACGATCAAAAAATGCAACGAAAACGAAGATTTCTTAAAAATCTGTAAAATCTGTACCTTTTCTAAAAATCTTCAATCTGTATATTGCAGAATTCTGTATCCTAAATCTGATAAAAATCTGTATGATTACAGATAAATCTGTATATGTGGCATCCTTGCCACCAGCTGAGAGTTCGTGTCGAAAACTGAAATCATTTCGGTTCATCTCGCGTGCTATATACTAGCGTTGATAGCATAGCCCTGAATGAAGAGAGGCACGAAAATACAGTACGAAGTAAAATTCTAAAGAGGTGACGAGTCTCAGTTATAAAACACCGGCAACAAAGCAAAATAATTTTGCACTTGAGCGGTGTGGCTATTTCTGTATTCATCATGGAATGAAACTAAATGAAATAAAAGAAGAAGACAATTTGAACTATTTGTTACCAGTTCTTGAGGACCCGGATAGGGAAAAAAATATGTTAAACCTGTTCAAACGGAAATTTGTATGGGAGCAAAAGTAGGTTGTTTTAAAGTTAAAAATTAAACTACTTATACTCAAAGCACTTAATTTTAATTGCAACGCAAGAATTTTATAAATTTTTCTGATCAAATAGTGTATAAATGAAGTCATTGTGTTCAGTTGAACGAGAGTTATTAGCGTTCAAACACCTTTCACTTTAGCGTTTCAAAATTTTGAAATGACACCCGGTATAGAAAAGAGAAACGTAGTCCTATGTTAAATAAGGTTTGTTTTAAACAAATTTTTTACTCGTTCCAAAAATGCACCTTTAGGATGATGTTATAGCTTTTTGGTGTATGATTGTTCTTTTCATGAATAGTTGTCTCGTGAGGTTTCATGCTGTATTTATTTTTGAACCTGAAAATAGATGACTTCATTTAAATAAACGTGTAGACAAAAAGTCACGGAAACGTACTTTTTACCACAGTTTCGACATTTATGTGGTAATTCCACGTAGTGTGATAACATGTGCTGCCTGAGGTAGGCTGTCATGGTGAATCCTTTGCCACACAAATGACGGTATGCCTTTTCTTGTGCACATTCAATCACCCTGGTTGACCACGCTCAGATTTTCCACACACTTGTGTTCTTCTCGTCCCTTTTCGGCGTGCATTCATCGCAAGTGTGTTGCCATATTTGCTCAACTATAGAACATGAATCCGCAACCGCTTACAGGACAAATGTATGGTTTAATTCCTAGGATTACATGACAAACTATCGTAAGAAGGAACTCACACGTTGCTTCAAATGTTAACCTACCCAAATGTCGATTCTTATGACTTTCTAAAGATTCTAAAAGCATTGATTTTCCACATATGTCACACAATAATCGCAATCCTGCTGGTAACTCTTGATCTTTATAATGTTTTATAGAAGTGGCAGTTTTGACCTTTCTTGATTGGTTGGTTCGCTGTTTTGATGGACGAGTTAGATTATCATTAGTTTTTTTTTCGTTTGAAGAAAACTGGGTCGTATCACCAGCTTAAAGTGTTGTAGAATTCAATTACTCTATCTCTTCGAAAACGAGATCAGGATTCGATTTATTTGCCTCTTCGACAATTATCTCAGAAATTGATTCGTTTGTCGTTTCCAAAATGAGGTCGTTATTCGATTCATCGATATTAGCTTCGAATCTTTCATTACTCTGCTGATGGCTGATGCTGAAATATTTCCACAACATCTTCGTCGAACATTTGAGGTCTGCCTTCGTCCTTTTTATTTTTTACAATCGCAACCACCTGCGTAAATTCTGGCTCGGTTAATTTAACGTATTTTTCATAAACTTCATCTATCTGTATTCGATGTTGCTCTACAGCTCCTTTACATTGCTGAAAAGCCTCAGTGACAATCGCGTTGTCCCAGCCTTCACTCGCCAGGTGCATTCTTTTAGTGAGAAGAAGCCTTTTTGCTTTCGTGACTGATGATTTGAAATCTACGAAAATATCCAACAAATTAAAACAGTTGATGCAACCCTAGGACATACGTCTCTTGGAAAACTTTCAGCTGGAGAGCCACCATGGCTTTCGTATTACGATCATTAGAAATGACCTTGAGATTCTCAAACAAAACTTTTCATAAACAGAACCGTACCGGTTTTCATAAACAGTTCAGTGCCTGTGGCGTTACAATTGGCTCTTATTCAACCAACACTATTGGTTTATTTTCACCTGGCACGCTGTCTTCATGTGATTTCTGGATGTTCCAAGAGTCGATCTCTTCCGAATTGACTTGTGTGGAGCGATTGGTTATTGGTTGTATTTTTCGCTGCTTTCCGGTTTTCAAAAGAGATCGTTTACCATTCCTAAAATGGTTTAAAGAAGAATGAGTCTTGGTTTGAAAAAAAAAAATATATATATATATATATATATATATATATATATATGATCAGCTGGTTTTGTTTTATTGGCTAGAGCTGATTTCTTCGCAGCCATCGGGGGTGGTTTCTCAAGACTTTTGTTGATCGCTCGCTGCTGGCCTCAGTGGATTTTGGTTTATCCTGTACAAAGGTGTGATTTCCTGGCCCCGGTAGCTTAGGGACATCGGCATTTTTACGAAATTTGATGTTAAATTGCAATTTGCTGGAGAAGGCATGACAAAGGATTCCATTGGACATCTGAACCGAGAAGGTTCCATTTTTGTGTATCATACTCTAAGCGATGGCAACCAGGCGCATGGCAGTGTCTCCGTCCAAATCATCTTCGTACACGGACTTTTCAGAGTGGGTCGGGCTGTCCGTTGTGGTAGTTTCAACAATTTTCGTCTTAGTTGCGCTTTTTTGCCATCGGTGGATAGTCTCTTTGCTTCCTTGAAATTCCCAAGCTGTGCGTGGCGGACGTCTATCACGAGGTTGCGTCTTTTGCATTTCCTGATTGTGTTCTCCAACAACTGGTGGTGTCGGTTTGGGATTTACAAAAGCAGCTATCTCCTCCACTAACGACCATGGGTTTTCCCTTGGTTTCTCTTGAGTGCTATTTTTTCTATAACTCGTGCTGGATGCACACAACGAACAATAGGACGATGTGGACGTTTTGTACCTTGCTGGATTGCATGTCCTCCACCGTCCGTAGAATTGAGTCGTTTCGGACGCGTCTTGCTTTGGATTGGTGTCCCAGTAGCAATTGATTGCGTGACGTGTTCATCCAAACTCTTGATGCTTTTCTTACATTCCTTAGATCGTCCATTCTATTACCCAAAAAAATAAACACAGGACCTCACACAAATTTCACAAAACTCTTATTGGCGCAATTCAATCCCTGCCGGCCGTGATGAGAGAAGCGTTGAACAGTAACAGCAAAAATAGCAACTTTTCTCTATTTTCACGTTCTATTTTCATGCAAAATAATGCAAAGTAAACATTTTCCACTTGATTGGATGTTACTTTTTGAAATTATTGCAAAGTCTATCGTGATCAACCGTATTTTAACGATAATAACAGGACCATTAAAATTACAATCAATCGTGGGCTGGATGGCGAATGTAATTTTTTTCCCACGGTGAAATTTGTTTTGCTGTAATCCCATTTTGTTTTCGTGACACCAATTGTAGAGCACTCTGATATATGTAAAAAAATCGATTGTTAACATAATTTACGACTCAATATTTCTTTTTATATCGACTGATAGCTCTGGTCAACGATACATCATTAAAAAATATGTGGTTTACTTGTTTCAGTCGTTAACAGAAAAAAATCTCTCCAGTTTTGCTATGCTCGATCTTGAATTTTTCCATTAGAGTATTACACTCATTATAGGGCTGTAATTCCTTCGTACACCGTTTTTACCGAAATATGAACTTATCTTAGATTTAAAAAAAGTACCCAAAGTAATAGAATGCAGATCAGCCGGTTGATTCGATGAATGGCAACACTCATTGCGCTGAAGAAAACATGCCATCATTGTTAAAGTTGTTGCAAATCATCTCAAACAAAGTTATGGTTTTTCAAATCACATTTTATTGAGGGGTTTTAAAAACTTAAAAACAGTTGACAGCAGAAACAGATAGGTAGATGCTGATTTTTCTGCGCACCAGCGCGCAGATCGTTTGAGGCACATTCTCGTAGAGAGTATTCGTATTGTTTTCAGTCTCGAATAGTTCGAACTAGTAAGTTCATATGGCTGCTATCAGGATTCAACCATACCCATCATCGTGCCAGATTGGCCCTTAAAGATGATGATGTTGTTGGTTGTTGTAGCTGAAGACATGATCGTTCTCATAATCACCGATGCTTCCGTGACTTTCCTCGTGATGTCCTCCGTACAGCTGTGGGTGGTGTCCATGGCCGACGTGCTTAACGTGAGCTTCGAATCCTGAATGCTTGTCCGATTTGTATTCGACCACACGTTCGGTACCGTCGGGTTCATGAAGAGAGTATTGACCCTTCACGACATCACCGTCCCGAATTTCCCAGTGACTTTTGTGATCACCGGTTTTATGATCATTCACGCCGTACTCGAACTTGTACTTTGGATGTGCGTAGTAATCCTGATGCTCCTCACCACCACCGTAGCCACCTTCCTCTCCAATAGATTCTCCTTCTCCAAAGTATTGCGCTGATACGGCCACCACTGCCACGCAGGCGATTAGAACAATCTACAAGTATAAAATCACCAAATTCTTAAGAACCACCTAGAATCACTTGAACGGAGAAGACACTCACTTTTTGCATTTTCGGACGGCTTTCACTGACTGCACCAGAATCGAAACAATCACAAACTGATAGTGCCTAACGGTAGCAAGCTAGTTTTTATACATCAGCTGTTTGATGCATTCGCAAGCAGCAGAAGCGATTCGGTTTGCCTAACCATGAGAGCATGCCCAGGTCGATATAATATGGAGCATAATAACACAAAACACACGCCTTATCTACGGGGCTCAGTAGCAGACAAAAAAAAATAAAAACATTATGGAACCACATTGATTTGCTGTGAAGCCGGTTGCGAATTCTCTGCATTGTAATTAAATAAAAATAAAGCTGAGGGGCGTGTGCGTGAGCATAAGTTCGCACAGAATGTTGGCCAATTTAGGAATCCATGCGGCAGAGTTAGTACATGTGTTTATTGTTTTGATTTTTGTTTCGCTCGTGCTTGGATTTTGAAATTATAAATGAGTTCAAATAGGCGGAAAAAATGATTTAATTATTTTGTTGGCTTCATCATAACTAGTTTTGCGGATAAAGCTAATTCAAAACGTCAAACGAGCTGCTTCGTAATGTGACATCTCTGTTAACACCCATCAAAATTAATTGTTTGATGCATCATAAATCATGCTCAACCTTTCAAAGATCTCCACTATTCATCGTTGAAAATCACCGACACCGGCGTCAGCGGTGCGATGAAGTCATTAGCTAAAGTTCAAACAAATATTATGCAATTATCGCTAATGTTCAACTTCTCTTATTCTCTTTCTCTGCCAACAGGGTCTGATAGGGTTAATGATAGCCTTTTCAGCGACACAGTCCAGCGCCATACGAGTTTACTGGAATACAAACACTGGTCCGATAGTGCCGCCGACCACAACACCCGTACCAGTGCCTCAGCCACCTTTCCGGGATCCAGCGCCGGTATGGGAAGACCAGTCGGATGACGTTCCGAACCCCGACCCTTACGTGTAAGTTGCTCAATATTTTGATTAAGTATAAGTAGCAGATTTGTTTTTTTACTAAGATAATAATCGAAAAGCTTGAAGTCCGATTCCCCATGCCTAAGTGATCTATTCCTTATACACTGATAATTTATTTTCGTAAATTAGCTTTCACTCGTTTCGTAAACATGGATTTTGTACATAGAACAATTGTCTCGTAAATTGTATGAAACATGCATACTGCTTGTCATATAATAAAATGCCACCATTACACCTATTTTTAACAATGCACAACATGAATTTAGTGACGACCAGCCAATCGCTGCTTCAATCGTACTCATAAATGTTGGTGTTGCTGCTGGGATGGGCGGGAATCGTTAATTTATCCCAAAATAGAAATTAAAGCGCAATCAAGAGATAGAACTTCATACTCAATAATCAAGTAACTTTTCACGAGTCGACATGGTTTAGTGAGAACAACCGAGGATTCAATAATAGCTCTTCCTGAAAATACAGGTTTGACTACCATGTCAGAAACATTAAAACATAAAACGCTCAACAACTCCTCGTGGTTGCGCTTTGTTTTCAATTATATTTTGAGTCGATAAAGTAGATCTGTCAGTCGTTCATGCAACCACCAGAGAGACGATTCTTTTTTATTGGCAACAAATTATTTGTAGCTCTTTGTATTGATTTCGCACAACGAAAGAATCTTTTTTTCTGTGTCTACAAATGCTTCGTGCTTTTGACAAATGCGCGTGTGGCATTGAATACGAAAGTAGTTTCTTAAAAAGTACAAATCAGTTTCGTTGCAGAAAACAACGAAAAGATTTGTTAGTCCTATCTTCGATCTTATTTTATTCACCCTACATAGAAAATTATTTTTAGTTTATATTACGAAATCCAAGGTAGCACTTACGAATCCATTCGTTGTTTTCTGCAACGAAACTGAATTGTACGTAATAATGAACCTTCGTAGTTAATGCCACACGCGCTACTGTTAAAAGCATGAAGCATTTGTAGAAACAGAAAGAGCATTAATTCATTGCACAAAAATAATACAAAGAGCTACGAACGTCTCTCTGTTGGTTGCAAAAATGACGGACATATCTTCTTTATCGACTCGAAATGTAATTGAAAAAACAACGTTTTTTTTATGTCTATTGCATGGGATTTTATCCCGTATTTTTATGAAAAAAAAAACTGTTATTGAATCCGTGGGTCTCACTAGGCCATGGTGACACATGAGAAGATCCTTGATAAATGAGTATGAAGTTATAACTCTCGGCAGCACTTAAATTTTGTTGTTGGGATAAATGAATTAATCCCGCCCATCCCAGCAGCAACATCCACAGAGTCTTCACGCAATATATTTCGTGCATTCTACAAAAAGGTGTAATGATAGGATTTCACCAGATAAAAAGCAATATGAATGTTTCATACAATACCTGAGAAATTTTTTCTATGTACAAAATCCATGTTTACGAAACAAGTGCAAGCTTATTTACGAAAATAAATTTTCAGTGTACATGCTAGAATTTTCAACAATTGTGAAACAATACAATCAATAGTAATTGACTCAGATTTGTTCGAGAAAAAAATATGTTTTCTATAGTTATGTTACGTAACCATCCTTTTATTCTATTGTCGATGTCTCAATTAACATCAAATTCTATTGTGGAAACCATATCCCTGTTTGTCATCTTATTGTTTTGAACAATAATATTAATTGTACACACTACTGATTCTATTATATGGTTACAATACATTTAATTGTAAATCTATGAGATTTTTTTCGGGGTTCACTGAGTAGAATTGTTTTTGCTCACTTTCTAAAGAATATAATATTAAAAAAAGCATTATGAATTCACTTTAATCTGGTAGTTTTTAAGAACCAAGGTAGCTAACACAATACACTAATAAAAACTCGTCATTTGCCTCTCAAACGAAAACACTTACAAGGACCAATCATTGAATGTTTCCATTAATCATAAAGCTTGTTTTCCCCATTTTCGCAGCTTTTAAAAGGATTTACAGTTCTCGTGCTGGGTTTTCCTTGAAAATAAAATTAACTTTTTGCTCCTTCAAACTGCTTTAAAAAATCCCACACGAGAAATAAGCCAGGCCACTGTATTATCAATGTAGCAAAATAGCGCAACTCGTAAAATCAGTAAAACTTCACGATCCATTTGATTGCATTGCCACAATATAAGCCACACGTTAGACAGCGCACACACTACACTACAAGCGCGCCAGATTATCATTGATCAATGATCAATGATTCGACAGTTGCCAGATTTACTTTTTGATATTTTAAACTGATGGGTTTTGGTATGTTCAATAACTGAGATACATATGTACATAATATGTTGTGTCAATTTTTCTTTGGATATCTTATGATACATTTATTGAATTGGAAGCATAATATTTGCTTATTGGCTATGTATAACATAATCTGCCATGAGCAACACTTTTGATAGAAATAAATTTTTCCCTGAGCTGGCAACAATGCTCATCCGCTGATATCTTCATGCCACCAAGTTTTCCCCTATCAATTTGTAAACAATCTGCACAGAACGAGCGAAACTTTGTTAATGATGGAAATTAATTCTGGTGAGTAGTATGGCCTCAGAAAAGGAGAACAAAACGGGTTTGGTTTTTGTGAATGAACATTATTTGAACGGTTTGATAACCGAAGAAATTTGGTATGATCTGGAATATTTGCACACAAGCTTGAAAGTAAATTTCAGGTTGTCTTCAAAAATGTTTTTATAAAAGAAGTGGTTAAGCAAGATGTACGTGTCAAAAATTGAAAAACAACTAATTGACAATAAGAAAATACTATTGTAATCTACAAATACATAACCACCTTAAACTTCCTAAGATTTTGGGGTCAATTCTGACCCTTGGCGCAACTTCAATGTACGCTATCTTTTTTTTTTATTTTTGAACAAATCGGGCTGAACTTTTCTGACTTTTAATGTTATTCAAAATTCTTCCTTTTTTGCATTAAAATATTTATTTTAAATTAGTTAAAGGTGGTTGTTCAAAAAAAGTCACTCATAAGACATTTAGGTCAATATTGACGCGGTTCTCAAGCCTTTGTAGAATTTCGAAAGAGTCAATGTTTATGCACCATTTGAAAGGTTCTGGTCTCAAAACTGCATTAGAACAAAAACAAAACTGGTTGCGGTAACATTGTCCCCCGGGAATCTGCTTCAATGGAAGGAAGTTTAAGTGTCTTTTGATATTATCATAATAGTTCCAAATCGTGCTACAGAGATGGCACTACAGTCTATTTTTGCCATATAAAGCTTTAGAGAGTTGAGAAAAAATAAAAGCGGATTGGTATTATAAAATCAACATCAAGTAGCAAATAGTGACCATGGCAACAGTAAATTAAAATGTATAAATGTTAGTTTTGTAAAATTCCAATAGATTTAATAAACTTTCTCAGGATACCTCAAATCAAGATTTTGGTGAAATGCTGTCATCGCTGAAAACAAACGAAAACGTGCTTAAGCGCGAGCCACAGAACTATACACTTTAACATTTTACAACATTTCTTGCATTTCAGGATCAACCGAATGAAGATCATATGTTATAGATATGAATGCTTGTTGTATTTTTCATTTACATAAATATATACACCGTTATATACAAATTTTATGGGAATGGGAGGGACTATCAGGGCACCCGATTGAAGCACTCTGGATTGGGAGGGTAGGAATGCCAACTCCTTCTTCCTTTAGATCAATTTATACTACAGGATGCGGAAAAAATGCTCTAACGCTCAAACGGTCCATGAATTTCTTCGATGGAGATCTTATTGGACACTTGAGTATCCTAAAAGAGTTTTCGATAAATCCTTTAATATTGATAAGTGAAGATTGTATGCTTAGGAGAAACTACTTCAATCATAAATTCACAGTCCATGCAGCTACTCGTGCTGATTGGGATAAAAGAGAACCGGGTTTTCGTCCGGGCTCAACAATCTTCTATACAGATGGTTCAAAGCAAAATAGTTTGGTAGGGGCTGGTATAACTGGTCCTGAGATGAACTTGTATGTGGCAATGGGAAAATATCTCACAGTGTTTCAAGCTGAAATAGATGCCATACTGGATTTAATGAGAAAAAGAAAAAAAACATATGCATTTGTTCAGATAGCCAAGCCGCTCTGAATTCTTTAAAGTCAAAAACATTCACATCTAAACTGGTGTGGGAATGCGCACAGTTTTTACAGCAATTGTCCTGTCGCAACATGGTTAACCTCTTTTGGGTTCCTGGTCATTGCGGAATTGAAGGAAACGAAAAAGCTGATCAGATGGCAAAAATAGGGTCCTCTATGCAATTCATAGGGCCCGAACCATTTATTGGTTTATCTTCTTGCGCCTTAAAAGTAGAAGTAAAGAACTGAGATAAGGACAAAGTACAGGCTATCTGGAATAGTACCTCCAATGCTCTGCAATCCAAACCAGGTTCATTAAGCCTAACGCTTCTCATACGAAAAAGTTACTTACAAACTTTCGGAACACGACCTGAGAACATACACTGGTTTGATAACTGGACATTGTCCGAGTAAATATCACCTGGAAAATCATCGGTAAAGTTCATGAAGATAAATGCCGCTTTTGTGGATTAGAGAGGAAAGTCAAAGCATTTAATGTGCGACTGTGTTGCACTATTCAATAAACGATGAAGATTTTTTGACAAGGGGCTCCTTGAACCCTGTGAGGTCTGGAACGCTGCTCCCAATCAAGTAGTACACTTCATAAGAAATGTAGTACCTGCTTCGGAAAATTTCCTACCGCCGTAGTGGTAGTTACTCCAAATAGTAACTTAAGACACGCCACAATAAATCAAATCAATGGTCTCAGTAGCAATACGTCCCCAAAAAAGGGGAAAAAAATGCCAACTCCCCATTGCTAACAGTTTGTGAATAGATGGCGGACTCTTCTACCCGCCCATTGGGGCATCCTCATGTTAGATAGCTCGCTCTTATGACCAATTGTTCAATCTTCAAAGGAGATTCTTTATATCCTTGTGGATACGTATAAGTGATGTTGCCTCTCGATCCACCCAACCCATCTTTGGCCCTTCATACAATGGCATGATAAGGATAATCAGTGGTTATTAAAGCTTGATCAAGTCTAACAGAGAGGAGAGCCCATTGCTGTCGGACTTAGTTTCCGTGCTACAATGGGTGATAGTACATATCATACATATCATTCATAAAGCTTTAAAGAGTTGCCGTCCTAGGCAAAGTTGTTTGGAATTCAAAATTTAGTCATTTGACACTATCAGATTAGTTCCAAATTTTGCGACAGCGATGGCGCTGCAGTCTATCTTTGTAAAATGAATCTCTAGAGAGTTGCCGTCTTTAGTAAAGTTGTTGAGAATGTAAAATGTAGTCACTTGACATTATCAGATTAGTTCCTAATTGCGCCACCAGGATGGCGCTGCAGTCAATATTTGCCAAAAAGGCTCTAGAGAGTTGCCGTTTTCAGCAAAGTTGTTGAAAATGTAAAATGAAGACATTTGGAATAGTCAAAAATTAGTTCCAGATCGTACCGCAGAGATGGCGCTGCAGCCTATCTTTTCCAAATGAAGCTCTAGAAAGTTGCCATCTGGGGCAAAGTTTCTCAGTGTATTATTTGTCGTCTTTTGAGATTATCAGATAAGTTACAGATCTTGCTTCAGAGATGGCGCTGCAGTCTCTCTCTGCTAAATGAAGCTCTAGAGAGTGGCCGTCTGGTTCAAAGTTTTTCGTTTTGCCATTTGTCGTCTTTTGACGTTATAATATTAGTTCCAGATCTTGCCACTACGATATCGCTGCAGTCTTTCTTTGCTAAATGAAGTAAAATCATAATGTCGAATAACGATTTAACAATTTGATCAATTTTGTACCAGGCAGAAATTCTCTAGTTTTGGTACATATAGATTACAGCGCCATCTCTCTGGTAGGATCTAAAACAAATCTGATAATTTTAAAAAATGTCCTTGGCATTTTGAACATCTTTAAAAACTATAAAAATATACTACTGTGCAATCTCTGCTTTCCTGTAATGGCAAATTACGGTCTTCAACACATTCAATAACTTTGCCGAAAACGATATCTCCTGAGAACCTCATTTGCCTGATATAGACTACTTCTCTGCAGCAAAATCTGCAACAAATATGATAATGTGAAATGCCTTCATATTACATACTGAACAAAGACAACAAATAAGACGATCCTCGACATATTCAACAACTTTGCTGAAGATGGCTTTTCTCTAGGACTACTGGTTGAAATTATGATAATGACAAAAGACGACATATTACATACAGAAAAACTATGCCTAAGACGGCAACTCTCTCAAGCTTCATTTGACAAACATAGACTACAGCGCCATATCTGCTGAAAGATCTGTAGCTAATATGATTACATCAAAAGACGACAATTGTCACAATGAGAATCTATGCCCAAGGAGGCAACTCTCTATTGCTTCATTTGTTAAAAATAAACTGCCATTGTCCAGTGAACAAGCGAACGGTGCGGTTCGTTGTGTACGCTCTCCGTTGCTTTGGAAGTTTGTCACGCGTTGTTTCCAAGTGCAGTTTTTTTTTTCTCTCGATAGTGTCCTCATCGCAGTTGATATCGAGTTTTGCTTTTTCTGAAGAAGAAAACGTGTGTTAATCAGTGCAACGACTCTATTAATTGCAATTAGCAATCGAATAGCCATATTGCTCCGCATCTATTCACGGCACGCACACCAGCAGTCCATCGTGTGTAGCGTGCAATCGTTCATCTGCCAACCACCACCGACCAGCGTCTTCATCATCGTCATCATTTTCATCATCGCTGAGCTCCACGTCTAGCCCGTACAAGCGGCCACACATCGTCGCTCGGCAGCAGCAGCACATTCGTTGACCAGCTGCAGCAGATCAGTGATACATATAAGATAAGTTTTTGTTTCTCCTGAATACATTATAATTTAATTTTGAGTGAGTGCGTGTGTGTGTGTGAGAGAGTGTTTTTAGCTTTAGTTTGTTTTTCTGTGTTCGATTATTTTTAATTGCGTGAGGGTTTGAGCGTCATAAACTCCCACGTGAGAGCCATGGATGATTTGTCGGAAGACGAATCATCTATGGCGCGAAATGATGGGGTAGCTCATAAGGTTACCCGATCACGTGCTTATCCAGATGGTTCAGCTGGTCCATGGGTTGTCTTCTTTCAGCCCAAAACGAAACCTCTTAATGTTTATCAGATCTCCAACGATCTGACGAAGCGATTCTCGGCCGTGACCGAGATAATAAAAGTGAGACCGAATAAACTTCGGGTCGTTGTGTCCAACCTTAAGCAAGCTAACGAGATTGCTGTCTCTCAGCTTTTTACACTCGAGTATCGGGTGTATATCCCAGCTCGGGGTATTGAAATTGAAGGTGTGGTCACCGAAACGAGTGTGAACCCTGAGATCCTGCTGAAACAGGGGGTTGGTCGATTTAAGAACCACCTGCTTTCTCCAGTGAAGATACTGGATGTGATAAGACTTGGCACAGTATCGATCACTAAGGGTGAAAAGAAGTTTACACCGTCAGACTCGTTTCGTGTGACCTTCTCTGGCTCAGCCCTCCCTCAATACGTCGAGTTGGGAAAACTTCGACTACCTGTGCGGTTGTTCGTACCTCGGGTCATGACCTGCCAAAAATGCCAGCAGATGGGACATACGACCTCCCATTGCGGCAATAAGGCACGCTGCTCCAACTGCGGGGAGAAACACGAGGATGGCGCCTGCGCAGACAGCACACCAAAATGCGCTTTCTGTAAGGGAACTCCTCCTCATGCTCTCTCGTCGTGCCCGGCGTACAAACAACGCGGGGAACAATTGGAACGCTCGCTAAAACAGCGTTCCAGGCAATCTTTCGCCGAAATGGTGAAAAAAGCCACACCATCACCCGATGCCAATACAAATCCCTTTGCTCCTCTGTCAGATGACGAGTCTGACTTTGATTTGGCTGAAGAGGGAACATCGTGCAGTTTTCCGGAAGGTGCCCCACGGAAGCGAAGACGCGTCCGCCCACGGAAAGTTGCTGAAAAGAAGCCCGAGACCAGCATGCCTACTTCAAAAAAAGGTGGGAAAAAGGAAAATTCAATTCCTCCTGGTTTTCGTAGTACTAACTACACCCAGGACTTTCCATCTCTCCCGGGGACATCCAAAAGCCCTGATGCCCCGCTTTTAAGAACAGAAGCCCCTCCTCAAGCGGGCTGTTCTCATTTGATAACATTGTCGAAGGTATCTTCAAGTACCTTGAAATTTCTGACCCTCTCAAAAGCATTGTATTGGCAATGCTTCCCACAGTGAAGACTTTCTTGAAGCAATTGACAATTAAGTGGCCCCTCCTTGCAGCTATCATTTCCTTCGATGGATAATTTTCCAAATGAGGTCGGGGATTTGATCACTGTTCTGCAGTGGAATTGTCGAAGTTTTGTTCCTAAATTGGAATCTTTCAAATTTTTGACTCACAATACCGGTTGTGATGCATTTGCTATTTGTGAAACATGGCTCTCTCCCGAAATCGATCTTCCGTTTCATGATTTCAACATTATTCGTCTTGATCGTGAGGATTCACGTGGAGGAGGAGTACTTTTGGGGATCAAAAAGTGCTACTCCTTCTATAGAGTGAATTTTCCTCCAATTCCAGGTATTGAAGTTGTCGCATGTCAGGCTGTTATTAAAAATAAAAGCCTTTGCATTGCTTCCGTTTATATTCCTCCTAGAGCCTCAATAAACCAAAAACAACTTTCAGATATTTGTTCGGTTCTTCCTGCTCCGCGGTTGATCATGGGAGATTTTAACTCTCACGGTACAGGCTGGGGAGAACTGTACGACGACAACCGGTCTTCCTTGTTATATGACCTCTGTGACAACTTCAATATGACAGTTCTTAACAATGGAGAAGTAACACGTTTGGCTGGTCCATCCTCAATTGGCAGTAGATTAGATCTCACACTTTGTTCGAATTCATTATCGTTGGATTGCACATGGGATGTGATTCAAGATCCCCACGGTAGTGATCACTTGCCCATAAAAATTTCGATTGCCACCGGGTTCAATCCGTCGGAATCCATCAACGTCGCGTATGATCTTACCCGTTACATCGATTGGACAAAGTTCAGGACAGCAGTAGAGGAAGCCGTAACGACGGTAGAAGAGCTTCCACCGCTGGAGGAATATAACTTCCTCTCCAACCTGATCTTAGACAGCGCGCTTCAAGCTCAAACTCGACCAGTTCCAGGAACGTCATTTCGTAGGAAACCTCCTTCTCCATGGTGGGATCAACAGTGCACCGAGGTTTACCGTAAAAAGTCCGACGCGTTTAAAGTTTTCCGTAGACGTGGAATACCTGAGCACTTCGAAGTATACACGGCTCTCGAACGTGAACTTAAGAGTCTCATCAAGGCCAAGAAACGCGGTTACTGGCGAAGATTCGTGGACGGGCTATCGCGCGAGACGTCGATGAGTACTCTTTGGAACACGGCGCGAAGATTGCGTAACCGAACTACGAACAACGAGAGCGAAGAGTACTCGGACCAATGGATCCTCAAGTTCGCGCGAAAAGTTTGTCCAGATTCTGTGCCGGCACGGATGATTCCTCGCGAAACCACGAATTCGATAGATGAGAACAGCCAACCTTTTTCAATGGTAGAGTTCTCACTCGCACTCCTTTCGTGTGGCAATACGGCTCAAGGGGCTGATAGGATCAAGTTCAACTTGCTTAAGAACCTTCCAGACGTCGCGAAGAGGCGCATGTTGAACTTGTTTAATCAGTTTCTGGAGCTCAACATTGTACCGGATGATTGGAGGCGGGTGAGAGTTATCGCCATTCAAAAACCTGGTAAACCCGCGTCCGACCACAACTCCTATCGACCCATCGCGATGTTATCCTGTATTCGAAAGTTGTTGGAGAAAATGATCCTCTTCCGTCTGGACAAATGGGTTGAGACGAACAACCTGCTTTCAGATACTCAATATGGTTTCCGTAGGGGTAAGGGAACGAACGACTGTCTCGCGTTGCTTTCCACAGATATTCAGTTAGCTTTTGCTAAAAAAGAGCAAATGGCTTCTGTTTTCTTGGATATCAAGGGGGCTTTTGATTCAGTATCTGTTGAAGTTCTATCAGATAAACTCCACGCTTGTGGCTTTTCACCATTAATGAATAATTTTTTGTACAATTTGCTGTCAGAGAAACATATGAGCTTCTCTCATGGAACCTCTACAGCTTCCCGATTTAGCTACATGGGTCTCCCCCAGGGATCATGTTTAAGCCCTCTTTTGTATAATTTTTATGTCAAAGACATTGACGGTTGTCTAAATGACAACTGTACGTTGAGACAACTTGCAGATGACGGCGTAGTGTCTGTCACGGGACCCAATGGGGTCGATCTGCAAGGACCTTTACAGGATACCTTAGACAATTTGTCTACTTGGGCTCTAGAGCTAGGTATCGAATTCTCTACGGAGAAAACAGAGTTGGTAGTTTTTTCAAGGAAGCATAACCCAGCACAACCGAAGCTTCAAATTTGGGGTAAGCCGATAACTCATTCAATGTCCTTTAAATATCTTGGGGTCTGGTTCGATTCAAAGTGCACCTGGAGATCCCACATTGAGTATCTGAAGCGAAAGTGCCAGCAAAGGATCAACTTTCTTCGAACAATTACCGGGACCTGGTGGGGAGCGCATCCGCAAGATCTTCTAACGTTGTACCGGACAACGATTTTGTCGGTTATCGAATACGGTAGTTTTTGTTTTCAGTCAGCGGCTCGGTCGCACATCATAAAACTGGAACGTATTCAATATCGGTGTCTTCGTATCGCGTTAGGTTGCATGCACTCGACTCACACCATGAGTCTTGAAGTGCTGGCCGGCATGTTGCCACTCTCGGATCGGTTTACAGAGTTATCTCTCCGGCTCCTCACCAGGTGTGAAGTAATGAACCCCCAGGTAATCGAAAATTTTGAGAAGCTTCTCGAGTTGAATCCTCAAACTCGCTTCATGACTTTGTACCATTTGTACATAACACAGGATGTCAGCCCTTCGCCGAACATTTCCAATCGTGTTTGCTTCTCCGATTTCGATAATTCGGTTCATTTTGATTTATCCATGAAGCAGGAGCTTCATGGAATCCCAGAGCATCATCGTCCTATGATTGCTCCGGTGATATTTGCTGCAAAGTTTGGCCAAGTTGATTCCACTAAATCGTTCTTCACTGACGGATCTTTGATAGAGGAGTCAGCAGGCTTTGGTATATTTAATGAAATTTATAGCGCCAATCGTAAACTTCAAGCTCCTTGTTCCGTATATGTCGCTGAATTAGCGGCAATACACTTTACGCTAGAAATTGTTGCCTCACTAACACCGGATCAGTATTACATTTTCACGGATAGTCTCAGTTCTATAGAGTCTATTCGCTCCTTGAGGCCGGTAAAGCACTCCTCGTATTTTCTCATGAAAATACAGGAGCTTCTAAGTGCTTTATCTTCGCGTTATTTTATCATCACCTTTGTATGGGTCCCATCTCATTGTTCAATTCTGGGCAATGAGAGAGCGGACTCGCTGGCAAAGGTGGGCGCTATAGAAGGCGATATTTATGATCGACAAATCGCCTTTAATGATTTTTTTACTATTTTTCGTCAACAGTCACTCGTCAGCTGGCAGTATAAATGGAGTAAAGGAGATTTGGGGCGATGGCAACATTCTATCATCCCAAAGGTGTCGAAGAAATCTTGGTTTGGAGGGATGGATGTGGGTCGAGACTTCATTCGCGTGATGTCTCGCCTCATGTCCAATCATTATTCTTTGAACGCTCATTTATACCGTGTTGGGCTGAGCGACAGCAATCTCTGTGAATGTGGACAAGGTTACCAGGACGCAGATCACATTATTTGGTCATGTGCTGAGCATCGTGGAGTCAGATCTGAGCTTTATGATTCCCTTCGGGCTCGAGGTAGACAACCCAATGTACCGGTTCGAGATATTTTGGCTATACGTGATCTGGAGTTTATGAAACTCATTTATGTGTTTTTGACTAACATTAGCCTTAGATTGTAGTTAGTTTAACCTGTATGTTTACTTTAAGTTTTTTTTTCTGTGTTTTTGTGTGTGTTTTTTTTTTCTCATTCTCAAAAATGTTAAAGTCAAAAGAAAACCTAAAGTTGTATAGTTATAAGTTTTTATCCAATTTTCCGAATTTAAAATAAACGTGCTTCGTAAACCACACTTCAAATTCCCGCCTATCTTCCCATCCATACAATTGTTATTCCTATTAACCTCGAGACGGCCGCGAGTAATCGGTTCTATCCCCTTAACATTAGTTTTAAGATAATTGATGTATATAAATATGAAAACTTGGCTCTGTAAAGTTGATTCGATTGAGCCTGTACAAATAAATGATTTATTATATTTTTTTTTTTTTTTTTTTTTTTTTTTTTTTTTTTTTTTTTTTTTTTTTTTTTTTTTTTTTTTTTTTTTTTTTTTTTTTTTTTTTTTTTTTTTTGTTGTTTTTTTTTTTTTTTTTTTTTTTTTTTTTAATAGCTGTCTTCAGTTTTTCCAATATTATTATGAAATTAAAACACATCAATTTTTATTTTCAGTAACATACCAGTAGATGTCATATATATCTTGTACCTACGCTTATTATGTTCTCTGACTATTATTGTGAAAACAAATTCTAATCTTAGTAGATCTTATTTCAATAGAAACTGCAACAGTGGAAGTCTTTCGATGAGTGGATGATCAGATTAGTTACGGATATATGTATTCTACTATAGTTTACTGGCTTGCTGGTATTATTATTTTATATTTTAACGTCAGTTTATTATTTTATGTTATGATATTAAATGATGTGACATAATTACATTTAAATTCATTTCATTAAAATCGCTATTTCCGATGAGACTCACTACATAAATTATTGCAAGGAAACGGAACAGCACATCGAAATTTTGGGTTTACCATTCTATTGCTATATAATTTCAGATTATCCATGGATATTCCAAGTTTGATGAGATAATTTTAAATCAATTTTTTTTCTCGCAGCTACATTGTCTAAACTTTCAGGTCCACAAATGGAATTGTTATTTTCATTCTTATATTCATTCACTATATTATTTGTCATTATAATATTCATTCGCTATATTTATTATAATTATAATATTAATTCACTATATTTTATACATTACTATATGACATTAAATATATATTGGGAAGGGAGGGAGCATCAGGGTATCACTCAAGCTGGAATTGGACAATGGAGTGGTATGACAACCGGCGTCTAGGAGGGAACAAACAGTATCATTTTCTTTATCCTACCGATTCGATTGTGGTGCTGTGAATTCTACTCCAACAGTTTCAGTGAGAGTGACGCGCCCTTCTTAACAAGCCATCCCGTAGAAAGCTTAATGAGTATTGCGAATTGGGTTATTCGATTTGTTGGATCGTATCGTTGGAAGGAGAATCTCATGTTCCCGCGGGTTTCGCGTAAGTGTCTCTGCTTACGGGTCCGCCCCACCGTTTTTGGCCCTTCATACAGCGTTACTGTGAATGCAAACCGGTAACTCAATTTGATCTTGCTATTAAGTGGAGCTGCATACATGACAAGGTCTTAGAAGGGATGGTGGCTACCTTACATACATACATACATACAAGAAATGTTTCGAGACCCCTCCCCTCTCTGAAGGCTCTCATACAAATGAAACACAAATCTCAACCAAACATGAGAATAGTCCAGGCAACTAAAACTCAAAATGTGTATTTCTCGGGTGAGAAGCATGTTCTGATAAAAATTTTAACCCCTTCTTAGTCAAGAAAGAGGGATGCTTGAGCTACTCTCAGTGCTACATTATGCACAAAAAGTTAATCTAAGGTTATGCAAGAGGAAATAACGTTCAAACTGACATGATACGGCGTAGTTGTTAAGATAAATTTTTTTCTATGAAATGCTTCTGCACAGAAAGAAAAAAACATGGTAGAAACTACTGATCCGGGGGTTAAATTAAAAACACAAACAAAAATAAAAATAAAAACAAAAATAATAATTAAACTCCATAATTGAAGTCACACGTTAGCACACGAATATATTTTAACAAAGCTTATTCCGAAAAACAACCATAAGCGTGTCAGTTCTATTAATTATTCATTAATTTAGTTGCAAGCGTAGCAACGCCCGCACCATTTCCATTTGCTTTATTAGTTCTCGAGTACTGCAGAAATATGTGTTTCATTTGTATGGGTTTGAGACCCCTACTAATCCCCCTTTCCAGAATACGTAGGGGTCTCAAACCATCATAAGAACCTTCCCCGGCTCTAAAAAACCCTGTATACAAATTTTCACGCCGATCGGTTTAGTAGTTGCCGAGTCTATAAGGGTCAGACAGGCAAACAGAATTGCATTTTTATATATGTATGTGTTGGTGTGTTAGCGGCGTGCGAGGGGCGTGCCAATTTACTTTTAGTCAGCCTTTAATTGTTGACTTGAAGCTGTTCTTGTAGTAGATTGTCGAAACGGTTCCGTTGCCGGGGCAAAACGTCCATGATAAACCTCTGGGCGTCACGAATCTCCCATATGGTCTTTACACACGACTGAGTGGACAAACTGCAAACAATCTCAAGGTAAACTTCTCTGATTGACAGGGTGTGAAAAGCTCAACCCAACCCTTGACCATAAATATTACGGAACTGAAGTACTCTACCCCAGTATGCGTGACTGAAGACAGACATTCGAATCTCTGGACATGGTGCCATTATCAGCAATTGAGGTTCTGCCGTTTGAATTCGAAAATGCTGATACTGCTTGACAATCTTTGCTTGCACCGTACGTAGTTGAGGAATCTTGAATCGCTAAGCTCGTTGACTATCATTTCATTGTTTCCACGTAGATAATGAACATGATAACTGACTACGTGCAATTCCATCAACCCTTGACCTTTGCGAAGGAAGATCGGAAATCTCAAGTCCTTACCCAAGTAACATTGCCAAAACCATCCTGCTTAATTAAGTTTTATTAAGGTTTTATCAAAGCCACTAGAAATCAATTTGGTTTTATTATGACACCAAGAGCTGCCAATAGGTTTCATATTTTAGTCAGTTTATGAGAACCTAAACAGCTTGTTTAAAACGATATTAAAACCGCGTTATTTCTAGTTCCTTCTACTCCTATCAATGGTTTTATTATGACTTTATGAACTCATAAAATGCTGTTTTAAAATGCCTTTTTAGGACTCATTCATATTATCTTATTATGGTCAGTTGAAAAAGCATTTTAAAACCATTTTGCATCCAGTAAATGCATTAAACGGCATATTGGCATTTAGGGAAGCCACGAAATAACCAAATAGTTTTAAAGTAGTCATTGCGAAGATAATTTGGTTTTATACCAGAATTGTGATTTTTTTCCAATCGCCATATTGAAATATAAGAAATAATTGAAATAGGGAAAAATAAATGCACCAAATTCTAAGTGTAATGCAAATGAACTGTAGATCGGAGACCAATTTCTGCATTTTTTTAGATAACTTTATTGAATTTCATCAATTTTCAAGAAATTCAAGATTAATTTATCGACTATATTTGTATTAATTTTGTGTTTATTGTTGTGAACTAACATAATTTTCGAGGCGCATTAATTTTCGGTTCTTATCGTGCCAATATTCACCACAAAATTAAATGCGCATATGATTTGGAGCATGATAAGCTGTAAAAAAAACTCAATTTGCTTTGGATATTTTGCTATCAAACAAAATTTCCCGCATCACTTGACCTTTTTTCTTCGATATTATTTACTGCTAAATGAATCAGAAAAGCAGAGAATCGAACAAAGCAGAACAACAAAAACGGACCACGATATCACAGTGAAGTTTGACAGCTGTGGCCATTTGGCCGCATGCTGGTTTTCATGGCAGCCAAAAGGTTTTATGAAGGTTCTCAAGTGGTCATAGCATCTATGACTAGAATATATTCAAAATCTTTAGGGTCTTATAAAGGTTCTATTAACTTGTTTTCACAACCGCCTATAGAGTGGGCCACTTTGTACACATTTTGTCTTTAAAGAAGCAAAGAGGAGGTGTTGGTAGACAAAACAGTTTTGAATGTAGTTTTATAAACAATGCCGGGAGGAATGCTAAACGGCTGGAATAAAACTAAAATTGTTATTTGGGTAGCTACGATTGGTGTAGCCGCGATACGGCTATTCATTCAAAGAATCCCTGCTTCTGGGTGTTCTTTGTTGTAAACGAGCTTCGAGTACTTATCTCCATATTCCTCTGCATTTGCGTCTGTCGCCACATCTTTTATTTCTTCTTGCATCATACTTTGACTCCCTGGAATCTTTTGATCATCCTGATCATGTACCCAGCTGCACGATAAAACCTTGACCATCTGGAGACCCGTTCCACATCCGGGTCCGGTCGTTGTGCTGGGAACCTTTTTTGCGGTAAACTGCCTGATTTGATGCCAGGTTTGATCTGATTCTCTCGGGACGCTCGGTCCGGTGTACCACCGGACCAGGTCTCTGGGTTGAAGCTGGGTTCATCGTAGTATTTCGTTGCTTGTTCTGCATTAGTGACCTTGAATCTCCTACTCCATAAACTGATCATGCTTCCGAGTTTTGGATCCACGTTCCTTCTACTGGATTCTGTAACATTGTGTTTTGAAACTTCCGATGTTTCATAATTCATCTTCCCCTTAAATGCTGCACAAGAGTGACCGACAAAGGACACTCACTACACACCGAACAACGCCACCTGGTGAGAAAACTCAAACTGTGGTCTTTCTCTCTACTTTTGAAGATGTTTTCCGAACAAATTTCATCAAACTTCTGTTGACGGATTTGGTTCAAACTTGGACCAGAGGCTTAAAAGAGTATGGGAATCAAGTGGCTTTGTGATTCGCAGGAAGCTTGAACAATTTAAAATTCTGTAAAATTAGCTGGTTTGCTTCTAGGAACACAAGATTAGATTATTCATACAAGGTTGAACGTGCTTTGAAATGGGTTTTTATCAAACCGAATCATTTGAATAATTCCGGTACAATGTTTCCACTCCACATAAGCTGATGGGTTACATGTGATTTTGAAAGTAATTGCCTACATTTAGGCGTACTCAAGCACTTCACCACATCTTTCTCATACTTTCTGTAGAAATTTCACTTCATATGAGAATTACAGCATAAAGTCTAGATTCAGGGAACCCTAAGTAAGTTTTAAACTTTTCTTAAAACTCATTTAATAGGCGTTTGAGATGCTAACGAGCTCAAATTGTATAAAAACTCATTGTGTCAAAAAAAAAAATCACCAAGATAAAAAAAATACATGAGAACTACTTGCTAACTATATCTTTAAGTTATATTGAAAGTAGCACCGCGGTATTTTTCCTTGTATGTGACATTTATCCACTACCGCACTCTGTTCAGTTTATGGCCCATCACAATGTACACACAACCAAAATGCCATGTAAATATCTGTCCCCTGAGACCGACACATGCAAGCGTCCTTTAGCACATAAGAATGAGTTGAAAGAGATGAGAAAATAAATTCAATCAAACACATCTTTTGTCGAATTGCGTATGTGTCAGTCTCAGGAGACATAATTTTACACGAAATCTTTGTTTACGTTCCCCGACTTTTTACAAACATGAATTACGTCTCGTGTAAAATTCATAATTTCTAAGTGTGTACTCAACAGATGGCGGTAGTGTTTTCATAACTATACTTTACACTTTGAAACATTTATTGTGTTGTGTCTGTTTATCCTTGTAAATACTTTCCATGTGAACAATAGTGTCTTTTGTCATAGAGACTGTTTTCTGGTGCAATCAAATTTATAAGCGTAGTATTTTTGCACCCCTTTGATGTCTAATACTTCACGAGATATACATGCAACATCAAATTATCTTCTCGAATCCTTAATGATAAATTTGGTTCCAAAACCGCGTTTGATGTTGCAACTTTCAATCATAAACATTTATTAATTAATTCGGATCCTCGGATAATACCCACTGACCACATCAACGATAGTGGTACAAGCCCATCATTATCAGTGAGCTGACCACAATTTCCAATTATCGGCTCCCATCCTATCGAAACCCTTCGACAATCAATCGACGGCATTCCTCTTCCGCTACCACCCAACTCTTCTCCGATCCATCCTCAATCGGAATCCTGAAGTGCTTTCAATTTGTCAGCAAATATTTTGCTTCTTGAAATAGCCGTTGAGCATGCTTCGTCATTCGTTGCGTACGACACCAGTCAACCTGGACCCCGAATTCGATTCGAAATCTTTTAAATCCAAGAAGAGGAAAATTATACACTCATTACTTTTCATTTTGAATAAGAGTTCTTTCGTTTCTTTTCCTGAGTTCGGTCCTTCGACGCCGTAAGCAAACAAAGACCTAGGAGAGGTGCCGACGGCGTCATCGTCTCGGAAGGACTGCGCTCCATTGTTTCAACATCCGGTGTCGAATTTCTTTGATTTCTGGTAAGGAATCGAATAGAAGCAAAAAAAATCGACCAGCCAAACTGAAGGGGATGCTTGTTTATTGTTGTAGTAGCGTCAGGATCGTCGTAAGCGTAGACTTTTGACTTGACGACGACGACGGCGGTATTTAGTCAAGTCAGCTTTGGAAAAAGGGGGAAAACTGTCGCCGAGTATTGTTCTTTTCCGATTTTTCAATGGATCGCTCCATTACCCAGCAATTATCGAGCCAAAATAGTTGCAATCTTTTCAGCTGTGAAGGCTATTATTATTATTTCTGGCTGCACCGTAATGAATAGTTGTACATATTTAAATGCCCTTTTGCACGGTGACTTTTGAAAAGAAATCCGAGGGTTTTCATCTCCTATTGAACGAAACTGCCTGAAGGGCTCTCGAGCCTGGGAATTTCGGTTAGAAAAATCACGCGGAATTCAAATGAGCGTCGCTGCTTTTTGGCGTCGGACTTGGAACTGGCAATCGAAAAAGGGCGTACGGAAGCAATTGAATTTCGCACCCACTCTAGGAGTAGGCCATTTAAATGATCTATACGATGGGGCACGTGTTGCCACTTGACGACACGACAAAGGATCCTCTTCAAGTGCAGTTGTTCGTTTTCCAACCGAACTGATAGTTAGGGAAGATCAACGAAAGCGATAACACGCAACGAACAATCACCATGATGATTGAAGTACGTCGTTGGTTTGACTAATTCTGTCTCTCAATCACAACAATGAATCATTAGCGGTGGCCATCAGATAACATTGAACGAACATCAAATTAGCGTTGTTGGAAAGCATGTTCTACGCCTACTTGTAACACATTGCATTCGATGACAGGAATCACGGTCCTCGTACCCTGCCTGTTGGTTTATATAAATTATTCGACAAGACGAACAACTCCGGCAACAACCGACTGCTCGACTTGCGAATCCGGCGAAATGATTAATAGCGAAAACGGTAGCAATTTTTAGCCCGGAGGAACGCTTCTATAAATTTCCCTTAAGACAATTGCAGCGGCTGTCTGTGCATACGTGGTACGTACCCGAAAGCCACCACAGGTTCAATAAATAAAAATGAAATATTCTCTCAAAGGCGAAGCGTCCATAAGTTGCTTGTGTGTATCCTACGTACTCTAAATAGCAGCGAAGGATGGTGTTTCTAGAGATAGATAGGTATATAGTGGAGTAGCACGTTTCAGCTTGGTTCGGTTTATATTGGTTGGTTGTTGGTGAGAAGAAAGTGTTGCCTTCTTGTGCTGGTTATTGTTGTTGTTTTTTTTTTTGACTTGTGTTGTTTGAAAACGGAAGCGGATAAATGGAGGACGGGGAGGAGAGAATTCCACTTATGGGAAAAGTACTCTCCTCCATTTATGGAATGGACCTAAGGATCATACACTGAAAGAAGGGAGTTCATAAATGGCACAGATACAGACCAGACATTCAAAACTAAAATTAGTGAGGTCTTGTAGATTTTGTTTTGCAAATGAATTAAATCAATCTGTTTGTGTTTTATAGAGGGTGACCACGATAAAATTGCACCACATAAAACAATTGGGAAAAATTATCCAATTCCACCTCCGATACCGAATGCCCATACTTATGCCTTAACACCATCCATGAGTTATTGTACAAATCAGAATCGACTATTTTGCATGCTTGTGGTAGCTCATCAAAACTTCCGGTCCGCCCCTAGGCATTTTGCTATGAGGTACCAGGTGGGTCTCCACCGATTGCCTGTCGATCTGCCAAATTTGGAAGACGTCTGCATTGAGTTATCTCAAATTATAATAATCCGTCCACTATATCACAAAACATTGCGATTGTTTGAGCGGATTGGAGATAATGAAATCATTGGGTATCGGACCAAGTCTCCCCCGGGTGGTGCTACATCGATGAGCTTGGACATCAATAGAAGCAAAGTTCCCAGAAGCCGCAAAATGCATCTACGGACTCTTATTTTTATCAGGTTCCTCAATCGTAGTTTTGGATGAAGTTGTGTGGATTGTTCTGTATACTGTATTATTAGGGCATCTTCAACGGCGATCCAAATCGTGCATTGGATTTAACGTAAACACATCGCTGCACCGGTGTTGTAAATTTTGTTTTATACTGAATCTATTTTGCATCATTTTAAAACTGGTATATGTTTTGATCTATTCTTGCAGCAATTTGGAACAAGAAAAATAACGTTTCAAAACACTACACGCTACTTGATAATACCAATTATTGAGTAAAATTTCAGCTTTTACTAAACCATAACTCAATTTTATTGAGTATATTCTGAGGTATATTTGTGAGCCAAAAAGTAACCGTGTTTGCTGCGTGTGATGCTGGCGGCGAACAAAATGTTGTTTTGCTCGCCTCGGATGCTGATAATTACCTCATGTTGCTCCCGGTGCTATTAAATTGCCTTTTCGTTTCAGTCCAAAATAACGAATGCTTTTCCGGAAAACGCTGACTAGATCGAAATGGGGAGGTTTCGAGATTCCAAATAGTATTTCGATTGCTCGGAAATGAAAATTCATGAAGTTTTCAAAGTAAACAATCGGTTTATTGATAGATTGGTCATGATAAGAAAATGCAAATAGCTCATACAGATAAATTTTGGAGCAGTTTTTTTTTCAGAGCGATCTCTGAAAAAAAAACTGCTGATCTCTGATGTTGAATGATCGACAGGATGACAGGTGTTGGCAGGTTTAACAACAAGAAATACAACAACGGTGCGGGGAACGCAAAGTTGGTCTATTTTTGCTAGTTCTATTCAAGTTTCGCTGTTGCAAATCAAGTATAAAGTTGATCTAAACATAGACCGCCACTGAAGATTCCCTTAGACTATTATATAACATACAGCTAAATGTATTATTCTGTAAATTTTAAATTTCAATCTCAATTTGAGGCGTAATCTGGCTTAAATTTACATGAAAAATCCTATTATTTTCTGCCTTATTTAGCATTCCTCTTATGTGCATTAGATAACGCAGAAAATTTAATGTTTCTCTTTATCTGTGCGTTCTATTTTTTTAAAATCGAAAGCGTTACGCGGATTTGGAGATTTTGAACGATTATAGCTCCTAAATGCCCGCAGAAATTTTATGAGACGTATTTCATTCGAAAGGTAGAATATCAAAGCTGAATCTCTGATGCTAATTTAATTCATTACATTTGTTTAAACTAATTAAAAAGTACTTAAAACAAAAATGTCTAAGCGCACATAGCTATTGGTCGAAAATGATATTATATTTGCGCCACGCTCTGATTGGTTCATACTGCCACAGTTACCGTGCCAGCGATTATAAAACATGTGGGGACAACCGACCAATCATCAGTTCTAGCTGTGCATCCGTATGCGACAGACGTATTTGCGGAGCACGTTGGCAGAAAACGCCGCTCGTGAACACAAGAAGACCAGACCAAGAAGAATCATCCACGTCACCTGCAGCTAGCCATCCGCAACGACGAGGAGCTGAAAAAAACTTTTCTCCGGTGTGACCATTTCACAGAGTGGTGTCCTGCCAAACGTCCTGCAGCCCAAGAAGACTAATATTATCAATCGCGAACATATGTTCCCTAATTTCCGTCCTAATCAGGACGATCAAATCAATTTACCGATTAGAGTATGTTTGATTGAACATTCTCTTGAGCTCATCGAAATATTCATTACCCCGCACCGGTACAACAAGGTGTTGCTTAAAAAGCCGCGTCCCAGGGAAAATGCCCAAATCAATCGCCCACGTCATCTTCGTGGTCAAGTGGTTAGCGGTGTCACTCGTCGTTCAAGCGATGGCCATGAAGTGAGGGTTCGATTCCCGTTACAACCAGTGGAAATTTTCGCAAACCGAAAAGGTCCATGCTGGTCCACTGAGTGTTAGGATAAGTTGTTCGTTGTAATTCGCTCTATGTTCAATGTCCAGTCTGTGCAACCTCGAGTTGAAGACGGTGTAAATGTTTATTTTTATCGTAGTACTAGCTGAACCCGGTGCGTGTGCTGCTATGCTTGCAACTAAATGAAGGAAAATTTAATATAACTGGCACGTTTATGGTTTTTTTTTCGGAATGAGTTTTTTTTTTCTTGACTAAACAGGGGTTCAAACTTCTATCAAAATATGCTTCTTACCCGAGATATACACGTTTTGTGTTTAAGTAACCTGGATAATTCTCATTTTTGGTAGAAATTTGTGTTTCATTTGTATGGGAATGCTCCCTTCCAGAGGGGGGTGGTTTCTCAAACCACCATACAATCATTGCCTTCAAAACCCCCCACATGCCAAATTTGGTTCCATTTGCTTGATTAGTTCTCGAACCATCACACTGGGCTCTTCGATTATAATCAAAATTTGAGTTTCATTTGTTTAACCCCTCATCCCCCTTAGAAAGGGGAGGGGTCTTGAACCACCATAGAAACATTCTTGCCTTCAAAACCTCCCACATGCCAAATTTGATTCGATTTGCTTGATTAGTTCTTGAGATATGCAGAAACTTCTGTTTCATTTGTATGTGAGCCTCCCTTTCTAGAGACGGGAGGGGTCTCAAACTACCATAGAAACATTTCTTGCCTCCAAAAACTTCCGCATGTTAAATTTGGGTTCCTTTGCTTGATCAGTTCTCGAGTTATGCAGAAATGTGTGCTTCATTTGTACGAGAGCCCCCCTATCAAGAGATGGGAGAGGTTTAAGAACCTTCCTCGGCCCCAAAACTCCCTGCATACAAATTTTCACGCCGATCGGTTCAGTAGTCTCCGAGCCTATTAGGTTAGACAGACAGACAGACAGACCTCCAGACAGACAGACAGACAGACAGAAATCCATGTTTATTATATATATATATATATATATATATATATATATATATATATATATATATATATATATATATATATATATATATATATATATATATATATATATATATATATATATATATATATATATATATATATATATATATATATATATATATATATATAGATAGTTAGCCGGCGTCGGTGGTGTAGTGGTAAGCGTGACTGCTACTTGGCACTCCAGTGGGTCTGGGTTCAATCCCAGTCGACGTCGGTGGTTTTTCTGAGGCGAAAAAATCTGGTCACGTCTTTCTTCGGAAGGAAAGTAAAGCCGTTGGTCCCGGCTCATATTCATGAGTCGTTAGGTAGGGTCCAGGTGGTGGAGTCGTCTTCCTGGCGTCGGTGATTGTCACCATGTGAGGAAATATGCCGACGTAAAATAAAGAAGAATAAATGTGTGTGTGTGTGTGTGTGTGTGTGTGTGTGTGTGTGTGTGTGTGTGTGTGTGTGTGTGTGTGTGTGTGTGTGTGTGTGTGTGTGTGTGTGTGTGTGTGTGTGTGTGTGTGTGTGTGTGTGTGTGTGTGTGTGTGTGTGTGTGTGTGTGTGTGTGTGTGTGTGACAAACCATCGATTTTTCGATAGTTCCGTTTACTTCTGGTTTCCTTTGCACGTCGCGAATGCCGAAATTCGTTTAACTTGTTTTTTTTTTTTGTTTTTCTTTTTATACTTCCCGTTCTTAAATTTAAGGCTCTATTTCGTGACACTTTTATATTCCTGTTCAGCATACCACGCGTACTTGTGCCTGATCCCAACAGCATTCATATTGTCTGTTGGTTAAATCGGTATCTAAATGTTTAATTATAATACTGTACATCGCCGGTCAACCGGCTGAATGGAGAATAAACCGGAAACCGGAAACATAGTCTAAAATCGTTTGGTTATCAAAATGAAAACCTACCTTAATTCAGCGTTCCGTATACCAAAACGAACCCGGCTGCTAACCCTACCCCGTATATCCAACATCCCAGTGAGTTCTCGTGGAAATGCAGAGGTGTTCTCGGCTTCCAACAAAGCGAGTATGGCGTCAACACACTCCTACCCTCTCCTTATTTGACCTGCATGGATGCGGCCGGCGCTGGTATTGCTTTTTTAATTAGAGATCACCAGTTTTTACACATTGAGGATGTATGTTAGTCCCAAACATCATCTGTTGGTTCTCTGTGTAACTACAGCCGATCTGGCTATAACAAAGTAGCAACCGCAAGCAGTCAATCATGCTCATGCTCATGCTCATAATGTTTGGTCATACAAAGTGTTTTGTTTTTTTTTTTTATATGATAATTTAAAAATGTGAAACTTTAGAGCATCGATGAGGGACAGCATTAATCAGCACTTCAAACGCCTTGTAGGTGAAGTTTTAGAAAAGATTTTGATTAAATTTGAGTTCTCTGAATCTGAATTTAATTCTCATATGAAATGCAATTTCTAGAGAAAGTATGAAAAAAGATTTGATGAAATGCATGATTACGCCGAAATTAAGGCAGTTATCTAAAAAATCGCTGGCAATTTCACAGAAAATCAATAATTTCTCTGGAATCGGAACATTTTTTTTCTATCAATCGGACCTTTTCCAAAACTAGAAACGGTCTAAAGTTAAAGACAACAGTCAGTCACACTATGACCGTTTCTTTGAATGTTTGTTTAGGATGCTTTTGAATGCCAGATAAATAAAATTACAATTTTTGCAGTAAAATCTACATTTTTACTTTCAGGAACAAATTAACTTATTCATCGAAGTTATTTGATCAAAAGCCATTGTGATTATTTTTTAATCATTTTCACAGAATTTGTTTTACGCATCAACTTAAATTTTGTTCGGTTTAGCCAATTCAACTATTAATCACTGAATAATTTTGCCAATAGATTCGACGCAATTATTTTCTTCTTCTTCAATATCCTTTGGGACTATTGGGACTAAACCACGTAGACTTTTCTGGGGGGAGGGGGGTGCTGGCCAAAGTCTACGCTCCATACCATATTTCAAAAATTGTATGGAGAAAAGTCCAAGGGGGGGGGAGGGGGTGTCTGAGATTTTCAAAAATGAGTACGTGGCTTATGCACGGGCTCTTTCTCAGTGGGCCAATTAAATTACTAATATTACATCAGTTGTCTTAATAACCTATTTCAGATGAATTCTATAATTTGATCAAATCTGACGACTGCGAAGCTGACATCTCAATCTGATCCGAATCTGTGTCCAATCTTCCGCGTCCACCGAAGCACTCGCTGGCAATACTTCGGCAGCAACGCCGGCAGCGACAACCAGGAGCAACCGCCACCGTCGTCGAGGACGACGAAGGCAGCCCCGTACGATGACGACAACATGATGTATCATAGTTCAAACTGCAGGGATGCCTGATCAATTTCGCACACAGCATGAATTTGCTTTTATTTAATGCAAGATTCTGATAATATTATTTATAACAATCTATATGAAATACTTTCGTGCCTTCCTTTGCCCGGATTTTTCTCCCCTGTACGAAACACAACTACTCTGGATGGCATTGGGGCTGCGGGAGCCACACATACGAGTGCCCCACACTCCCCAGCCCTCCCACTGGCTGCCGGGCCGGGCTGAGAGTGAGTAGTAGTATGAGGACTGCGAGCCACTTCATTTCGGGAAGGGGCGCAAAACCCGGGCGCCATGAGTTATGGGAAACGATATTCTTGGCAAACATGCGATAAACATAATTCGGAACAGGAGAAAAGCATATTTCTTCTCATATGCTGCTCGTTTTTTTCTGCCTTTTGGGAAGCCGTGTGGGCGAATGTGCGAGTCAAAGTAGGTACTCTGAGGGCTCTCCATGACAAGCGAGTTTTATGTTTGTGTACACTTCAGCTCGACATCCTCGGCGGTTCGTATTATCGAAGGAGGCGTAATTGAATTATTTTGAAAGCTTTTTCCTGCCACTTTATTTTCTTGTTATGGCTGCCCGTGGCTTGCTGTGATTTTCCTCCTTTGCGGCGCTACTCGTTACTGCCATATGGTCGAGTGCGGGAGGCACTTCAAGTGCGACGTCAGCGTGATGGCCACTTTGCAGAGGTTAGCTCCCGAGAAACTTACTCCGACGAGCGCGAATTTTCCACGTGTACTGCCCGAACCGATTCGACCTTTCGCATTGCTGTGGTTAATGCTTTTTTTCTCTTTTTTTTTTCTCACCCCGTGCCGAGACGCAGCATGATTCAGGAAATGAGATTTACCGCTACCGAAGAAGCCTCGCGCTAATTGCATTAGATTAGATAATTTGATTTCGCTGTGGCAACCCTTTCTATGGTTTGGAGTTTGTTCATTTTCATATCTATCATGGTTGGCATGAGTTGTGGGATTTTTTTATTTTATTATTCTACTGAGATCGATGTTTCGGCAAAAATCAAAGACAACGTTACAATGCGAATCAAATTTGAAAATGGGATTGATAATTGCGTACTCCTGCATCGGATCAATCCTAAATGAAAGTTAAATTTAACCCAAATGAAAGGCTATGTAACCCGTAACGCTGGTAGAGCACCTTCTCGCGGTGTGTTAGAGGGTAGCAGATCTACAACCGAATCAGACCCTAGTCCAAATTACTTCAAGCAAGGGAACATATTTGTTTTGGTAGTCAAATGACCTCATTTAATACCTTATTACATTTTATGGCTTGATGAATGTGGCAATAAACGGATTTAGCAGCAAAGGATGAGCTTGGTAATGGGACATAGATTAGTCTTCATCTATTTGCATTCTTAATTTCTAATTGATGTTTTAAAGTTTCAAGTATTTAGAACTACTTTAGGGTTCTATTGCATGGTCAATCCGGTTAACTTCATCGATTCTAAATACTGACGAAGTTACTTGACATGCACTAATGAAAGGCTACGGGATATACTACAATTGATCAAATTACTGGTCGCATTAGCTTATGTCCCGCAAAAGGGGGGGGAGTTAAATTAGAAAATAATCTCACCTCTTCTGTTTGAACTTGTAACGACATTTTACATTTTGAAAAGGAATTATCATCTCACAGGACGAATGAAAACAAAACGCTGTTTAAAGTACAATAAAACAACGAATTTTACGATACTTTGACCAATGCAGAGAAAGCCAAACTGGAGTTTAAAAGCGCTCTCTAACAAACAGAAAAACGAAAATAATAAAACTGACATCGTAAACCATAACACACGGGATCACAGAGGAGAATGGACAGACCGAACGCCTACTGATTTTCCGAATCCACTGCCACGCAGACCTAAACACCATGACAGCAAATTACCACAGAATTTAAACATCAACCAAATCGCTTGAAAATTGCCCATAAAGTATCGACCCCGGTCCATAGGTATGGGGCTTGGGGGGATCCGTACTTCAACCGCCGCACCGCCGACAACAAAAGAGGTGTGAAAAGCTGCACGATACGGGGTGATACGGTTTTATTTGCATCATTTTGTTGGCTAGGCGGATGTGGGCCTTGATGCTCCGTGGTCGACCAACGCACTGATTCCACTTTGGGTAATTTTTCTCGAGATCGTAAAACAGAACACCCCGTGGATTTACGCATATATGCCCTAAACGGCAGGCAGAAGGCCATTATTGTGCAAACATCAGCAGCAAGTGCGACGGCGTTGTTAATTTGTTTCCCATAATTGGATCATTAAAAGTTCATATAAGCATTCTGTTTTTTTTTTTTAAGAATACGTAAACCATACTGCATGAACTTCAAATGTATAACGGTGGATTAATTTCAGTTTCTAGAGAACGATGAATTCACAAGCATTTAAATTTTTAAATACGTTAGTAATTTTTTTAAATGTGTTACTTGTTGAATCGCAATCGCATGGATAGAATCAGAATAATCTAACGTTTGCATTAAAAAAATGGACTTTTTTCGGATGGTGATAAAAAAAAGCTAAGACCGATAATTGCTTTTGATAAATTTCCAATGGAAGGTAATTATTTAAGCTTACTTGCAAAAAAAATCTACGCCTTTGTGAGTGGCTTTCCGGCAGTTAATCGGAACATTCGCCATGGCGGACGAAAGCATTCGTGTAGGCATGTTTTTGAGTTCTTACTTCGTTTTATTTATCAATTCCTCCCCAGTTTTCGCGAAAAAATTCTTGGAATAGATCTTACGCTTCAGCTTGGCCCAGAAATGCTCGATGGGACGCAGCTGGGGGACGTTGGGCGGGTTCGCCGACTTGGGTACCACATCGATATGCAGCCGCTCCATCTCCTCTAACGATCGCTTCGAGTAGTGGGCCGACGCCAGATCCAGCCAAAACACCGCGTCTTCGCCCTTATGGTATTTCTTGATGAACGACACAACTTCCGGCATGCATTTCGTACTATAAATTTCCCCGTTCACGGCGGGTCCAGAGCGAAAGAAGAGCGGCTTTGACATCCCCTTCTCGCTGATTGTCAGACACAGCAGCACCTTCTTGGGGAACTTGGTGTGTGAAATGAACTTCACCTCGGAGCTCACTTCCTTCGTGGGGGAAGTAAAATACGAAGTGCCCTGCCAGTCGTTGCCATCCAGGGTGAGATAGGTCTCGCCGTCCATCACCACCGCCACGTCGCGATTCGCCGGGAAAATCGAGTTGACCATCTTATTCAGCCGCTGCCGCTGCGTCATTGCCTGCAGCTCCGAAACCAAAGGACGCGACTTCCGCTTCCTGACATGTATGTTCATGTTCGCCAGGTACTTTTTCACTGTTTGGCCGGTTGAACCGACCTCCCGGCCAAGCGCACGCAGAGATGTAGCCACTTTTCCCTCGGTCTTCCTCTTCAGCATCCTTTGGAGTTTCTTGTCGCTCAGGGTCGTCGGCCGTCCGGAACCGGGCTTTCTTTCGATGCTCTGATTGTTGTCTAATAGTGCCAAGATGTTGTAGATGCCGGAACGGGTGTATCCGGCGTCCACAAAGTGCATCACGATGTCCGTTTTCGACGCGGTGGGGTGCCGTTCTTTGAACGCGCACACTTCTGAACGGAGTTGCTTCACTGTTTTTGCCATCACGGTTAGAGTTCGACTGATAGAGCTGTCAAATTTTGTCTGCTGACTCATGGGTTACTATGATTGATGCTGCGTGGGAAGTTTTGTCAGTGCGGGTGAAGGTAAACCCATGAAAAATAGGCAATTTTTGTCCATTTTTTTAAATGCAAACGTTAATTTGAAAGATAAGCCGCACTTTACCCCTCTGCAGACTGGGATCGCTCAGTACAGGAACCGGCAAAATATATAAAATTTGTTAAAATGTGCTGAAACTGTCATCTATAGGTAATTTACTTATTTTTTTCTATTCCTTCAGGAGGAAAAATAAACTCTAGTTTAATTTTAGAGGTTTTGAGGTTTCGCGGCTTTATATGCCCTTCGCGGCTTTATATGCCCTTCGGGACTGTGTCTGACGCTGAAATTTGTGTTCTTTGAAACACATCCACGGTTCTTGATTGTGGGTCTAGATGCCTACTTTGGGTGGGGAGGCGAGGCACTTTTGGCGCTCAAATAATAATCTAAGGCCGTTTTCAGCGGTATTCTATTATTTTGGTCTAGTTTTATAACAGTTCCAAAAATACAGAAATACTAAATACTAAAAATAGATCAACTATTTCCCAGCTTCACCGCTTTTGTTCTAATTTTTTTTACGTTGACATCCACGTTTTTTGTTTTGAACTTCGCCTGGTTCGTTTCGATTTGGTTGGAGCTAAACATTGTACTGCAATGCAACAGGCAAAAATGATCACCAAAAATTCATTTTAAGTCGACCAACATGTCGAAAAAAGTGACCAAATAGTGACTTTGGGCTAATCAAAAATTAATTAAAAGTGACTTTATTGAGTGTTTGCTATTTGGTTGGTTTCCGATCAAAGAAACCTGTGAAAAGACTGGCAAACATTGGTTGTGTGCAAAAATGCAACACAGTAATTTGCTTTGAGAAATTAAATATGTGCATGAGGGTGTACAGTATGTCCCATAAAAAAATGCGGAAGTTTTCAATACTTCTTTTGGGGTAGCTTTAAACCTTATTTTTACTGTTTTAATGCGTGTGTGTAATCATCTGACTGTATACTCTGAGACGATGTAAACAAAACAGTGGTTCGCGAGCTGAGAAAAATGTACGCAAAGGAGGTTGTGACTAGTTTGCTGCTCGCCCAAAAGCCCGTAAAACAAATTGCAACGATTGTGGGATGCCATCTGGCTACTGTTTACCGTATCCAACGTTCATTCCTTGATGGACCACGTCCACGGAAGCCGGGAAGTGGCCGTCCACGGTCCGCTCGCACACCGAAGGTCGTCAGATTAGTGAGAGACAAAGTGAGGCGAAATTCTATCAGATCGATCCGGAACTTGGCTAAGGAAGCCGATATTTCAAAAACTACCATTCAACGGTTGGTCAAAGATGACTTGAAATGTTCGTCCAGGGCAAGAGTAAAGCGCCACCTTGTAACGGACCGAATCAAACAAGTACGGCTGGAGCGCTCGAAACGTTTGGTGTCAGCATTAAAAAAGAAGCATACCATCATCGTATTCTCCGATGAGAAAATGTTCACCATCGATCCCATATCTAACACACGTACAGACAGGTTTATTTCGCCGAAGAAGATTGAGGATGTTCCAGAAAACGTGAAATTCAAGTTTACAACCAAACATCCGGCCGGAGTCATGGTTTTCAGGGCAGTTGCGTCCAATGGCTTGAAAATGCCTCCAGTATTTATCAAAGCTGGATTAAAAGTTAATACCGAGGTTTACATGAACATTGTGAAGGACCACGTTCTGCCACGAAAGCCAACTTTGGAGCACACCAACACGTCATTTTCCAACAGGACTGAGTACCGTGTCATACCTTAAAAAGGACTCAAGCGTAGCTGAAGGAAAACATGGAATTTTTACCAAAGGACCTTTGCCCTCCTAGCAGCCCGGACTTGACTGACTGACTGACTGACTGATGACTAACTCATACATTGAGAAGGTATGCTCTCGATTCCGTCCTCGTTTGGAGAAGGTGATCGAGAAAAATGGTGGACATATTGAGTAAAAAAAAGCTTTAAAAACCCTTCCCAAAAAAACATTTTTTTTTTTTTTTTTGTTGTTTGCGATAAATACCCCATTTTCGCTAAAAGTGCCTCTCCCATTTAATGGGTAAACTCGATTTACCCATTAACGGGTAAAAACAGTCTATGCCACAAAATGGGTATTTATTCACCCATTGCGAAGATGCCAGGCTTCCTCAAAATGGGTAAAAAATTACCCATTTTTGGATTAGGATTATGTAGATTTTTAATTGATGGTATGTAGATACTTAATCAATAAATGCAAAGAATAAAAAATTTAACTATTTTAATTGTTTTTATCTATGCTATCTATAATTATCTTCCTATTTTTATATGGAACCGGGACTACGAAAACACACAAACTCTTAAAAAAACACATCAATTGCCTAGAGCGACGATTTTCGACAATCCAGAATTTCACCCTTAATCTTTCGCTTTCCGTATGCCTCTGTGTCCAACTTCTTTCCTCCATGTTCCGTGCACACAAGTTTTACAATCAACGAACTGGAAGAATAATTTTGAAGCATTAGATTACTTATATACAAAAAATATCATTTGTCTTATTTGCGTTGTTCCGAGAGTGTACAGTTTTTAATATTATTATGGTGTTTATAATATGAAATAAACTAAAAAAGTTGCGCTTTTCACCAAACATGTACCGAATACGCTTGGTTGTTGAACTTATTTTCACCCATTAATGTGTAAAAATATAACCATTTTTTTTTATTGAATGAGGTTTCCTCTAATGGGTATTTTTTTACCCATTGCATGATTGATAAATTCCCCCATTTTATGACAGATAGGAATGCTATTTGAAAATGGGTGTTTTTTTTACCCATTAATGGGTTTTCGCAAACAACCGTGCAAGGAACTGATTATTTATAGTCATAAAAAAAAGTATGGCCTATTTTCGAAATCCTATTGCTATTTTAATTATGCCAACACTTTCGACCAGTGAAACCTGGAAGAAGCTAAATCGAATGAGAGTATTCACTCCAAAAGCAAATGAAAATTGAAGAATAGTAAAAAAAATCAGGTTAACACTTGACAGCGCGATAGTGTTGCCGCTGTGAATGTCAAAAGTGGCGCTGCACCATCTTACAAGCCGTTCCATCTTACAAGCCTTTCCTATATTGTTTCACAATTTCGATTAAATAATGAGGCCTTCTTCGAAAGTGCAAGATGAATGGACTGGGAAGTAGACGGTATATCTCGATAGATTTTTGAGATATTTACATCAATCCCAACTACGGTACTTTTATTTCCGGGATTATTATAGCGGAATTTCCCGTACTGTTGGCAATTTTCCCAACATATTATTATATTCGTTTAAATACGAAAACAACGCGTCGTCTGCTAAGATCCAGTCATGTCTACTCGGTCTATGCGTTCAAAGCGGTCGGCCAAACTTAGTGAAGCGGTGGAAAAAGGTGCGAATGGTGGTGAGCAAACGGTGGTCACGGAAGATCCGGAGGAGTCTCATCCCGGTTATACATGTCAAGTATGCAGAGGAGAAGATACGGATGAAATGGTGAAATGCGACGATTGCCTGAAATGGCATCATTTTCAGTGTGTCGGAGTCACACAAGAAGTTGAGAATTATCCCTGGAGCTGCACCAAATGCGAAATCGCAACAGGTATCCAGGCAACAAATTCAACTTCTGGTGTAGTCGGTCTATCAAGTTATTGTCACAAGAAGCAGTCGCCCGAGCCAAATGTCAGTAAGACTCTATCGCCAGCACTACCAGAGCTACAACAGAACTATAACCAAAACAGGAAGACTAAATCACTAGATGTGCCAGTACCAACATCATTTTCCGACGGAGCTGATAAAAGTCATGCGAACGTTGTCATCGATCCAGGTCTATCCGTTACAACCAGTGGGAAGTCGGCCAGAAGAAGAATGCATCCAGAACCACCTCCATCGTAACGAGTCGCTCTTCGCAAGCCATTGCGAGGTTAAAACTTCAAAAACTGGAGGAATTGAGGGCTATTGAGATGCGACAGGTGGACCTCCAGCGAGAAATTGCAGCCGAAGCAGCAAGGAAAGAGAAAACCTATCTCGAACAAAAATATCAGCTGCTGGAGGAAGCTTTAAGTGAAAATAATTCAGTTAGTGGTGTGTCTTTGAATCGACTTAATGAGTGGGTGGAAGCGGCCAGCAATCACCATGAAGAGCCGTTGGATCTGGCGCGAGATTCAGATGTGGAAAGCCAGTTTGATCCCGATATTCATTCGAGCAAATCCAAAACAGATTTTCGGGTTGGATCACAGAATAGTATGTCAGTTCCGATTCTGAATAATGCCCAATCATGCCCGATTACAGAACATCCCAGACCAGATCCCCACCGAAGACACCAAGGTCTAGTTCCAAAGACCGATTCAACGAGACTTGCTGTAGTTCGGAATTACCCACAAGTACTTAACGGACCAGATTCGAATACTAGGCTTCATCGTCCAGTAACAACATCGAATCGACTGCAGCCGGTGCCGATACCAAGTGCTTTGAAAGCAGCCCAAAATAGGAAATCGTCGAATTTGCTCCCGATTCAACAACAAGTTTGTTCAGATTCAAATGCAGATCCTCCACGTCCGACATCGCTTCGATCGGTTCCAATTCCGCTCCCAAGAAGTTCACGATTAGCTTCTGTTGCTCAACGCACGCAACCAGAGTCAAATTCTTCGGAACATTCTAGCTTCGATCAAAACTTGAATTCTTCTGTGCCATTCCCGGTTCCGGCAGATAATATAGAGCATAACGATGCTTCTTTCCCCCCGGGACCATCCAACCAACAGTATCGTGATGAGGAAGATTTTGATCCATGCCCGCTTTCCCGTAAGCAATTAGCTGCTCGACAAGCTATTTCGAAGGATTTACCTATATTTTCTGGAAATCCGGAAGAATGGCCTCTTTTCCTCTCGACCTTCAACAGCACGACGGCCATGTGCGGGTTCACCGACGAGGAGAACATAGTTCGATTGCAACGGAGCTTGAAGAATCGTGCTTACGAGGCAGTAAAATGTCGGCTGATGCATCCCTCCAATGTCAACGGAGTAATGTCGACCCTGAAGATGCTGTTCGGACAACCTGAAGTAATTGTCAACTCGATGATTGCAAAGATCAATACGCTTCCCGCGCTGAAGGAGGATAGGTTGGAAACACTCGTGGACTTTGCTGTTCACGTAGAAAATTTCTGTGCGACAGTAGACGCTTGTAGATTAGATGAGTATTTCTACAACGTGACCTTTCTTCATCAACTCGTTAATAAACTGCCATCTTCTATCAAGTTAAATTGGGCTCAGCATAGGCAATCACTTCCTCTGGTCAACCTTCCGGCATTCAGCAACTGGCTCTATTCTCCAGCGGAAGCTGCCAGCGCGGTGATAATTCCTAATATTACACCTGATCATAAACCTGGTCGAAACGAAATCCGTGGAAATAAGAAAGGAAATTTGTTCGTGAATGCACATTCGGAAGAACCTGTAACAGATCATCGCTCTGCTTCGTCACCCAAACAGAAAATGACTCACGATTGTTGTCCAGTGTGCAAGGGAACCTGCAAGTGGATCGCCATATGCAAAAGCTTCATGGAATTCTCTCGTGAGTCACGGTGGGCTACAGTACGAGACCTTGGCCTGTGTCGACGATGCCTACGTCGGCACAATGGAGCATGTCAAGCCAAGTTATGTGGAAAGTACGGTTGCGAGTTAAAGCACCATGAGTTGCTACACAACGACCAGAAGAGCGCGTCGTTATCGTCACCTACTACTACTTCATCCAGCAATGCAAACAAACCCACGTCAACCCAGCGCAGCGAACCAGCTCAACCAGGAACAAGTTCCTCCGGACACGGGTGCCACAGTCATCAGGTTAGTTCTAGTCGGGTTATGTTCCGTTACATACCAGTAGTGCTTCAAGGAAAGCATGCTACGATCCAGACATTCGCATTCCTGGATGATGGATCGGCGCTCACACTTCTAGATAATGATTTAGCAGATGAGCTTAAGCTGAGAGGGGAGAGAAAGCCGCTGTGTTTACAGTGGACGGGCGGTGCTCAACGACGAGAAACGAACTCCAAACCTGTTAGTTTGAACATAGCGGCAGCACATTTTCCATCGAGAAAGTTTATCTTGAACGGCGTACGTACAGTAGACGAGCTTCTATTACTATCGCAATCGCTTAATGTGGAAGAACTTAGCAAGCTGAATCCTCATCTTAAAGATTTACCAATAACCTCGTACCAAAATGTGCGTCCGAGAATCCTGATTGGGATGAAAGATCAACACCTCAGCCTAGTCCTCAAGAGCCGAGAGGGCACGCGAAACCAGCCGATAGCCGTTAAGACCAGACTAGGCTGGACTGTCTGTGGAGGAGGGAATCAAGATGATGCTGTTAGTCTTGTACACTCAGTCTTCCATGTGTGCCCATGCAAATCACCATCAGATGAGGCAGATGAGAACCTGCATAAGGCAATGAAAGACTATTTCGCAGTAGACAGCTTAGGAATTACACAGCCGAGCAAAATGCATTTGTCAGCAGAAGATGAGCGAGCTCAGTCTTTGCTGGTTTCTCGTACTGTGCTCAAGGGAGACCGCTATGAAACGGGACTTCTATGGCGCAACGACAACATTCGTCTACCAGATAGTCGCCCAATGGCACTACGTCGTCTCGAATGCCTCGAGAAACGAATGGATAAGGACCCTAAGCTCGCAGAAGCACTAAACCAGAAAATCGGTGACCTCATTACGAAGGGTTACGTTAGAAGACTCACCGATGATGAATATAAACAATCATTCCGGCGAGTATGGTACTTACCCACATTTCCAGTAACCAACATAAACAAGCCCGGAAAGATTCGAATCGTATGGGATGCTGCTGCTACCGCTTTTGGAGTATCACTGAATTCGGCCCTTCTTAAAGGACCTGATCAACTATGCGCACTGTACACTATTCTGATTCAATTTAGGGAAGGACGAATCGGACTCACTGGAGATGTACGTGAGATGTTTCTGCAAGTCTTTATGCGCTTGGAGGATCAGCATTGTCAACGATTCTTCTGGTATGATGAGAAAGGAAACATTGTTGTCTACGTATCGCAAGTAATGACTTTCGGAGCTTGTTGCTCCCCTAGCAGTGCCCATTTCGTTAAGAATCTGAACGCGGAGCGCTTCAAATCAGAATATCCAGCGGCAGTTGAAGTGATCCAGAAGCGCCATTACGTCGATGATATGCTGGTAAGCGTTGAAACTGAAGATGAAGCAATTCACCTTGCGCAACAAGTGAAGGGGTACACTCGAAAGGTGGATTTGAGATTCGCAACTGGATCAGCAACTCTAAACGCGTCGTGAGGGCCCTTCAAAAAGAATATACAGATGAAAAGAATCTTGACCTGTCACCAGAACTTGCCACAGAAAAAGTGCTCGGAATGTGGTGGTGCACTGACACGGACACCTTTACCTACAAGGTTGGTTGGACTCGCTACGGAAAAGCACTTTTGGAAAGTCAACGATATCCGACAAAGAGGGAGATGTTACGGGTCCTCATGTCCATGTTTGATCCACTTGGACTGATCGCGCACTTCCTCATGTACTTGAAAGTTCTTCTTCAAGACGTATAGCGTTCCGGGATCAAATGGGATGACGAAATCGACGCTTCTCTCTTCGATAAGTGGAAAACATGGCTGCAAGTGCTGCCAAAAGTTGAAAACATCAGCATCCCGCGGTGCTACCGTTCACGAATCACTTCGGACTGTGATGATATCCAGCTTCACACGTTTGTCGACGCTGGTGATAACGGAATAGCTGCAGCCTGCTACTTGCGATTCTCCCAAGGCAACGTAGTGGAATGTAGCTTAGTGGCTGCAAAAACTAGGGTCGCTCCATTGAAATTTCTTTCAACGCCTAGATTGGAACTTCAAGCTGCATTGGTTGGCGCCAGGCTAGCACGATCAGTTTCGGGAGCCATATCGACCCAGATCTCGCGGTGCTACTATTGGTCAGATTCGCAAGACGTACTGTGCTGGATCAACTCTGACCACCGGCGCTACTCGCAGTTCGTCGCGTTCCGTGTTAGCGAGATCCTCGACACAACGGAAATGAATCAATGGAGATATGTTCCTACTGATTTGAACGTAGCGGATGATGGAACGAAATGGAAAGTGCTCCCTGACCTGTCGTTGGAGGCGAGATGGTTCAACGGCCCCAAGTTTCTGCAGTGCCCGGAATCAGATTGGCCACGTTCAACCACTTCAGGGAAAGCCACCGAACTAGAACTTCGTCAGAGCGCGATGACACACTTCGTTGGTCCAGAGTCGATTGTATGCCCGAATGACTACTCCAGCTGGAAGAGGTTAGTGAATGTTGTCGCCATTGTTCAACGGTTTACAGTAAATTGTAGATTGAAGCACCTGCATAAACCAATCATGAGTGGAACGTTGTTGGACCATGAAATATCCGCTTCCGAATCATACCTTATTCGTCAAGCTCAGCAGGAAGCATATCCCGATGAAATAGCAGTTCTTCGCAACGCAAAGCATAATTTAGACCCAACTGCATCTCAGATTCCCAAGTCAAGTACCCTGCATCAGAAAACACCTTGGATAGACCAGAATGGAATATTAAGAATGCGTGGACGTGTTGCTGCTTGTCACTACGCTACTGAAGATGCTAAACACCCGATTATTCTTTCCCGTGATCACCATACCACCAGGCTAATAGTTGCACACTACCACCAAAAATATCATCATCAGAATCATGAGACCGTGATCAACGAGATTCGCCAAAAATATAGCATACCGAAACTTCGCACAGTATACTCAAAAGTGCGAACTAATTGCCAACGCTGTAAGAACGACCGAGTAATCCCGCGCCCGCCAATAATGGCCGACCTACCTGCAGCCCGACTTTCCGCTTTCGAACAACCGTTCACCCACGCTGGTGTCGACTTCTTCGGGTCGTACGAGGTCGTCTTTGGCCGACGTGTCGAGAAACGTTGGGGAATGCTCGCTACCTGCCTCACGATCCGCGCGATTCACATCGAAGTCGTCCACTCTATGAATACCAACTCGTGCGTGATAGCAATACGGAATTTCATCTCTCGACGAGGTAAACCACGGGTGATCTACTCCGATCGCGGCACCAACTTCATCGGTGCAAATCGAGAGATGGCGATGGCGTATGAGTCAGTAAATCAAAACGTACTGATGAAGGAGTTCGTGGATGCAGAAACAAAATGGAAGTTTCTGCCTCCTTCTTCCCCGCATATGGGCGGTAGCTGGGAGCGCTTGATCGGTTCCGTAAAAAAGAACCTGATGGCGATCCTACGCAAACAGAAGTTGTCGGACGAGGTGCTGCGAAACCTATTGACCGAGATCGAGAACACGGTCAATTCTCGACCCCTGACACACGTTCCTGTAGACGACGATTCAGCGCCAGCCTTGACACCAAACCATTTCCTTCTTGGATCATCTAACGGAATCAAGCCGTTCTGTGCTATGGATGATAGTGGCGCTGCGTTGCGGCAAGGCTGGCGATTATCCCAAAAACAAGCCAACCTCTTTTGGAAACGTTGGGTTAGCGACTATTTGCCCGAGATAACTCGACGTACCAAGTGGTTCGTCCACACCAAGCCGATCGAAGTGGACGATATAGTGTTGATAGCTGACCCAAAGATGCCACGGAACTGTTGGCCGAAGGGTAGGATCATCTGCATCCAACATGGACGAGACCACCAACCCAAATCAGCAACCGTGAGGACATTGTCCGGAATTTACGAGCGCCCGGTAGCCAAACTGGCCGTGCTAGATGTGCGACGCGAAGCAGAGTAAATTGACCGGGTGGTCAACGTACCTGGGGGGATTGTTGGCGTGGACACGCCAGCGCGCCGCTACTGTAAACTTCCCTGCAACTCCGTTACCATTATCGCGCACGATCGCAAGCCCGATGCGCACCGGCCTTGACAGTTCTCCGTGTGGAAGTAATGGTGAGTGGGTTATTGATGATCAGAACAATGCTATATTGTTCATATATAAACAAAAGAGAAGTGTTAGAATTATTAGAAACAATAATAAGTGCGGAAATCTTATTTCAATTGATTAGGATTAAAAGCTAAAATAGTCTAGGAATACTTACTATAGGTGCTTCTTCTAGAACTAAACTTAAAAATCTTAGATCTACACTTCTAAAGCACAGCAAATAAATACATCCGTAAAACGTTAGGGCATCGACATAAGACAACAACGGAGACAGACATAGCTCAGATTGCGGGACTAAACGAATATAATAATATGTTGGGAAAATTGCCAACAGTACGGGAAATTCCGCTATAATAATCCGGATAAACAACAATCCCAATTTTGGTTTTTTTTTTTTGGGGTTATTATTGTGGTGCTTTTTCTGTGTTGTTTGTTATTTTTCGAATAAAATTATTTTTTTTTCTCAATTCAATTTCATTCATCAATTGTGAACTATTCAAAATAACACAAATATAAGGTGATGTCTTATAATATTAGGTGCGCAACTAAGTTCCCGCTGTTTAGCAATAGATGGCGCCAGTAGTAAGTGCTGGTCGAATGTTGTACATCTCAAGCGTCATAAACCAAGCTCAGACATATGGTAAACAAACCGCTTTGCCAAATCAGTGATTTTGGTTTAGTGTTATATATTTTGGTTGTTTGAAGATGTCTGATTTCGTACCAAATAATCGTCATTTGCGGGAAGTGTTGATTTTCTTCTTTCATTCGAAGAAAACGGTGGCTGAAGCACATCGAGAGCTCCAAAAAGTTTACGGTGATGCTGCTCTGAGTGAAACAACGTGTCGTGATTGGTTTCGTCGCTTCAAAAACGGTGATTTCAGTGTTGATGGTCGTCCGCGTGAAGGAAGGCCAAAATACTTCGAAGACTCTGAATTGGAGGCATTGCTCGATGAGGATCCGTGTCAAACGCAAGAAGAGCTTGGTTCAGGATTAGGAGTTTCCCGCCAAGCCGTTTCTAAGCGATTGCATGCGTTGGAAATGATTCAAAAGCAAGGAACCTGGGTTCCTTACGATTTGGAGCCAAGAGATGTTGAGCGTCGTTTTTTCGTCTGTGAACAACTGCTCCAGCGGCAAAAAAGGAAGAGTTTTCTACATCGCATTGTGATGGGTGACGAAAAATGGATTCATTACAGTAACCCAAAACGGAAACATTCATGGGGACTGCCCGGGCATGCTTCAACATCGTTGCCTAGGCCGAATATTCACGCTGCGAAGGTTATGCTGTGTATTTGGTGGGACCAAGTTGGTGTTATTTATTATGAGCTGTTGAAACCAAACGAAACCATTAACGGGGAACGGTATCGAACACCCGCCATATTCTCCTGATATTGCACCGTCCGATTATTACTCGTTCCGTTCGATGGCACATGGTCTCACTGGTCAGCAATTCCACTCATATGATGACATCTCAAAATGGCTTGATTCTTGGATAGCATCAAAAGACGAACAGTTCTATCGAAATGGTATTCACGTTCTACCAGAAAGATGGGAAAAAGTCGTAGCTAATGATGGGCAATACTTTGAATAATTCGTTTGAAACCTTTGTTTTCAAAATAAAGTTCCTTTTTCACCAAAAAACAACGAGAACTTAGTGACGCACCTAATAACATTTTGCATTCTAAATTCAATAAATGCATAGTATTCTTCTGACACAAGTACCGATCGTCTTGTATGCAACTTTAGTATATAAGGGGTGACTAATCACGGATAGCTTCATTTGGGACGAATGACCAAGAGGTTAAAGTCCCTTAAACAAACAAAAAAACGGATTGCTTCATTCTTTAGTTTCACACTAGGAAATCAAATAATTGACAGATGTATTAAAACAAGGGACATGGGAGTATTTCTTGGTTTTAAAATTGACGTTTGTAGTCATCTAAACACCATAATTTATAAAGCCTATAATATGTTAGGATTCATTTAAAGGTTTAGGTTTCATTTTCAAGATTCATATACCATCAAATATTCTACATAGCGTATGTAAAATCGGTTCTCGAATAATGACTGTGAGGTTATCGATGTAACAATGCCTAAGGCAAGATTAAGAATAAATTTGACAGCAAGAGATTAACTACCTAGACACTAGACCCTATTTTTAAAATGCAGAAGTGTGTACCTGCATATGTTGTTTACAAAGATTGACGAAATCAATAAAGATAACGCGATTCAATAAAGTATTTACCTGTCGAGAATTACTAAAAAAAAAGAAAACAAAGAAATGAAAGCATACATAAATTCCTCTTGCTACCATCTTTTTCAATCAGCCGAAGTCCTTAATCCCAAACTGTCACGTTAATCCGTTAAAATATTGACAATTCAAAATCTCACTCCATGCGTCAAAACATGAGTAAAGAATTGAATGCCGATCGGCGCTCTTTACAATATCCTATGGAGCTACTTTAGGCAGAACGTTTCTCGAATCCGAGCTAGAAGAAGAGGTAGCCTCTCTTATCCCATCTTCATCGAAACTCTGTTCTTTGTTTGGTATTTTGTCAAGTGATACTCGAAAGCGGCGTGAAACCCTTTCTTCCACGAGTGGTCCTTGATGGATGAAAAGGCAATGGAATAAAGCAATTATTATACAGCAAAAGCCCATTCGCAACGCTCTAGATAGATTGCAACAATGAACTATTGTATGGGACTAAAAGTAGTCCTCAGTTTAACTCTTTTCGAAAACCGAATTCAAGATCTTATGCTTGTTGAGAATTTTCGCAACCGCCATTGCAATATGCAGTCAAGCAATAAAAAAAACGCTCTCACGTTTAGGTGCAACATTATACGAGCTGCAAACATTCCTTCGCTCTTTGGCAACATTGTATCCATACCTCTGGCGTCGAAAGAAGAGATCGAAAATCCCCCCCCCCCCCCCCCCCCCCCCTTGCTTGTTCGAAGGGCGGAGCTTGCATCGGCAGTCGAGTGAGGGCATGCGTGCGTGGGCTGAAATTGCTACTCCTCATTTCGACGGCCGGTGGTGGTCGGATGTCCTTTCCGTTCTCGCTCATCGCCAGAGTTGAGCATGTAGCTACCGAGGGCGCACTCTATACCGATTGGAGGCACGTAGGGTCGATGAATTGTTGCACGAACGCTCCCCATTGGAGGAACTTGTTTCTGTGTCATTTGGGACTTCCGGGGAGAATCCAAAGCTGATACTTGACAGGAACGAGAGGCAGCTAAATGAAAATACTTTTGTCAAACGAAGCAAAACATTATCGGATGCAATTAAGGGAATTGGATGAGTGTGATTGTATGTTTATCATTTTTGTCGGATGTTGGATCCGGATTGGTTTTTAGGCATATTTTATGTATTGTTCACTATAATCACAGACAAACAGATGAACAGATTGTGAGATAAACACAATAATATTTTTTTTCTTCCTTGATTATCGAGACTTTCAGCCCTGGGCTGGTTCATCTCCCGTCGTAGTCACTCAAATACCTTTTTTGGGTATTTTCATAACTTGTCCGGGGATGAGATTCGAACTCGTGACTTTGCCGTGAGAGGTATGGATGTTGTGGGGTCGCCCCCACAATAATATAGTTTTCTCATTAAAATAAATTATTTAGCGGCATGTTTTTAAATTTTCCCGTTGTTTTAGAGCAAAAATTACGTTTCTAAGTCAAAAATATTACAGGGTGTCTCACAATAGGCGTCACTAAAACAAAATGGGATTACAGCAAAACAAATCAATCAAATCATAGCATTTATTTTTCATTTGAGAGATACATGTTACAGAAATAAACCAAATTAATTCAATTCGAATCTCTCGCCCTTTTCCTTGATAACTTTGCGCAAACGCCTTGCAAACCCATCGCAGCTGGTACGCATGATTTCCTGAGGAATTTGATCCCAAATATCAACCAAATGTTTCTTGAATAGATCTATATAGGCCTCACGAAAGGGCTAAATTTGAAGCATATAACCCAAAACAAAGTAGTCAAGTAGGTTGAGATCCGGTGAAGATGCAGGCCATTCTTCACTTGTTATGAAATCGGGCAAAATTTCCGCGCAACATGCTTGTGTCTTCTTTGCCTTGTGAACTGGAGCTGAGTTCTATTACATCTTATAAAACAGAAAGTTACAGGTTTTATTCGAACTATGAAGCATGTTTCGATATGAAACCATTTCTTGAAAGATAGTCTGGAGAGAGGAGATGTTGCACTTCACTACATCCCAACACAGCAGCAAGCGAATGGCTTCACCAAGGTTCTACCGAAGTAAGAGCATGAAACATTTTGAATAACCGTAGGGATACACATAATACCGCGTGCAGACAGCAGTGTCCCAGTGTCAAGTAGCAGAGATTAGATTGCTTGTGGTAAAGACTGGGACCTATGACTATGGCACATTTTGAAACATTAATGTTGATGCTGTATCAAGCAATTTAGCAAATATGTAATTGTATCAGAATATGCCACAAAACCAACACGTTAAATACGTATACCTATAGGGCAGGTCTACTCGGATCTACATTTATACCGTAAGTAGCGAACAAGTAACTTAATTCAACTACACACTACCAAAATGTCATGTAAATTTCTGTCCCCTGAGACCGACACATGCAGGCGTCCTTTAGCACATAAGAATGAGTTGAAAAAGATGAGAAAAAAAAATCAATCATGCACATCATTTGTCGAATTGCGTATTTGTCAGTTTCAGGAGACATAATTTTACACGAAATCTTTGTTTACGTTCCCTGACTTTTAACAAGGAGGAATTACGTCTCGTGTAAATTTCTTAATTTCTATGTGTGTAGATTTGGCAGGAAATAATGGGATATTTCATGTAAATTTAAGCCAGATAACGCCTGAATCTAGCCTGTTGTATGAAAGATTGCAAACATTGTCCGGAAGAGTGTGATGGCCGTAATTACAGCAAGCGGAAACTCGATCGATGATTAGCAAAGTTTAAGACAGTGTGAAGTGATCCCCTTTTAATGAAATAAATAAATTCGAAACCAATTTGATTTTTTTGATTTTTTTTCAATTTTGACAGTGCTTAATGGTGCAATCATTATCAGCTTAATGGTGAATTCATACGGTAGCATACCTAAGGGGAAAATACTAAAGGATACTGAAAACTGTTTTTTATCTTTTGAATCTGAATACATCAACTTGAATCGTTATCCATCTTTTTACAATAAAATCTATAAAAAAAAACTTCTCTAACCTTCTTTCTATCCACTAAACGTTCGTTCACAAAAACAAAACGAAAATTTTCCTACATCTGAGATAGAGTTCCAATTCTCGAAAATACCCATTTAAACCTGCTTGTTGTCACCTTATTTTGGAGAAATCGAAAGAGAAATTTTTCGATGAAGAGAAATCGATAAAATCATCAATATTTCATTCCCAGAGAAAGAAAATAATAATCTGTATAACTGCATATTGAAAAAACGGGTCGTATGAAGCCATTTCAATCTGCTCGAATGATATGATACGTTTATGCGAATTGCATTGTACTATAACAAAATTTGTGTTACTTCATCGGCCAAATGAAAAAGTTACGTTTTCCGTGTCCAACTTTCACAGTGGTGTGAAACATAGCGAACCTCTACAGCATAGACACAACTCGCTTCATACCAACTTGTATACAACATGAGAAATGCAAGGCAGCTGAGAATAACTTTACTCAGAATCGAATTATTACCCAAAATCGAGCAGTACAATGCTCATATTTCCTTGGTGCCGAACATCGTTTGTGAACCATGACTTTGTCCGCTGATCTTTCAAACATTATAGATAACCCTTTTTTTTTTCTTTAAACTCCTGTTGATATATAAAATGATTCTCTTTCTGAGGAAATGCTTTATTCACATCCAACTGCATCATTCACTTGAACATCCGAGTAGATCTTCATGGACACAAAACTTTATTTATTTGTTTGATTTCCTTATTGTGATTTTTGTTAACTAAAAGAACTAACCCACATTGGGTTGAAATGGATGGAACGATACGTGGATAAAATTAGACGACTAGCACGACCTCAAGATCAACTTGTTCAGAAATACATAGAATAGATTCTTGAATGTTGAATAAAATGCACACACACGGCCTCTGAGGTTCCATCACTTTTAAGTCTCTTTTACACAGTTGGAAACCGTTCGTTTTAGCAAAGACAACAATACAACTTATGGGCTTTAGTTGTCTTTGGTTTTAGGCAAACTAGTACCGTTATTTCAATTTACCCATAAATAGGTACTTCATTCATTAATGCACAGCGAGGGTAATACTACCCCTCAATGCGGCCCATCAGGTAAGCAGCATATATTTTGGTTGGCCATGGTGCTCGATCGATGCTCGCTTTCAGAAACGTCAAAAGTCTCAAAAATGCGAGCAGAAATGTTGACATTGTCAAATACACTCGCACGCACACAGCAGCAATCACCAGAAAAGCAACACAACGAGGAAGCGAAGAGAAACGATTTGTGGAGTAACGAGAAACATAAAAAAAATCTTACTTTGCAAAAGGCTGCCATTTTTCGGCTCTAGTGTGAATAAAATTGAAATTTGTCTTGTACTTCGGTCGCGCATCGCGTGTGTTATACCGCCATTCGATAATGTTAACGTCCGCAGTTCCTTTAAAGTAGTAAATCGTTTCGATTTTTACCGTGAAAATGTGATATTTCTTCGCCAAGAGCGACCGAAGTGCGTGAAAAAAGGCCTTGAGGAAAATTTCTTCCTGCCGGTGTTTCCCTTTTTGTTCCTTCGACCAGCAGCCCAACAGTAACAAAACGGAGTAGGGTTGGTTGGGTGCAGGGTGTGGAGTCAAGGGAGAACATTTTGTAAGAGTGATCTGTGTTCTGGAAATGTCTTCGAAATTGTTAAACTACCCAGCGGCCAGTTCCAATCCCCATCTGAGCGCCGGTGCGTCTGGCTCGACTGCTGGGACAAGGAACGGAACATCCAGCCACGGTTCGGCTCAGCTTAACTTTGAAAACCTACAACTAGACGACATCCTGTGTACCGTGTGTCAGTCGGTCCTAGTGGAGCCGGTGTTCCTGCCTTGTCAGCATCGGTTCTGCCGGAACTGTCTGAGCGGAACGATCGAGAAAAACAATCTCAACTGTCCGTGCTGTCGGAAACGGTTCGGTACGTGGTATCGGAATGCATCGCGTGTGAATAAGCTGGTTCACGAGCAGCTGTGGAATGCGATTCAGAGCCAATTTCGGGACTACCTTGATGAGGATGGCGCTGGCCGATGCAATGGGAACGGCAGCACCGGAGGTTGTTTCTTGCCGCGTAAGTGGAATGTTCTTTTATGTTTTATTGTTTTATTGATCCGAGGAAACATTATTGGTAGAAAAGGCTTATCTTCAAAGTGTCATGTCTAGCGAATGGTTCAGTAATGCTGATTTGTTTATCTTTAGGCGGTTGAACTATGGTTTACAGTGGGATTGGATTGGATTCTAACTTTATCCTATATTATAAAAATAAGCTGAAAACAGAATTTTCATTTTGTTTGTAGTCAGGGTGTCGACTACTTGGAAAATCAGGCAATAAAATCGACAAGAATTTTTCATTAGGGCCTAACTGACAAACGTAAACAATGGCTTCCTCCGCAAATTTTTCGTGACACCAAGGCTACCCATGTAAGCTTCCAATTCTATCAGATAGGTGAACTCTTCCTCTTCGAAATAACCATGGTGGATTGATTAGGCGACCTTTCAATGACGAGAAACTCGCGGAAGAAGCCATTGTTTACGTTTGTCAGTTAAGTCCTAATGAAAAATCTTTGTCGAAATATCAGTTTCTGATTAAATATTCCAAAGTTTATTTTCATATATGAAAACAAAGAATTGCCATTCTCTAGAAACATATAGAGTACCGTTTGTCTGTATTGGTCATAGTTTCTAATTTGGCCACCCTTCGGAAAAACGTTTGAATAAAACCTTTCATGCATTTTGCGAGACTAATTTGTTTTTATGTCAATCAACAGTTTTAATACATATGTAGATCTCCAACTAAGACTGTTTAATATTGACATTTAACAAAAGTTTAACTTTGAGGTTTTTTTTTGCGTTGTCTAGTTTACGATGAGTACAGTCAAATTGGAATATGTAAAAGATTCTGTTGAAGACTGCCAAGGCAATGTATAATACATACACAAATCGACAAAGATTTTGCATTAGGGCCTAACTGACAAACGGAAACAATGGCTTCTTCCGTAAATTTCTCCTGGCACAAAAGCTACCCATCTAAGCCTCCAATTCTATCGCAAAGCTGAACTCTTCCTCTTCGAAATGACCGTGGTGGATTGCTTAGACGAGTTTTCAATGACGAGAAATGTTCATTTCACTCTAAAAACCACTATGCACCGGACTTCTACCTCATCTTCAATCGATGGAACAGAATTCTGATGGTACCATGGAGTGAACAGTAACAGGGACACTGGAAATGATGAGTACTCCAAGATCACCGGAACATAAAGAGTGATTGGTTTTTCTGAATCATTCGGTGCAGTTGCTGCCGGAGGTTGAACTTCTTCAAGCAGTGTTTGCAATGGTTGCTGCTGCAGTGCTTGCTCAAGAATATTAGAGTCGCATTTAACTGTCGAACGCGTTCACCAGCGTCTGTTCCGTGACTTGGTGTTTCTATGGTGTAGCTCAACGTAGCCCAGGTAATATTTCCGCGTACTGGTACGACGATTACATCATGTTTCGGATCGTCATTAAGCGATACAGCGAAGGAATATCTGCAAGTGCTCCAATGTGGGTGTAGTTCCCTCTTTTCGCAGCTTCTTGAGTGATTCAACAAAACGCGCTGCTTGGTCAGTGGGCTGCGCAGGGTAGGGAGTCAATATGATTGACAACAGGTCAGCAGGTGCTGGATGATTATTTTACCGTGAATGGTGAAAGGCGACAACAGTTCGAGGAGGTCGAAGAAACCCATTACAGCGAAATCCTAAGCTTTCTATTTTAACGTGTTGGGGCGTACAGGGAGAGCTTGTG
>JAHHFK020005411.1:172500-286672 GCA_024533555.2 Aedes koreicus
GCTCTCATATAAATGAAACACAAATTTTATCCAAACATGAGAACTTTTCAGGCAACTAATACACAAAATGTCCCTTCTTAGTCAAGAAAGGAGATGCTTGAGTTACGCACAGTGCTACTGAGACTCTATAATCGAAGTCATACAATAGTAAACAAATATATTTTAACAAAACTCATTCCGAAAAACAACTATAAACGCGTCAGTTTTATTGAATTTTCATTCATTTTGTTGAAAGCGTAGCAAAGCTCGCACCGGGTTCAGCTAGTATATCAATATATATATATATATATATATATATATATATATATATATATATATATATATATATATATATATATATATATATATATATATATATATATATATATATATATATATATATATATATATATATATATAAAAATGAATTTCTGTCTGTTTGTCTGAACCCCATAGACTCGAAAACTACAGAACCGATCAGCGTGAAATGTTGTATGGAGATGTTTTTGGGCCCGGGGAAGGTTCTTAGGATAGTTAGAGACGTCCCCCTTCTCTGAAAATTGGGGCTACCATACAAATGAAACACAAATTTCTGCATAACTAGAGAATCAATCGAGCAAACGAAATCAAATTTGGCATGTGGGAGTTTTTGGAGGCATGAAATGTTTCTAAGATAACTCGAGACCCTCCTTTTTTTCTGAAAGGAGGGGCTCCCTTATAAATGAAACACGAATGTCTGCATAACTCGAGAACTAATCAAGCAAATGGAACCAAGTTCGGCAAGTGGAAGTTTTTGAAGGCAAGAAATATTTCTATGATGGTTTGAGACCCCTCCCCATTCTAAAAGGGGGGGGGGGGGGGGCGCTCCCATACAAATGAAACACAAATTTCTGCATAACTCGACAACTAATCAAACAAATGGAACCAAATTCAGCAAATGGAGGTTTTTGACGGCAAAAAATATTTATATGATGGTTTGAGACCCCTCCGCCCTCTGAAAGAGGGGGTCCCATTCAAATTAAACACAAATTTCTGTATTACTCGATAACTAATCGAGCAAACCTTTTTTTTTACCTTTGTTTTATTCTTAAGAAGTTTTTCGATTGAGTGAAAAGTATACGAAATACACGCATTTGAAAGTGGCCCATTTCTATATGATATAGCCTTTCACGGCAGTGTAGAATTGCCACGTTTGCATTCTTGCCTAGCTATTTTTCGACCACGCCCATCTGACCAATCATGTTAAACGTTCCCAAACTGTCTCTTCCCCACAGAAAGCGAAAGCGTCATCCACCTGAGTGAACCGGGCGAAATTCGCAAGGAGTACGAAACCGAACTACAGCGGTACCGGAAAGAGCTGATAGAGGAGAAGAAGAAGGAACTGGCCGCGTCCGAGAAGTACATCATCAATCTCTACAAACAGGAAGGCATAATCGATCTGGTCGACAGCAGTGACCATCTGTCGATTTCCTCCACAACGAGTACACCGGAACCGGAAAAGAAACGGAAGCCACCACAACAATCAACAACCGACGCTAAACCCGATGCCGTCCACGAGGTGGACGATGACGAAGAAGCCGGTCCGTCCGGTAACAATCAGAAAGGCAATCATCCTCCGCCGCAACCGCAGCAGCCAAATCAAAACAGTGTGATCAACAGCAGTAGCAAGCTGCAACCTAGTCGTCCGGAAAGTGCCAAGTCCCAGTCCAATGGAAGGTAAGATAAGACGGTGTGATTATGGTATGGTATAGTAACGTTCTAAAATGTTTTGTTTTTAGTGTCATATCCATCTCGTCGACGTCGTCCGCTTCTGCAGCTTCTTCGTCGTGTATCTCGTCGACATCTAGCCGGTATAGTCTTCAAAAACCAGACACGGCCACCAAACAGCAGAATAAAGCTCAAAGCTCGAATCAAACTTCAAAAGCGGCTACGGTAGGTAGCAGTAGCAATAGCAGCAGCAGCAGTAGCAGCAGCAGTGGAGTGTTGGTGGTGAAGAACATATTTACGATGGCCGAGCTGAATAAGAGCGAACTTTGTATCAAACCGACTAAACTGCACCGGCGAACATCTAGTCAAGCCGTGGACGATGACGACGACGATGGGGACAGTTTGCGGTCTGAGCTAAACCATTTCAAGCCTATCATTGCCACCACGCCTAAAAGTTGGTAAGTAGTCGGTATGAATGTTGGACATTCTTTCGCAAATCTTCTTTTCGAATAGAAACCATACAAAACAAATACATTTTAACATTTTCAGCTTTTCATCCAAGGCAATCGTCCGAGTTCCTTCCGTACGACCGGAAGCGGGCCAACTGCCATTGAAGACCGAATGTTTTAGTCCCAGTAAAAGTCCTTTCAAGCCAATCGATCCGATCACTCCGCGTCGGTCGGCATTCTCCGTAGTTAATGTGCACCTTTTCACTCCACCTGTCACCATCAGCCAGGCAACCGGGAAATCCCCAAAGCAAAAATCCACAGAAACTTCCACCGCTAAAAAGAAGAAGAAAAAGTCAGCTGCACCGTCATCCGGTTCCTCTTCGGCCTCGGCGACGAAAAAACGAAATGGTGCCACCAAAAAGACTAACGGTACTACTCCCAGTGGTACCAATTCACGCAAGCGCAAGCTTAAGTTTTCACCTCAACCGAAGGCAAAGGTGAAAAACGACAATATTTCAAAGGATGTTCCTAGTTCTAGTAGCAACAGCAGCAACAGTAGTGGCAGAGTAACTCGACGAACCTCTAATCGAGAGTCGGGTCGACTGAAAGATCTCATCGTAAGCGATCAGCAACGGCGGGAGGCAATGATCGAACAGGAACGGCGGGATTTCGAATTCGCACAAAAACTCCAAAAGAAGCTCAATCGCACAAGAGGCGCAATGATGCTATTAGATCCGCTTCCCATGGAAGCCCCAAAGGTAGTAAGAAAGCCAAACAGCGCATACTCATTGCGACGGCAATCGGTAGCTGTGTTTCCGACTGCAGTGATGGCACCGCCACCACCGCCGCCACCGCCCAGAATTACAACGTCCAGCATTGGCTCAGAAGCGCCTTCCCGGAAGAGGAGTCCCCCGAAAGCGGAAGCAAAGTCCGTTGATCCCCCAACGACAAATGCCAAGAAGCGAAAGCTGCAGGCAACGATCACGACAACGACGACGAAAGCGGACGACCAACCGAATTCGGAAGCAGCGAGCACCAGAACCCTCCGGCGGTCTACTCGAATAAGGTCCTAAAGAGATAAGTTTCTCTGGGGATTGTGATGTCTTCTTTTGTCAATGCTGAGCTTCAAGCGTTGACGACGGATGTAAATGTGATTTTAGCGACTCAAACACACCGATGATTTAGATGACACTGCGACAGCGCTGGAGTGGAAAGCGAGCAGCCGTTAAGGTAAGAACGTGTAGATCGTGGATGAATGAACGAGAGGTGCGTGCGTGTTTGATTACTATTTATGATAATATTAGCCTATTCTAGTTCGCTCACTGTTTGCCTAAGCAATCATTTCAGATTTTGTTCTTATTAGTATCTTAAAGAATAAAAGTGAGTGCATTTCTATGTTGTACATTGAGGCGTGATCCTTCGGCTAGGTCGAGGAAAAGAAACTAGGAAGTTAAGTGAAGTCTCGGATCTTTCATACGAGATATGAAAGAGTTAGAATGACGGTTCGATTCAATGTTCTGTAAATAGATGTTTTTAATCATTGTCGATGATGGAATAAGAAAAACCAAACAAAATAAGGTTTTAAATAACTCATTAGTTAGTAAACGTGACGTCAATCTTCTTGACATTTTTTTTTGCGCGTGTCAAAAATATGAAAAAGCATTCCTACCTATTATCTATCATTGTTCATGTGAACCCTTCACCGTAGTAGAGCAGGGAATATTGTATTTCGACTGTAAGTGGAATATTCTTACTGCAATGCGTAGGAGCGAAAGGTCAAGTATAAATAGTCGAAAATTGTGTTGAAAAATAGAAGAGTTTCAAAAACTACAGTTCGGGATAAGGAATCGTTCTAATGTTTTCACTATTTAGGAATTATCAAGTCAGAAAGAAAGTCGGAAATTCAAAAGAAGAAGAAAATTTTAGTTCATTCTCCATTATAGAAACTATGTTTTTTTATATAAACGTGTAAAACGTGGGTGCAGTGTCGTTTTTAATCTTATTTAGAACTTGCCCTACATTATTTGCTTCTTGTTTCTGCATAGGTCAGAATGGCCAAAGTGTTCTCGTAAAATCATTTCACGGTAGTCACGAGTGCGTTTTGGCAGCTTCTTTGGTTGTTGCGAAGTAAATCTTCTGCTTAACACTTGTTCTAACACGTTCAAGGTTTTGGTGCTCCGGCTTCGGAGAATACTGATGTGAGTGGTCACGAATTCATGATTGCTGCTACTTGATAGATCATTGTCTAGAATTCCAACATGTTGAAGCTTGCACTAGCTTCTGTAAAAAGCCTCTTAGTAACATTTATCGCAGACAGACGTTTAAGCTCCAACAGAACAATTCAAATTTGTTGTATAAAATTTCAAATCTAATTACGTTGGATCTGACAGTTTGACTGGCAACCCATTTTCCCCTTACCAACCAAAACAAATCTGTGACGCCATCTATTAGGTTATTGCTACTTGATAACTTGAGGGAAGCCACGTTTTTGCTCAGGTAAATAAGATGGAGTCGAACGTCTGTCTGTGCCTTTATGTTAGCTTTCCAAAGCCCTCCCAAGTTATGGCCTCTGGGTGGAATGAAGAAAAAGTTTATTCCTTGTTCAACTGCTATCCCCTCGAGTTCGTGCTAGAACAGCTCCGCATTGAACAACTTCCTTAACTTCGCACCTTTCTTATTCACGGCTAACTCCCACGAAGTTGCGTCCGTTGTCAGAATAGATGATCCCAAGTCTCCCATGTAGTGATACAAACCGCATCATAGCGGCGAGGAATGCACCAGTCAATTGATTTTGTACATCAATGTCCACTGCCTTCGTTACGAAACAGACAAAAAGGCATGCCTTAACGTTCGTATTACAATGGACGTCGGCCGTGATATTCGTATCCTAAAAACGATTTGTTCAGTTGTCTCAAATCAACAACCAAATGCCATTTTTTGTTGTCTGTGGAAGATTTTTTGTGGACTATTAAAATGGGTGAATCGAATGGGGATCTGGAATTTTTGATGACACTATCATTTAACATTTTTGTAATTTGTGCATCTATTTCTGCTTTTTGGGGTTCAGGGGTTCGATAATTTTTAATGTATACAGTTGTATACTCTGCTCGTAAAAATTGTTATGAGTTAGAATATCATTTTGTAAATAAAAAAAGATCGCTGAATTCTAGACACATGGAATTTACTTTTACTTTGATGTCAAGCTTGTGTGTTTATTTAATTTTTTTGTTTTTGGTTCTCACTTCGTCGTGTCTTATTGCATTTGCTGCATAAGGCCTGTACTCGAAAAAAATGCACCAGACAAAAGTGTTCGCCAAAAATTTATTTTTGTCGGATTTTCTTGAAACTTTCTGGGAATGAACTAATACGTATGGATTACGTTTTGGCTTATTTACTTTATTCAATTTCCTTTCCATCGCTGAAAGCCCGCACCTTTCCCTTAAGAACCCTCATTACATTTTATGCAATGGTGGGGCCGACATTTTTGGTCACTTTCATCCATCCTTTCTTCAACTCCAGCTCGTTCTTAAACACCTTGGACGATTTTCGAATGGCGGTTTTTGGTACAAAAACAACGTTATTGTCTCTGTACCAATCCAACGTCGATCGCGCGTAATGGCATGATGCCAAGTCCGGCCAAAATAATGTCTCGCCTCCGTGGGAACGCAGGAAGGGCAACAGACGCTTCTGGAGGCACTCGGTGCGGTTAATTTCGCTGTTGATGGTACCCGTTGTGATGTACGGTTTACTCTGTTTACCGCATTGGCATATGGCCTGCCAGAGCAAGTATTTTTCGGCGAATTTGTCCACTTTCTTCTTCCTTATGCCTTCCGGAAGATCAAACCGTGATTTGGCAACGTAGAACTCCAGCCCCGGTATCTGCTTTGCGTCTGCCTTGATGTAGGTTTCATCATCCATAACCACACACATCGGTTTCGTTAACCACTCTCGATACAGCTTCCTTGTGTGGGATTTGGCCGCCGTGTTTTGTTGATCACGCCGGTTCGGTGCCTTGCGGACCTTGAATACACGAAGCCCAGCTCGTTTCATGGTTTGCTGAACGAACCAGGCGGAACACTTTGCCTTAAGAGCCGCGTCGCGAATCGAAATGTTCGGATTACACTTCACAAGGGGGGGGGTTGCTTCACAGGGTCAGCTGTCTTCGATTTTCTTCCACTTCCAGTCCGCCGTCTGGGACTCCAGTTCGGTCGTCTGGGACTCCTTAAACGATTTTACCACCCGAGACACAGTTGTATGGGTGATTCCCAGTTGTCTTCCGATCCATCTCATGGTCGCAGTCGGACTTTCCATTACGGCGCGCAAAATTCTCCGGCGATTTTCTTCTTGTTTCGATGACATCTCAATAACCACTGAACCGAAATGAAATTTTGCACATGTAAACAATTCACTCCAAACTAGTTATACCCAGATTTTCATAAATTTTTATCCACGGACAAAAAAGTTACACACGGATAAAAATGGTGCATTTTTTTCGAGTACAGGCCTTAGTAGCAGTATTTTGCCAATGGAACGTGTTCTGGCCTGAACCCAGTTGAAAGTTTGAAATCATTGTTAGTCGTATTCATAAATTTAACGAAACAGTTATCTTTATTCACTATTGAGTTTGCACAGAAAATACCTGGAGCAATTTCTTGTGAGTAAATAGCACTGTCTTTGGATAAATCTGTATTGGTATTCTTTTGATGATTTCACATCTTTTTTTTTCTCTAGCATTTCAAGCTTATTGCTTTCAAGCTTATTGCTTTCAAGCTTATTGCTTTCAAGCTTATTGCTTTCACAAAGCTTATTGCAACCACCTCCAGCATGGTGTTGCTTTGTAGCTGCGGGTTTACCGACTGGGCTAAGGGAGGACCCACCATTTCCCACCTTGCGGGAAGTATAATCGAGCTTGTGTGATTATTTTCTATTGGTATTTCCAATGTTTCAAAATTTATTGTAACATTCAGTAACCATGACTCGTAGTCAATTTGACACTTATAATTTACGAGAAGATCTCTGCCGTAAATTCCATCTGTGGGAATTGGAAAACTGTTTGCCAATATGTGAAATTTGTCCGATGTTTCCATGTCATTTAGTAAGGGCTGTATCGAAAATAAGTTATCCACATATTTGTTATTCAAATCATATAAAAAATTATGTTTTATTCAAACAAATGGATGAATGGATTGTCGCATAGTTACACCCTTTTCCCGTAGCCATGTGTCCAAATTTTCACGTCTTTTTTAATGCGAGACATTTTGAAAACGAAGAATTCGAACCGTGCAAACAAGTAATCAAACGAAAGATGACAGTCAAACGAACAGCATGCTACTAGGTTAGTCAAAAAGTTTTGAAAGTGACATCTATGGAGCAGTGAAAAAACCAAAATTTCTACGCCATTTTCAGATCACCACGTCAGCAAGGTACTGACACGAGCGGTAACGTTTTTCCACCCACGGTTTGTTTTCGATTCGTTGCGCGTTTTTATTGAGCTATTGGAGATTATAATTACCGGTATTCGATCGCCGAGCCAACGGGGAATCACCATATAGTGGAATTCGTTCGACTAACCTCCGGTGTGAGTGGAATATTCCTTATCAATTGCTGTGAAACAGTGTAAACAAAGCGAAAAGAAGCTACAGCATACCACCATTGTGGTAGGAGAAATCCACCGGCCTTGCAAGCAAGCGTACCTCCACAAGCCTGAGTGGCTGTATACTGACAAAGTTAAATAAAGACAAAGTTAAGTAAAGACAAATTTCTACTAAAGTGCTGATCCCGAGTGTCGAATTGGAGTGAATTAGAGTACTAGTCGCATCGTTTTGTCGATCTAATCCTTTGGTGTTTCGAATCCGTGGACTTCGACCGCCCCACCAGTCATGGCGCTGAGTGTGGGCTCCCCCCCCATCCTGGCGATAGCGGGGGTGGGACACCAAACCATTTTAAAGGTACACACACGGGGCCACTACTGCCCAGTTTCATATGGACCCATAAGGAAACCGCGGCGAATTAATTATGCTAAGAATGGAACCAGTCTACGGAAAGATAGAAGGTGCCATCTCCGAAGCCCAGGGGAGAACATATGCTTTGAAGATCAGAAACAAATTTCATTTGAACAGACTACTCTCAACGACGGCACCGCGGCAAAGGTCGACTACCTCCCCGGATTAAACTCAGTCCGGTGTGTGGTCTCCTGCCGTGATCTCACTAAAATCAAAACGAACGAAGATCTCATCGACTGTTCGAAAGATCAGAAGGTCACCAACGCCCGTCGCATTACACGCAAAGTAGGCGACACCATCGAGTTGACCCCCACAGTCATAGTCAACGTCAGTGGAACCACCCGGCCAGAATTTATCGACGTCGGATACCATCGTATCAGAACCCGCCCCCATGCTCTGCCTCTGTGTTACCAATTCGGGCACACTAGGCAGAGATGCAAGGAAAATGAAGAAACCTGCGGACATTGTAGCAAGATGCATGAGATTTTCAAAGGAGTACGATGCGATAACCCTGAATTTGCCCCCGCTGTTAATCCGCCAATCACTCGATAAGCAGCCGATCTTGTCCCGAATATATAAAGGAGAACGAGATCCAACACATCCGTGTGGACAATGGAATCGAATGTACAAGAAGTTCTTGGGTAACAAACTTGCCAAACGCCAACAGTCCACAAAGGATAAAACAACACTCACAGCAACAACCAACTCAAAAAACAGTTTTGTAAGCCACAGGCCGGAACGGAATACCCGAATCCAATTACACGGGGACGAAACCGAAAGCAAAAAAAAGCTTCAGAAATCGCGAACAGCGAACCTGATTCAAAGCGAACAAGAGAAGAATACACCCCCATGTACATCTCCGACACTGAAGAACCAACGACAATCAGTTGCGAATATCTGACATCAGACAAGAGGAAAGAACCTCCAACCAACATCGAATCCAACAATATCTCCCCCGAGCCGTCCCTTCTAACAGAATTTGTCGACATTTCCGACGACGGAATGGGAGACGAAGTCGAAGCAGAGATATTTCCTTGAAAACCTTCCCAAGCATCCTTCCAATACATCTGTCCTGCCCATCTCACTACAGTAAACCCACAATCCTTCCCAATGTCCCCAGCACCCCAACAAAATGATAGAAACAACCCCAAAAAAACCAGATGACATAGGACATCGTTATCCAAGAACGGATTCGAAAACAAATGCCGAACCTGAACCACACTATTCATCCAGAATAAGCGAGATTGTAACACCACCGCTCACGGAATATCACATCAACTCGAACATCAGCTCTACAACCGCAACGGATAAGGCTTCGAGTAGCCTGGGACGTCCTCGGCGCTCGTTGGCCACCTCCGGAGGTTATATTGATGATACGTCGTACCTGGAACACCCAGTGGAACAGCGGAGCAGGAGAGGCCCCGTCAGTGCGGAAGTTAAAGTTCGTGAAAAAAAATGGATAGAAGGAATCTATTACCAAATTACCACCAAGTAGTGGATGGTGCTTAATATGGCATCCATCGATATTTCAGATTGAGAACATCTGCCAATGTAGGAACGGCTGTTTTCAACTTTTTTTTTGTGATATTTAGAATTGATAACGACAGGCTTTCGACGTGGGTGTACACGTACAGGATCAATTTTCATTTCTCGTCTTTCATCTTGTTCAACTCGCCTTCAATCTCGTTGAAGGCTTTGCTTTGATGCGTCCAAAAACTAGACGTATCAAAGCAAAGCCTTCGCGATTGAAACAAGTGAACTTTGATAACGAATCGCAGGCAATACATTACAAATATGACCACTGGAGGCGCTACTGTAGAATAAATAAAGTGCTCAGATTCTAAGTGGACCGGTCTTTATATCTTCAAGGAATCAGATTATTGAGATACAGAATTTTTTTATCACATTGAAAAAAACACATTGTAGTTGTTCTCATTATTATAAAGATACCCCGTTTGACGGTATTGCTTATCGAACTGTTGAAACCTGTTCTTAGACTAAATTGAGACATTAGAACGAACCTTACCAACTCTATTATATACAACTGAAGAAGGACTCAAACATTTTTACCCTTAAAAAGCAAAGACAAATCGCGTAAAAAAATCCCTTTGAAATTTAATGTAAATACATACCCTACCCAACAAGTATTAAAAGTCAACTTTGGATACGCAAAACCCAGTGTTACCAAGTGTTATTTTCGTTCTTCCATGTGCGATTACTGTGCTTTGAGTTTAGAATGATGAACGAGTAAATTTGATCAATTTCACTAGCCGGAATCTACCAACTGCACCAACCTCAAAAGTCAGTAGTATATCACAATAAACAAAAACAAGCCCCTTTAAATTCAACATAGCAACAATAATTTTTCTCCCTCTGTTTGGAATGCTGCTCATTTACATTCACCCAGAAGACAACCACACTGATTAGGAAGAATTATTATCGACAAATGCCGTAGGTAATTGTGCATGACCACTTAAAGTAAACGCCAGAAATTACTTCTCTCTGTGTAAAAAATAATAAAATCGATAAGAAACCTTTACCTACAAGCGTGCACTTGATTCAAATTCTACTCATTTACTGTGTAAAATTACTCTATTCAGCTTTTCATGAAAATCATACTCCCTTGTCGCTCAAAAACAAATTCAGCTACATAAGCTTGTATGTCCAATAGCCAAATATTTGTCATAGGTAGATAGGCACCTGACCAACATCTATTATATCTGTCAGCTGTCTAGCTGCCTATGCCAAATATTTGGCTATTGGACAAACAGTGTACTACAAGCTATAGATTTGATCATCACCCAAGTTATAATCCCTTCAAAGGATAAAAACTGAGCAATCTAATTCCACACAGCCGTTGAGTAGATTTGAAACACAGTGTAGACTATTTTTTTCCGATCCTATCTTTTTACCCATCAAGATGTTTCTTTTTCGGATGATGTACACACAAAAAATAATGTAGCTGCTTTTTGGAATCACAAAAAAAAAAACAAAAAAAAACTAGTGAACCGTTTACGCATGTATGCATTTAATAATAAAGTGATAACTATGGTACTTGGTCGTAATATTCATTGTACAGAAAAACCAATATCAGTTAGAAGAGGAGAACTATGAAATCGATTCAGTTCAAGCGAGGTACACACTCAATGCAAAAAGAAGTTAGTGATAATATTATGAGTAAAATAAAACAAATTGCAGTTTGACAAGATAAGGTGGTTTATTCAAGCGATCGCTATGGCTAGTAATGTATGCTGAAAGACTAGGACTCGTACAGAATAAAATAAGGGTCGTTATTTACCCAACCGTATATAGCTACTATCACGTAAGATTTAGGGGGAATATTTAGCGTTGGAATCAATGGAAGAAAATCGTGTATCATTTGCAGTTATTTCATAGAAAAAGAGATCATTCGAATTCACACACACACACACACACACACACACACACACACACACACACACACACACACACACACACACACACACACACAATGTAAATGTTCAATCTCTTATTTTTTATCTTTTACGAATTCACGCTAAGAATTTTCAAACGAATCAAGAGAAAAAAAAATTATGATACTTGTAGTTTTTACCAATTACGGACAATGAATACAAAACCGCAAACCACAATATTATTATATAAACGCCAGAAAAATAAACTTGATGATGATCGTCAATCAACACATGAGTCATGAGCTGAAGCTTATTCTCCGAACCGATAGAAGATGAAAGAACCTCCTTCCTCCGCCTACTTCTTCATCGTCCCTTGTGACTTCTTGTGGCCGCTGGCTCCGGGAAAATCAATCAATATCACCGAGAGGCCGGCGCTCATTCGGTTATCGAACGATTTGGCAATATTCTCGGACGAATCGGACGAACGTGTGGACGTCGAGCACATTGACATTTTCGATGCTGCAATTTATAGAAAAAGAAATCGTTAAATCGTATCTTAAGCTGACCCGTAATAGAAACACGGTCACCTGGTTTAGACGAAGCCGTATCATCCCGACCACTGTAATCGGAAGCGGGCGAGTTTTCGCTTCGCCATGATATCTGACTCTTGGCCCGACGAACAACTGGCAGACGTATACCCTTATCGTAGAAATACTTGTTCACCGTAGGATTCATTTCTTGAAAAATCTCGATCAAATCCGCTATCTGGTGCATCGCCATGTTATTGCGCTCTTCTAGTTCCTTCAGGTTCAAATCCTTCTGAAATGTAGCCAACAGATCTTCGTCGTTAGTTTTCGTCTTGGCAGCCTTTATGGCCAAACGAAGTTCACGTTCTGCGCGCTGGATCTTCGTCTTCTGATCGAGCAATTCCTTTTGAATTTTCAGCAGGACATCATTGTTATCGAGTCGCATTTTCGTAGCCGCTTCCAGGCCCTTATCACTTTCCTCGCGTTTTTCGTTCAAATTGTGCAGATTTTCCGTATTAAACGCCAAGTCAGTCCTTACACTCTTCAAAGCAGTCAAAGCCTTACAATAGTCATTCTGAATGTGATTCATTTGCTGAATGTCCGGATTATCTTCATCTATTTTCTGGAAACCACGCTTGTAGTTTTCGTTCGAAAAGTTCATCAGCTTCAATGTGTTCTCGAGCGCCTTCAGATCTTCTTCAGCTCTTAGAATCTTTACATTCAACTCACTACCCTCCCTCAACAGCATGTACTTCTCTTGTGCATTCTGAATTTTGATCTGAGTAGCCGTCACAACTGTCCCATCATCGTTCTTACCCAGCAGGTCCAGAGACAGTTCATACCGATTCTTCAGCTGCTCAATCTTCAACGCCCTTTCACTAATATCCGCCTTAAGTTGTGCTCGTTCATCATGTAGATATTTTTTCTTCAACATCAACATGTCCTTCTGCGAATTGATATCAATCAGTCTCTCATTGATAGCCGTCTCCAGCTCCATCCGATGACGCTCCAACGTATACATTTTATCATTCTGTTTATTGACCAACTGTTCCATCTGCTTGATGCGCATTTTTAGCAAACTCTTCTCCACCAATCGCTCCTGATTCTCCGTTGTGCAATGCTTCAACTTTTTCTCTCCCCCTTCCACTATCAGCGATTTCTCCTTTAGCTTTCCAATCATTCTCTCAATCTCAATACAATCCTGCTGATACACAGCATTCATATTTCGAAAGTCAATCTGAATCTTAGCGATTTGCGCCTGCAGCAACGAATGATTTTGCATCCTGGCATGGTAGATCGCCTCCGCTTGTACCAATTTTGCGTGCGCCCGGTTCGCTCCCTCCTGTTTATCTTCACCTTTCATGTTCGCAATCCTTTTCTCGATCGTCTCCATCTTGTAATCTACACTATATAATATCTCCGTCTGTCGAATGATCTCCTTTTCCTGTGTCTTCATAGCCGCCTTAATTTTTCCGATTCCCGCGTCCATTGAATGAATCTCAATTTTCAGCAGTTTATCTTCGTCCTTCATTGCCACAAGTTGCGTTTGCGCACGATACAGTGCAGTCGACAGGCGAGCTGTTTCGTCACCCAATACTTTCATCTGTTTCTCCTCCTGTTCGACAATTTCATTCAACTGCCTCAATCTCTCTTGCGCACACAACGTTTTGCTTCTGAAGTTTTCAAACTTTTCACGCAACTCCTCTAGCTGACTCAGATTGATATGAATTTGTTTCTCCTTCTCAGCTTCCTCCATCAAGGCCTGACGATTTTTGTTGCGCATCGCTGTCATCTTGTTGGACACATTTTGCACCGCTTTCCGCGTTATCTGATACTCGTTTGTCTTTAGCTGAACGCTATCCGTCAGCGCATTCAAGCGATTCCTTAGCTTTGACACCTCAACGTTGAACTCCGCAATGGACAATTCAATTTCCTTATTGTTTCGTTGCTGTTCCTCGAAGAATTCCACTTGTGCTTGCAGGTCATCATTCAACATAGCGCTTATTTCCCGCGCCTTCTCGATCTCCGCCTCGACCACCTTGATATCGTCCTCGCGTTGGTTCATATGTTTCACGGCTTCCTTCCACTTCAGCACCAACTGTCGACGTTCGGAGTGCGCCTGGCGGTATAGTTGGGATGTTCGTTCCAGAACCTGTTCCAACGAACGGTACTCCTCGGCCAGCGTTACCAGCATCGTTCGTCTCTTGGATACCTTGTCTTCCAGGATTTTCCGCTTCGCCTCCAGGGTATCGGCCCGACCGGTGTCTAGTTTGCAATACTTTTCTATGAGCTTGTTGGTCTCTTCGCCGTTATCCATTACCTGTTGCCATTCAACTAGCGCTGCCTTTGCCCATTTGAGGCGCTCGGTGAAGCGTTCCATGCTGGCGGTGAGCTTTTTCATTTCCTCTGTGGAGCAAAAAAAAAAACAATCGCTTTCAATATTTATGTTTAACGATAAGTTCAATGTAAGACGAGACGTGAAACAACAATCAAGGATCTGGGAGTTATGCTCGACTCCAAACTGTCATTCTAGAACCACTTTTCCTATATGGTTTCCAAGGCCTTATCGCAACTAGGATTCATCTTCCGCTTCGCAAAAACAATTTCAAAGACATTTATTATCTGAAGGCACTATACGGCTCTTTGGTTCGTCTTTTTATGGAGTGCTATGCCGTCGTTTGGTCCTCTTTCCACCAAAATGAAGATCGAAGCCGTTCAGCGAGGTTTTGTACGCTTTGATTTGCGACATCTTCGTTGGCAAGACCACCGCAGATTGCCAGGTTATGAATGTCGGTGTAAGATCATCAACCTGGAACTGTTGGAACAATTGCTACAAGTAGTACGGGAAAAAGATGAAAACAAGAGTGTTCGTACACAGACAAAAATAATGAATTTTACAAGGCGTGTAAAACTTCCCCAGACCAGCTATGGCAGATCATGCACGAATATGGATTTCCGGAAAAAAAAACTGACGCGGATGATCAAAGCAACGATTGATCGAGTGATGTGTCTCGTCTGAGTATCAGGGACACTCTCGAGTCCCTTCGAATCTCGGAAAGGGTTACGGCAAGGTGATGGATTGTCGTGTTTGTTGTTTAACATTGCATTGGAGAGTGTGACTCAAAGAGCTGGAATAGACACGAGTGGCACGATCTTCAGGAAGTCTGTCCAACTAATTGGCTTCGCCAACGACGTTGATATCGTAGCACTTAACTTTGAGACAATGGCGGAAACGTACATCAGACTTAAGGCTGAAGCTGGTAGGATTGGGCTTGTGATTAATGCGTTGAAAACAAAATACATGAAGGAAAGAGGCTCACGAGAAGACAATGTTAGCCCCCTACCTCGAGTTCAGATCGAAGGTGATGAAATCGAGGTAGTAGACGAATTCGTGTATCTGGGCTCATTGGTGACCGCCGATAACGACACCAGCAGAGAAATATAAAGGCGCACTATGACTGGCAATCGTGCCTACTTTGGACTCCGAAGATCGCTAAGATCGAACAAAGTTCGCCGGACTACAAAGTTGACCATCTACAAGACAGGTACAAGAAGAAGAGGCGCGCAACGAGCAAGGTGGAGCAAGGTGGATAGTTTGCGAATTAATCAAGAACAGCAGCGAGACATCGAAATTTGGGAACCAATCAAGAACAGCAGCCAGAAAGCGAAATTTCACTCCGATGCCCGTCGATAAAAGAAGCAGGCTTCTGGATATCACCACCTGATGCGAAATTTCGCACATGTAGAAGAACAAATCATTACTCTTCGTCCAGCTCGTTGTAAACAGACCACAGGCCGATTGTAAAACGCGTTGCACCAGATGCCGAAAGCAAATTGCTGTAGTTAACTTGGACACTTCCAGCAAGTGGAAGAAATAGTGGAAGACGCATACATCGTGTCATCTTTTTCAAGCACCGATCAACCAGCTAGAAATTTAAGGCAGAAGCAAACCGATCGGAAGTTCGTTCACACAGACACCGAAGAACGCTTACAAGAAGGAGTAGTAAGGGGTCGTACCGTTGAATCTATGGGCATTGAATGTTCAGTCTGCCAAAAATCGGACACTGAGAAAAGTAATACAGAGCATTTTTGGCAATGTCTGTTGATGAGCGCTGGAAGAAAATACAGAATCAAGCGCTCTGTTGTACATGCTTGTTTGGTTATGGGTCCTGCCCTATAACGATTCGTTACGGCGTAGATGGTTGCCAGTACCGACACCATCCACTATTGCACGCTTCCACCTCGATACAGTCACCTCCGAAATGAGACCATTCTGAGGAACATCACGTGCATCAGGATGATTTGTCCAAACTTCTCTTTCGAATCATTCCGGTCACTTTATACGGACAGGTTGGTAGCCTAAATACCTACGCCTGGATGAAAGCTCATCACTTACGATGATAGAAAGCAGTTTAGCAGAAAACTTGAAGTTGAGGGATACATTATTATTATTATTATATATATATTATATATATACAGGGTGTTTGGTTCCTTATTAAGAATCTTTCAGGGGCTAAAGGAAGATCATATCATATCAAAAAAAAACCATTCTACGCATATGGTCAAATCTCAACTATTACAGAGTTATTGAACTTTTTTATTTCGGTGGTATGTTTGCACTTAACTTGTACTAACACAAAGATTATACTCTAAGAGTAAATCATTTACGTTCATTCGAAAGCTAAGAAAATTTTCTTCAAATCGTTATCACAAAAATGCGCTGTTGAATGAGACAAGTTACATTTTAAGAGTAACAAAGTTTGAAATTGGTAATTTTTCGGACGTTTTTGCAGATGTTTCCCATTAATTGCATGATAAACTTAATCATTTTTTTTTTTTGACAAAACTGAGCCTCTTATCATGATTCGTTCTTTGACACCAAACATCTATCTCTTTTAGTTTTCGTGCAATTTCATTATTAGTACACGATGTACGATTTCGACCCGTGCATATAATAATTTACTCTTAAGAGTATAATCTTTTCGTTAGTGCAAGTTAAGTGCAAACATACAACCGAAATAAAAAATTTCAATAACTCTGTAACAGTTGAAATTTGACCATATGCGTAGAATGGTTTTTTTTTCATCAAACATGATCTTCTTTCAGCCACTGAAAGATTCTTAATAAGGAACCAAACACCCTGTATAAACCCCATAACTTTTGCAATACAATACAGTAAAATACAATACAATACAAAACATTGCTTAGTTGCACATTCATAAACATAATTACAAACGTAATTACAAAATTTGATTGTCAATTTTACCATTATTGGGGGTTAGAAAGACTATTGCAGTATAGTGATTTTGAACCGACTATGATCATGGTCAAAACGACCAATAAAAATAGTTGATCCAACATTTGCCATAACGTCGGAATAGTCCTTGTTACCATGATCATAGTCAAGAATGCCATGAACGTGAAGAATTCGACCATTTTCATGATTATTGTAACCATTATATGCAATAGTCATCCTGACCATGATTTAATTGTCGGTATAACGATAGAATTTTTCTCAGAGTAGAGTATGATCAAAATATAAAATAAGAAACATCCATAGATCGGAGCAGTCCTCGTCGTCAATCAATTGGAAGAATAAAAACTTGCTCATTAATCTATCCTTCTCGTACTATCCATGCCATTCTGTCAGTCTGCGCTTGAATGTTGCCAGAGTACAATTGAAGTCGAATAGCAAATAGACAACGTTGCACTTAGCTGACATGAAGCGGACAGGGTCATGAAGTCCATATGATGAATTACGGGGTTCAAGCAGTAAGAAAGCCCGTTGGCAAAGCATTCGTTCAGGAGCGTAGAGGTTGAGCTGACCTTATAGCTCCGGTTAGTCAATTCCACCTGTAAGTGTATTAGCAACGAAAACAGCTTGCGCAATATTCCGTCTTTGGTCCAATGGCTGTAGTCCCAGCAATCTGCATCTATCTTCGTATCGTGGAAGGTTCAACGGGTTACGCCACGGTAGGCGACGCAGGGCATATCTCACGAATCTTCTTTGAATTGCTTCGATCCTAGCTGTCCATGTTGCCTGGTATGGGCACCACACAACAGAGTTGGATTCCAAAATCGATCGCACCAGAGCACAGTACAAAGACCGAAGGCAGAGAGGATCTTTAAATTCACTTGATATTTTAAAAATGAAACCCAGCGATTCGCTTTGCTGATAATATCGTCGTAATGCAATCGATAGGTTAGTGCCGAGTCCAGAATGACGCCTAGATCACGAACTTGATGAACACGCTCGAGAGGCTGGCCGTTCATTGTATAATTGTGCGTGATCGGATTGAGCTTGCGATGAAACGAAATGATGTTGCATTTGTGGATGCTCAACGTCGGCATGTTTCGGGTGCACCAATCAGTAAACCGATCCAACAACAGTTGCAGAGCATAGCAGTCCTAGATAGTTTTGATCACCATGTAGATTTTGACGTCATCAGCGTAAAACACCCGGCAACCACGTACGGAAGAAAGCTCGTTAATGAAGAGTGAGAATAACAAAGGGCCAAGATTGCTCCCTTGTAGTACGCCGGATGAATTTGAGAATGCTTCCGAAGACTCAAATCCTATTTTAACGGTGAGCCTACGGTTTTTAAGGTATGATTCAAACCAGCTGACAAGATCCGCAGAGATACCAATTCTTCGTAGGCGTTCAAGTATTTAGTATCCCATGGTCAACTAGATCAAAAGCAGATTTGAAATCCGTGTAGGCAGTGTCGATCTGTACACCAGCATCAATGTTGCGTACAGGGTGCGGCAGAAAATAATGCGAAAATTTGTTCTATTTATTTCAAATCCAATTTTCAACTAATTCAAGCAATAATATCAACATTTTCGAGTGCAGTTATCTTTATAAAGTCCTTTTAAACAAATTTATTCAATGTGTCCTCCATTTTTATTGATAACATCCTCGAGCCGACGCCGGAAGCCAGAGCATGTTTTTCGGACGTAGTCCTCAGACATTGACTGCCATGTGCGTGTTATGGTTGACTTCAGGGTTTTCACACTAGGGTGTGATGTTTTGCAGGCTCGTGCTTCAACATATGCCCAAATCGAATAACCCTATGGATTAAGATCTGGACTGCTAGGGGGCCACAAATCCTTCGGCCAAAACTATCGTTCAACCATTGTTGGGTTCGAATGGACGTGTGACACGGCGCTCCATACTGCTGTAGGACAACGTTTTGGTCCTCGGAGAAGTTGGCTTTCACCCAGGGAAGCACTTGGTCCTTTAAAATACCGATATACATTTCGGTATTGATTTCAACTCCAGCATTAATGAAAACAGGCGGCATTTTCAAACCGTTGGCCACCAAGCCAAACATGATGACACCAGCCGGATTTTTGGTTTGAAATTTGAATTTCAATTTTTCCGGAACGTTCTCCATTTCCTGTGAAATGAACCGGTCCGTGCGGCTGTTGGCCACAGCATCGATGCTGAAAAGCTTTTCGTCGGAGAACAGGATTATCATTTTTTCCTTCTTCAACAAGGAAAGCAATCTCTTGGAACGAGTCACTCGTAGTTCCTTGACCCGGACCGTAATCAAGTGGCGTTTCACTCTGGCTCTGGAAGATGCATGCAGGTCTTCTTTTATGATTCTCCGCATGGATTTCTCCGAAATATTGGCTTCCTTTGCAAGTTTTCTTATGGAACGCACCGTGTTGCGAGCAATTTTTGCACGGACCGATTTGATCACGTTCGGTGTGCGTGCAAAGTGCGGACGTCCGCTTCCCGGCTTCCGCTGCTTAGGACCATCCTGCAGGGACTTTTTTATGTGGTAAACTGCTGCCAAATGGCCCCCTTCCACCTTGGCAATCTCTTTCGGCTTCTTCTGGGCGAGCAACAAACTGGTGATCACTTCTTTCGCGAACATGTTGACGAATTTGCAATAAAACAAATAGAATGTTTGGATGCAGCACTTGAAAGTAAAGATAAACAAATAAACTTTCGACAGAAATTAGTCACTAGCTACACGAAATCCCAATACTCAAGTTTGAACATTTTCGCATTATTTTCTGCCGCACCCTGTATGGAAAACGAGGCAAATTGGATGAGATTTGTCAAGGTTGAACTCTTGGGAAAGAAACCATGCTGATCCGTAGAGATGTAATTCTTACATGAGTCGAAAAGTACCTCGTTCATTACGATTTCAAAAACCTTTGAACAAGCACACAACGAAGTTATGCCTCTAAAATTCTCGAAGTTCTGTCGATCTCCTTATTCAAATACAGGGAACATGACTGACGTCTTCCATTTTTCAGGAAATACATGCTGTCGTAATGAAATGTTTCACAAGAGGGGAAATCAACTCTCCGCTGCATTTTTTAAGGATACATGACGGAATGCCATCAGGACTGGATGCAGAGTCTTTCAATTTATTTATTGCAGCGTTTACTTAATGGGTCCTGATCTCAAAGCTATTTAGGAAGCACACGTCACTAGGTGTGTCTCTACAAGCGTCTGCAATTTGATGTAAAGATGAAGGAGAATCAGAAAAAGCACGTCTGAAGTGAGTGGCAAATAAATTGCACTTTTCCGATACGGATGTGGTGACGCAGTGGCACAAAATCAACCAAGTAAGTCTTCAACACGTTGGTGAAGTATTCCACAGCAACATCAATGTCTTCCGTGGTTTCTAGGATGTGCCAGTCAATTTCACGGAGCGCTTCTATTAATCCTTCAAAATCGGCACAACGGAAATCAAGCCCTCGGTCATCCAGAATGCTTCCAAATACAATTGGCTGTGAGAGAGTTGCCGTTACTACTAAACCGGGATGATTGGAATCAAGAAGCGAAAGCGGTTCTACAGCTTCTTCAATCTGGTATGAAGCAAGCGTTTTTCGAGCGATCTGATTGTAAATCTGATTAACTTGAAACAGACCATGCAGACTAAATCCATCAAGTAACGAAGCGCAAGCAGCAGAGATATTTGACTGCAATACATCTACGGAAAGACGATCATTACTAGGTGTGTTCCAAACAAGAACCAATTGATTATAGTCACCAAGCAAAATAGCATGATCATTATTTCCCAGATTTGAATGAATTGCTTCAATGGACTCGATATGGTGATTCACGCTGAGTAAATCATTCTTGCGATCGGGTGGTAGATAAATAACACCAATACTTATAGAACAGCGACGCATCTTTAACCTTACCCACAGCTGTTCCAATGAAACATTCACCCATCGCATTGGACGAGATCGGATGAAAACAAACAGGAGAGATCAGAGGGTGATAAACGGGCTATGTGCATCATGCTAGAAACCACTAAGCGAATTGGACACCGATACGAGACTGGTTTGTTGTGGAAATATGCGAATGTGGAGCTTCCGGATAGCTACAGAATGCCAATGATAAGGTTGGAGTACTTGGAAAGAAGAACGGCCATGAATCCTACTCTGCGCGACAACGTTATGTGCCAGATTTAGGAATATCAGGGGAAGGGCTATGTGCATCGTGCTTCATCTGGAGAATTGGACCACTTGGACACTTGCAGAACTTGGTTCTTGCCGCTAGGAGCTGTAGTGAACCCAAAAAAAAGCGAGAAGGTCCGCTTAATATGGAATGCTTCAGCAAAGGTTGATGGAATCTCACTGAACACTCAAGGGTCCCGACGAACTCGCTTCGCTACTGAACGTGTTGTTCCGGTTTCGGCAATTTCAGGTGGCAGTGACAGCAGACATTAAGGAAATGTTTCACCAGTTGGCGATTAGAGAAGCGGATAAAGGTGCACAACTTTTTCTATGGCGTGATGGTCCCAGCAAGCAACCGGAGGTCTACATTGTGGACATCGCAGGATTCGGTGTCACTTGCTCACCTGCAATGGCACAATACGTTATAAATGTGAATGTAAGAAGATTCATTCAAGACTTTCCAAGAGCAGTAGAAGGAATCATACAGTGTCATCATGTGGACGACTATCTAGATAGCTTCCTGACGGTCGAAGAAGCGAAACAAGTGGCATCGGAGGTGAAAGCTATCCACAAAAGTGGCGGATTTGAGACGGGAGTGGTTGGGGATCGAACGCTGCAGAGATTCCAGTTTATCTGGAGGAGAACGTGGTGAAGAATATTGGATTGATGAATGACGAAGAAATTATGAGGGTTATTGGCATGTCTACCGAGATGAGAGCAGATATCACTGTACTTATCGCAAGTGGCGTGGTACCAACCAAACGACAGGTGCTCAGATGCCTAATAACACTGTTTGACCCGCTTGGTTTGGCACCTTTTGTGTAACACGGGAAAATTCTCCTTGAGGACATATGGCGTTCAGGATCAGGAGACGAGCCAATCGATAAATTATCGTTCGAACGATGGCAAGTGTGGACCGCATTGCTCAGGAGTATTGATGAGGTGCACATCCCTCGCAGTTACATCCGGAATATCTCTGAAAAATGCTTGCAAGATAATCAGCTCCATACCTTTGTTAATGCAAGTCCGGTGCGTGCGTTTCATATCTACGTATCATCAACTTCGATGGGAAAGCCGAAGTTGCTTTGGTAGCAGCAAAAACAAAGGTTGCACCATTAAAGGTTCGGGCTGTAAGCCAGCGTGCAAAGGGCCCGCCTAATGAAGTTCGTTGAAAGTGGTCATACCATCAAGATGTCTTACTTTGAATAATGAAACCACGTGTTAGGATAGTCAGCCAAAACGAAATAACAAAGCATTTTTGAAAAAAAAAAAAAGCTAAAAATTAAAATACATAGATCACGAATTTTTGGATATGTTATGCAAAAAGGTCTAAACTTTTAAGAAAAAATGTAAAAACGAGAGAGATCTTTGGTCTCGAGACCATGAACACCATATCAAACGAATAAAATCCATTCCATAACAATTATCGCAATTTCGATAACAACAACAACTAATTACAAAACTTCCAACAACTAATTACAAAACTTCCAATTATTATGAAATTCCGAGATATCGTATATCTCTTTTCTATGGATTTGCCAATTAGTGTTATTAGTATTTCACTACCTATGTGAAATAAGTGATAACGTTGATTGAGGGCAAGATGATTAAATTATCCACAAATGGTTACATATACCTATCACAATAGACAACTTTGTGGGGCATGTTCTACTACCTCGGTACCACTCAAAATCTGACAATATTCTAAGATTTGCCCATATTGATGTGTTTCATACGAATATAGCATTTTGTTGGGTCAATTTTCTACATTAACTGGTAGAAGCTCGCGAAGAAACTGCTTGACTTAGATATTTATTATTAGTAGTAGAAACCCAAAAACGATTGAAACAAATCGACACTCACTTTGCGACCGTTGGTCGTGCCTCTGCAGTTCCTCCCTCTGGTACTGAACCTCCTTCGAAAGCTTTCGCAGCTTGCCTCCATCGTTTTCTGACAACTTCAGCAACCCGTGCTCGGTGTCAATCTGAGCCTTGTCCTCACTCAGCAATTCTAGATTCTGATCGAACTCCACCTGAGCGTTCTTCAGATGCGCCTGCAGGTTGGACAACCGCTGGTCACTGATCTGCACTTTGCCGGAAGCATCGGTTTTTCGATCACCCAGCCGATTCACATAATCCAGTAACTTTTTGTTCTCCTCGTTGGCGATCGGAATAAAACCTCCGTCCGAACCCCAGCCCATTTCTTCCATCACTCGAATCACGTACGGTTGGGTCATTTTGACAAATTAATGATTGACTAAACCTAATTTTCACTAGATTGACACGATAAACACAAAGCTAAATACGATTTTCCCGGATAAACAAATTTGAATACCAGACACACGGTTACTATGGTGTGCATCCGAGGTGGCCTCTTTCTCTTCTCTAGCAGCCATGCGTATTTATGAGCGCGCGTAATGAAGAGCGCGCGCGCATGCGATGTACGTCCGACCACGTGTTGCTCGAACTCGCTGGAGTAGGACAGTCGTCCACAACAAATCTGCGATCCTGCGAATTTGTGGAGCAGCAACAAAACCCGTGGAAAACAACGTCACTCAAGAGATCGGGGGTTCTATTTTTAAAATGCGCGTCTCGCATGTTTTGATGACAAACACACGGGAGACCTGCGCGCATCTTTGGCAAGGATCGAGGAAAATTGGCCCAGTTTGGCGCAGCTCTTGTCCGAGTGTGAGTTCGTACAGAGAAAAATTGGTCCACAGTCTATTCGTAACACATTCGTCGGACGGGAAAGATGTGAAAATTTTACGGTCGATCGAGATGTGAAGGAATAGTGATCAGGCAAATTTGACCAATTTGGGGGATTTGTGTACGAGCATTCTCGGCTAACTGCAGTTGATTGAAAATTACGTCATTATGTGCACCAAAAGCCTGTCGTGTCCGTTGTGCTGCCAGTCGATCTTTCCAAATATTGATGCTCTACGATTGAGTTTGCTGAAAGTTACCTCGCGGCCATTAAAATGTCCGATCTGTGCCGACGAGCTGCTAGGGTTGGACAAGCTGACTATTCACCTTTTCGGACACTCTATTTTGGGCAAGGAGGACAGAAGTGCCCCGGCAATGGATAAGAAGAAGAGTGTGACGAATGCACTGAAGAATGTTCGGAAAACCAAGAAGGAACCAGCTCCAGGAAGTAGTGGGCAGCAGCAGAATGTCGCACGAAACCAGCAAAAGCAAGCAACTGTCAAGTGCGACGCTTGTGGAGATGAATTTCGCGATCAGAATCTGCTCAAAATGCATTCCTGTGTGTCGCACGGGGCAGGAGGAAGTTCGGATGGGGTGGAACTTCGTTTTCCGTGCAACATGTGTTCGAAAACATTCAAGATGAAAGGATCCCTGAAGATTCATATGCGGGTCGTACATCTAGGTTGTCCAAGAAAGAGTTCGTCGAACACCAGCTGTACTAGTAGTAGTACGACAACCACGATCACGACCACTACTGCGACACCTGTTTACTATAGCAATGACGTAACGCAGTGTAATATATCTCTACGAAGTACTGTTTATGCTACTCCACCACTACAACCGATTCAACCACAGCATATTCCACCTCAGCCGTCGATGGTTCCTCAACGATCAACACCTCACTCACCCCTACAGTCGGCAACATCGCTCACAATCACCACGCCCAACAGCAGTGAGCCGCAGATTATCAAAATCTTAGACCCAAGGCAGTTGGCAGAATATGTATACGTATCTAACCAATCGCAATCACAAATTAATCATCAACAACAACAACCTCAACAGCTGTCTCAACTCCCATCACCTCAACAACAGCAACAAGTTGTCGAACGTATTATTGCCAACAGTACTCCACCAAGCGTTCCATCACCAGTTGCTACTACCCCTACTCCGAGTGGTAGTTATGTAGCTAATGGCAATGGTAGTTGCAGTTCCGTCTCATCTCCATCACAACCATCGCCTTCTCCCCAGTCGACGAACTACAATTCCATCTCCGATGGTAGCAACAAGCATTGGGAATGTGACGTGTGCCTAAAAAGCTTCACCACCAAATACTTCCTTAAAAAGCACAAACGGCTTCATACAGGTTAGTCCTTTAGCGGTAAACGTCTGTTAATCTACGCTGTGTCCTAAAAACTATCTCCTTTCTCCATAGGAGAAATGCCATACTCGTGCCAAATTTGTGGCAAAGCATTTACGTTTCAACAATCGTACCATAAGCATCTGCTGTACCACAGTGACGAGAAGCCTCACGCTTGCACGATTTGCGGACGAGCCTTCAAGGAACTGTCCACTCTGCATAACCACGAAAGAATACACAGCGGAGAGAAACCTTTCTCCTGCGAGACTTGCGGTGAGTAGATGGGTTGTAGTGAGTCCTGCTTTGCGGGGTCTATATATTGTTCGAATCTGTTCTAATTATATTTCCTACTGTCCCACAGGCAAATGCTTCCGGCAACGGGTATCCTATCTGGTCCATCGGCGAATCCACACCAACACCCAGCCATACAAATGCACCGCTTGTGACAAAAGCTTTCGCTACAAAGTTTCTCAACGGACACACAAATGTCCAGCCCAACCGCCCGGAACGGTGATCCGCCAAACAGGTGATCTCCTACAGAAACTTCTCCAATCTTCGTCCATTCTGCCAACGCTCAACGCGGGTTCGCCCATATCCATCGCTACCCCACCACCGGCTCCTCCTCCATCGATAGAAACTCCCGAACAACAGCTACACCAACAACAAGAGCATGACGATCTGCAGGACATCAAATCCGAAGACGACATCAACCGAACCCTGGACGAACTGTTGAACGAGTCCTACGACAAGATGGGAATTGGAGAACATCAAACCAGCTACCAAGATGATCACCAGCAACTTCCAAATCCATACCAACATCATAACCTCCACCACTCTCAACAGCAACAACAACAACAACAAGTGGAGTTGAATGGCGCTGGTAGTGCAGGAGAGACCAGCATGATCGTACCGCGGATCGAGAGCCTGTGTCTATTGTCACCCAATCCGAGGGATTTGATGGCTTTCGATGGCGAAGCGATGGAGGTGATAGACTCCATCAAACTGGATTTGCTGTACAATTAAAAGCAGAGGGTAGGTAATGTTAATATCTTGAAATTTTAGTTGGAAGTTGTAACAAACTTTAACTGGTTATGTATCCCCTAAAATGAACCGATGTGAGCAATTCCACGCCAACTGAAAAATCGTTCAGATACTGACTTCGGTGGTTTTGGTTGTTAAAATACGCTTTATCATATACGTTTTTTTTATGTTTACATCGCTCGATTTTGAAACAAACAAAAGTGATGAGCACTTAATGAATATAAGTAAAAAAATTACATTTAAGCTGTTCGTTGCTTGAGCTCTTTCTCGGAAAACGGGGCTTAGAATCTTGGTTCAGTAGGGCTTGTCTACAGTTTCTCGAATGTACCACACTTCCTAGGACTTATTCCACTTGGTCGAATGTTCTAGCTTGCTGTGCTCCCATGCATCTTGTATCGGCCGAATTCCAGACCAACGATATTATTGCGGGATTGTTGTCCGGCACTTGCCATAGACTTGCGCCAGCGCATGGTTCATTCTTTTCCTCCATACACCATTTCCAAATACAGAGGGCCCTAAATAGTGCCTGACAGTTGGATTTATTTACCGATAACTTGTTTCAGAAAATGAAATTCGAAATAAGATGTACCTATCATGAAATTGTAGCTATAGATTATTTATACAACCTTGCCTAACATAACAGTGCCCTAACTGTAATATCGAAAGTGTTATATTCACTGTCATATTCAAAATATGAGCAATACATTGTGAAACAAATTTATGAAAACAATGAAAACAATTTCATCATACATGATATTTTGACAATCAGCTTCTGGAACGAGCTACCGGCAAATGAATTGCATTGAGTTCAAATGACTAAGAAAATTTTCAAGTGCTTGAAGGTTCATCTACCGGTCTTATCAGCGTCTAGTATAGGGTACACTTAATACGAAGCAGCAGTTCACCATCCCTCAGGGTCTTATGGAGTCCATAGTACGACTTTCGACAATACTTCGTCTCCGAACTTTATAGCTGCACACTTAGAAAATTTTACAGTATTCGGTCATTTTTTACCGAACTCTCAACAGCTGAACGTTCGGTAATCCACTTTACCGGATTTCGGTGAAATTTTACAGTATTCAGGTAAAAAAATTACCGGAACATGTCAAATTTTACCGAAATCCGGTAAAGTGGATTACCGAACGTTCAGCTGTTGAAAGTTCGGTTAAAAATTACCGAATACTGTAAAATTTTCTAAGTGTGTGTAATTGTTGTTTGACTTACCATAGATCCGAAGTGCACGAACTCATTTACCATCTCGAAGTCATCTTCGTCGATTATTCCGGTTCTGCCAATGAAAGCAAATATGAAGACTTCGACGTATTTCCCTTTAATTCAAAGTTCACAGCTCCACCTTTCACGTGTACTGATCAACAACCGACAGGAACGTTCTTCCGACAATGTCCACGTCGTCAGCGAAACAGGTGATTTGGGGAATTTATTGAATATTGTACCCCGCATGTTGAACTCTGCACGTTTAACATAACACCTTTTTAGTGGCAATGCCTTATATGGGAGTCCATTGCGTGTCAAACAAGTCCAATAACGCACCCTTCCTGGAAAACTGTTCTCGTCCATAATCTTCCATGTGGCCTCGCAATCGATGAATTGGTAATATATAGCGCCTTGATATTTAAGACAATTTTGGAAAATCCATCACAGCGTAATTGTGGTAGACATAGTATTTGAAATATAATATTGATAATAATAGTAACAGTTATACTATTTGAATGTTTGTAAATATATTAGAATTATTATGTTGAGTGTATTTTCATAATCGTGCTTATAACTCTATTCATATAGAAGCATGTAAAAAATAAATCAAAGTAGGTGAATGTGCATAACCGATTCAGTTATCTGACGGATTTCTTTGAGCACAATTGTGCGTGTATAATGTTGAGACGATTGACCGAGGCTGGAAACCTCGGTCAGGTCACGACAGTAAAGATTTGATTTGTTGTGGATCACCCGTCCACAAAACCGACTTGCTAATTTTCAAAAAATAAATGCTTTCTAGCGACCATATATCTGGATTAACAATAGAAATGGGCTCATCAATATTTGTAAATAAACAGTTCTGAGCCTATTTCCTCGCAAAGCGTAGACCACCCACGCAAACCAATACCAACATCATGGAGGGGAAAGTTTCCCCTACACGACGATTCTGTAGTCTTGCGTGTATAGCCAACGGCTTGCGAGAAAAAGGGCTCAGAAGTGTTTGTTTACAAATGTTGATAGGCCCTTTTCTATTGTTGATCCAGATATGGCGGCAGACGATCTGAGTAAGCACTTGGTAATTCCGATAAGCCGATAGCTGATAATATTTATCGCTCGGTAGTTCTCGCATTCCAACTTGTCATTGGGCATATAACCTTTTTTCGTTCCTCTGGCAGCTGTTCTGTATACGAGATCTTGATTATCAATCGATGTAGACAAGTTGTCAGCTTATCCAGGCCCATTTTTATAAGTTCCGCTCCGATATCATTCCTCCAAGTTGCCTTATCTGTTCTTAATCTACACCTTGCTGTTCCGCTTCTACGCCATTCAGGTGATCATCATAACGATTGCATTAAAAAAAATGGACTTTTTTCGGATGGTGATAAAAAAAAAAAAAGCTAAGACAGATAATTGCTTTTGATAAATTTCCCATGGTTGGGAACTTGCAAAAAAAATCTACGCCCATGCGAGCGGCCTTCCGGCAGTTCAACGGAACATTCGCCATGGCGGACGAAAACATGCGTGTAGGCATATTTTTGAGTTCTTTCTTTGTTTTATTTATCAATTCCTCCTCAGTTTTCGTGACAAAATTGTTGGAGTAGATCTTACGCTTCAGCTTGGCCCAGAAATTCTCGATGGGACGCAGCTGGAGGACGTTGGGCGGGTTCGCCGACTTGAGTACCACATCGATATTCAGCCGCTCCATCTCCTCCAACGATCGCTTCGATTAGTGGGCCGACGCCAGATCCGGCCAAAACACCGCGTCTTCGCCCTTATGGTATTTCTTGATGAACGACGCAACTTCCGGCAGGCTTTTCGTACTTTAAATTTCCCAGTTCACAGCCAGTCCGGAGTGAAAGACGAGCGGCTTTGACATCCCCTTCTCGCTGATTGTCAGCCATAGCAGCACCTTCTTGGGGAACTTGGTGTGTGAAATGAACTTCACCTAGGAGCTCACTTCCTTCGTGAGGGAGGTAAAATTAGAAGTGCCCTGCCAGTCGTTGCCATCCAGGGTGAGATAGGTCTCGTCGTCCATCACCACCGCCACGTTGCGATTCGCCGGGAAAATCGAGTTGACCATCTTATTCAGCCACTGCCGCTGCGTCATTGCCTGCAGCTCCGAAACCAGTGGATGCGACTTCCGCTTCCTGACATGTATGTTCATATTTGCAAGGTACTTTTTCACTATTTGGCCGGTTGAACCGACCTCCCGGCCAAGCGCACGCAGCGATGTAGCCACTTTTCCCTCGGTCTTCCTCTTCAGCATCCTTTGACGCTTCTTGTCGCGCAGAGTCGTCAGCCGTCCGGAACCGGGCTTTCTTTCGATGCTCTGATTGTTGTCTAATAGTACCAAGATGTTGTAGATGCCGGAACGGGCGTATCCGGCGTCCACAAAGTGCCGCACGATGTCCGTTTTCGACGCGGCGGGGTGCCGTTCTTTGATCGCGCACACTTCTGAACGGAGTTGCTTCACTGTTGTTGCCATCACGGTTAGAGTTCGACTGATAGAGCTGTTAAATTTTGTCTGCTGACTCATGGGTTACTATGATTGATGCTGCATGGGTAGTTTCGTCATTGCGGGTGAAGGTAAACCCATGACAAATCTGCAATTTTTGTCCATTTTTTTAAATGCAAACGTTAGTGCTGCCAACACAAATTCTTCTATCCATAAAAAGATAAGTAAGACTGCTCTATGCAGGGCCCTCATAGACTAGTCGGTAGACGCATTGGTTTTCCATTCCGGCGGTCAATGGTTCGATTTCCGGTACAGTCGAATGTCTTTTCGGGTAGGCTATTCGTTTGACAGCCCTGGAATATGAGCGTATCATTGTTCTTGTCACACACAATACACCAATGAATGCTTTGGAATGGCAGAGAAAGCAACCAGTTAACTTTCCTTGGGTGTTAACATTTTGTGACGAATTAGGTCTTTCGGGCGACCCGGATTTGAAACTCCAATTGTGGAAAAAAAAATTTACAACATTGTTAAGTCTTTGCAGTCAAAATGCTTGTTGCAGTCCCAATCCCGATTGGCCCAAGGAATATGTGCCGGAAGATGGCATGTTTTGTCACGATCCGTGAGGTGGCGACAGATACAAATTTTCATCTGAACATGCTTTTCGACGGCTCAAAATTCCTTGAAATAGACCAATGATCATGTTGTCCGGGGTCCTTTGGGGTCCGTTTAGGAGGGGGAAATACAGATTTTCGCCGAAACATGCCTTTCGACGGCTCTAAGTTCATAATTTTTCATGAATAATCTACTTCTAGCTTTGAATCGGACCAATGACCATAATTGCCATTCCGGGACAATCATCGGACCCCAAAGGGTATCCGGATTGTCCCGGTATGGCCAATATGGTCATTGGTCCTTTTTAAGGCTAGAATTAGACTACTCATGGAAAAAACATTGAGTTTTGGAAATTTGTATCTGCCGCCACCTCACGGATCGTGGCAAAACATGCCCTCTTCCGACACAAATTCCTTGTGGCCAATAAAAAAAAGGCAGTACTCACCGGAATCTTAAAATTGGGACTGCAACAAGCATTTTGACTGCAAAGACTTTAAAATTTGGTCATACAAACCTCCCGCAATGGAATTTTAAATCCAGGTCAACATTAACTTTATTCGTAACTTTTTTTTAATCCTCCTTCAGAAATTTCCAAAAAAATTGGGTTCGAAGCAAAAACGTAATATTATATTAGGTGCGCAACTAAGTTCTCGCTGTTTTTTTTTTTTGGTGAAAAAGGAACTTTATTTTGAAAACAAAGGTTACAAACGAATTATTCAAAGTATTGTCCATCACTAGCTACGACTTTTTCCCATCTTTCTGGTAGAACGTGAATACCATTTCGATAGAACTGTTCTTCTTTTGATGCTATCCAAGAATCAAGCCATTTTGAGATGTCATCATATGAGTGGAATTGCTGACCAGTGAGACTATGTGCCATCGAACGGAACAAGTAATAATCGGACGGTGCAATATCAGGAGAATATGGCGGGTGGGGTAGGACTTCCCATTTGAGCGTTTTCAAGTAGGTTTTCACGGGTTTCGCAACGTGAGGTCGAGTGTTGTCATGCTGAAGAATCACTTTTTCGTGTCTGTGCTCGTATTGTGGCCGTTTTTCGTGCAGTGCTCGGCTCAATCGCATCAATTGAGTTCGATACCGTTCCCCGGTAATGGTTTCGTTTGGTTTCAACAGCTCATAATAAATAACACCAACTTGGTCCCACCAAATACACAGCATAACCTTCGTAGCGTGAATATTCGGCCTAGGCGACGATGTTGAAGCATGCCCGGGCAGTCCCCATGACTGTTTCCGTTTTGGGTTACTGTAATGAATCCATTTTTCGTCACCCGTCACAATGCGATGTAGAAAACTCTTCCTTTTTTGCCGCTGGAGCAGTTGTTCACAGACGAAAAAACGACGCTCAACAGCTCTTGGCTTCAAATCGTAAGGAACCCAAGTTCCTTGCTTTTGAATCATTCCCAACGCATGCGATCGCTTAGAAACTTGGCTTGGCGGGAAACTCCTAATCCTGAACCAAGCTCTTCTTGCGTTTGACACGGATCCTCATCGAGCAATGCCTCCAATTCAGAGTCTTCGAAGTTTTTTGGCCTTCCTTCACGCGGAAGATCATCAACACTGAAATCACCGTTTTTAAAGCGACGAAACCAATCACGACACGTTATTTCACTCAGAGCAGCATCACCGTAAACTTTTTGGAGCTCTCGATATGCTTCAGCCGCCGTTTTCTTCGAATGAATGAAGAAAATCAACACTTCCCGCAAATGACGATTATTTGGCACGAAATCAGACATCTTCAAACAACCAAAATATATAACACTAAACCAAAATCACTGATTTGGCAAAGCGGTTTGTTTACCATATGTCTGAGCTTGGTTTATGACGCTTGAGATGTACAACATTCGACCAGCACTTACTACTGGCGCCATCTATTGCTAAACAGCGGGAACTTAGTTGCGCACCTAATATGATTTAGTAAAAGTCAAGAAAACTCGAATTTCTAGATGCTTATTTTTGAAAGTTATAGCATTTTTGAAAATACATTCCGGGTCTATTTTGAGAACTCTAATTTGAGTAGCAGGCAAAGTCATGTATTGCGTATAAAGCCAAATAGAAGCAAAAAAAAACTTTGTTCTATGATTTTGTTTCTGTTTGTATTGCTCCATATTTTGACCTAGATCAGGACATGCCAGCTGTTACTGCAAAAACATCACCATTTACCTGTAAAAAAATACCGTTTTTTATTGGTAGCTGTGACAACTGCCCCTACCGCCACCGTCGAGTTATGTTACAAGCAGGCAGTCTGTTGTTATTTTGGCCATGTTGCTAGTAGTCACAGCTTTTTCACTTTTTTCGTTTGTGACAACTAGAACAAATCGACAAAGTTTTTTCATTAGGGCCTAACTGACAACCGTAAACAATGGTTTCTTCCGTAAATTTCTCGTGGCACAAAGGCTACCAATGTAAGCCTCCAATTCTATCGGATAGGTGAACTCTTCCTCTTCGAAATGATCGTGGTGGATTGATTAAGCGAGTTTTCAACAACGAGAAATTTCCGGAAAAGCCATTGTTAACGTTTGTCAGTTAGGTCCTTATGAAAAATCTTTGTCGAAATGCGGAAATAAACGTTTTTTTGGGTGGTTTATTTTATGTTGATGGGAAGGATAGTGTGGGGTGGGTGGGGGGGGAAGTGGGGGGATTTTGCGAGGGGGGGGGAATAAAGAATAAATGAAAGTTTAGTTTGTTGGTGTTGAGGTGTTATGAGAAGGAAAGAAGGAATGGGTTGGTTGTAAGGAGGGGGGGGGGGGAGGGAAAGACAAAAATATGCATATTGTTAAAAAGTATTTATTTGTTTTGTTTGGTAGTTTTTTGTTGGGGTGTTTTTTGTTTGATTAATTGGGTTTTAATTGTATTTTTTTATATTAAACGTTTAGTATATTTTTTTTATTTGTTAAAAATTGGCAAATTTTTGTTTTTGTTTATTTATTTTTTTAATGGGATAGTGAAAATGGAAAAGGGGGGGGAATAAGTTCACGGAAGAAAAAAAAAGTACCCATTTGAGCAGTTGCGTGTGGGAAGCCAATTTTGGGTATAGTTGTGTTAACGTACCCGTTGTGTATAAATAACTTACTTTTGGGTGAAATTCTACCCAAAAGTAAGTTATTTATACCCAACGGGTCGGTTAACATAACTATACCCAAAATTGGCTTCCCACACGCAACTGCTCAAATGGGTACTTTTTTTCTTCTGTGTAGATTTTGACCGGTTCCCTGTTGTAGCATTACAGGGACCTGGCGGACAGCGATTTTCTTGTAGCCAACATCTCTAACAACCAAACTTCAAAAGATTCATTGTTTGTAAGCAATGCTGGTGTTCCTACCCGTAATAACAAACGTCAGACGGGCCTTATTCAAATAAGGCCCGTGATATGTTGCATACTGTCAAACGCTAGTAAATAGGATAGGGACCAGGTCCCTGTAGCATTATCGCCCGTGCTGCATTTTTCTGAAGCTTTCTGACACTTTTCGTCGAACCAAGCGTCGTTGATGACTGCTTTGTCACTACTCCAGCAGTCTTCAAGGGGGCTTTCGATCAGCTCTGCTTCTAGACTTTGCGTATAATTAGTTGCAATTTCGGGAAGCTTCATTCGTTTTAGTAAAGCCTTTGTCGCACCTTTACCATGTACACACTTAGAAAATTTTACAGTATTCGGTAATTTTTTACCGAACTTTCAACCGCTGAACGTTCGGTAATCAAATTTACAGGATTTCGGTGAAATTTTACAGTATTCCGGTAAAAAAATTACCGGAACTTGTCAAATTTAACCGAAATCCGTTAAATCGGATTACCGAACGTTCAGCTGTTGAAAGTTCGGTACAAATTACCGAATACTGTAAAATTTTCTAAGTGTGTAGTAATCAGATAGCTTCATTTATTCTTGATTGTATCGTGGCTAGCGTTGATTCCCAATACTGTTTACAACCTAAAATCTTTGGGAAACTTTGAGCCGCGCAGCACATTTTTTTTGCTCTTTATTTATTCCAAATTTTACATTATTTTACATTCATATATTAACCTAGGTGCTCCAGCTAAGTATTTAACATTTCAACCTTATATGCTATCATTTATATCTAATTGTGTTAATATTATTTTTACCTTGTCTATTCAGTATTTTTAACAGGCTTTTTTTTGCCTGCGTGTAAGAATAATTTTTGATTTCTTAAAACTAGTTCTTATCTATAGAGAGAATTGATCATTGCAATTGAAGATTGCAATGATTTTTGTCTAAAATTACGAATTATTTTGTTGGACATTTCTTCTAGAGTCTCAACGTTTGAAATTCTATGTAATTCAATAGTACTGAACCAGGGTGGCAGCTTCAAAATCATTTTCAGAACTTTGTTCTGAATCCTTTGAAGTGCTTTTTTCCTAGTAGCACAACAACTAGACCATATTGGCACAGCATAAAGCATGGCCGGTCTAAAAATTTGTTTGAATATTAGAAGTTTGTTCTTCAAACAAAGATTGGATTTTCTGTTTATAAGAGGATATAAACATTTGATATATTTATTACATTTGGCTTGAATGCCCTCAATAAGATCTTTAAAAGTTAATTTTTGATCAAGTATCAGTCCAAGATATTTTACTTGATTTAACCAAGAAATTGGAACTCCGTTCATAGTGACCATATGACTATTACTTGGTTTCAAATATGCAGCTCTAGGCTTGTATGGGAATATTATAAGTTGAGTTTTGGAAGCATTAGGAGAAATCTTCCATTTTTGAAAATAATCTGTAAAAATGTCCAAGCTTTTTTGTAGCCTCCTGGAAGACACGAAGACTTTTTCCTTTAGCGGAAATGCCTGTGTCATCAGCAAAACAAGATTTTTGACAGCCCTGAGGTAAATCAGGGAGGTCTTAAGTGAAAATGTTATAAAGTATTGGCCAAAGAATGTTACCTTGAGGAACACCATCTCTAACCGGCAATTGATCAGATTTAGAATTCTGACAATTTACTTGCAAAGTTCTTTCGGTTAAGTAGTTTTGAACTAATTTCATGATATAAAGCGGAAAATTGAACTTTTTCAGTTTCGCAATCAAACCTTCATGCCAAACACTGTCGAATGATTTTCTATGTCTGGAAGAGCAACTCCAGAGGAGCAGCCTTCAGCTTTGTTTGAACGAATTAAATTTACACAAGAAGTACCCTACACGAATCGAGACGAGTTCGGTCAGTTGTGGCAATCTCCAGGTGGTGCGTAAATAATTTTGCTGCCTTTAATAATATAGCAACACGTCACTATGTTGCTAAATTATTAAAGGCGGCAAAATCGCTGAATTTGAAGCTTTAGGCTTACAACTTGCTCAATTGATTTGTTGAAAATCAAAGCTACTAATCACTATAATTTTTTAACCAGGGATAACGATTGCTTTTTGCGCATCTACTGATCTAACTGTGAGGTATACGTCGACAAGATATTTTGACATGATAACATGTGACACTTCCCCCACATACTGCAACAAATAAATTTAAATGTTCGAAAAGCGCAGTCGTTAATCGTTGTAAATTTGAACCCAGGGAAACCGGATAATTTTGCTGGGTAAACGTATACTTCCGCGCGCTGGCTATGCTGGCTAACATATTATGCAAGAAGTATAACAAAAAAAAGCAATTTTCTTATGGATGAAAGAGCAAGTAACCAAAGAGAGTTTCTCAATTCTAGATTCACCATAATGAAGAAAATACCTACACACTTAGAAATTATGAATTTTACACGAAACGTAATTCATGTTTGTTAAAAGTCTGGGAACGTAAAGAAAGATTTTGTGTAAAATTATGTCTCCTGAAACTGACACTTACGCAATTCGACGAAAGATGTGTTCGATTGAATTTATTTTCTCATCTCTTTCAACTCATTCTTATGTGCTAAAGGACGCTTGCATGTGTCGGTCTCAGGAGACAGAAATTTACATGACATTTTGGTAGTGTGTATAGATACATGTGTTTTTGTGTATGAACTTTATTATTTTCAGTCCGAGAACGTATTAAGATTTCTTTAAACCAGATAATTTTGAAACGTTTTGTGAAAGAGTGCTCCGCTGACGCGAGTTTCAAGGAAATAATATTTTTCTTTTTGGAAATCTGCTAGAGGACTACCACCTCAAAAAAAAAAAGTTAGAACTACAAGAGCAAAAGCTCCTAAAAAATGTCATTCTCCCGGTTATTTGCGACTAACTCGTTCTGTGAATAAGTATAAGTATAACAATGATTGTTTAGAAGAATTAAAAAAGTTTTTCAAAGAAATTATCAAACATTGAACAACCTTTCGGTTCCTATCATAAGATTTTTAATGCTTGGTCTGGAATTGCTCGTATCTTTAAAGGAACTTTTTTTTTTTTAATTTTTTAATCATAAGTTTATTTTGCAGTTAGTGTCACTGGATAAACTAGACATATTTCTATTATTGTGCCAAGTTAACTTAAAAACAAATTTATTCATATCTAGGAAAAGCTAAATAAATATCCTACCATGGAAAAAAATCCCAAACATCATTCATAGAGAAACATAACCTTATACGTAATCGTGGTCACTTTCTAAACTGGGAATAACTATAACTTATCTTTACCTTGTCCCCTTTCTGGTTTCATAGAAGTGACCTCAGACCTAAGAAGAGATCGCACGCGAGACGGAGCTGTGAAACGAAGACGAATATGCCAAAAGACCATCAACATCATGCTGCGTGTGGTCCGGTCTAGGAATTTCTCGACTCCCTTGACATACAATCATACTTATAAGAAAATGGCATAGGCATCGAAAGCCTTCAATTTATAAATGTGGAAGTGCATTTAGGCCCGGTGCACACCTGCGTTAAATCACGCAGCGGTACCGCAGAGTTTTTCGAGCGGTTGATAACGATGTAGTGCACACGATACGCGTTTTTTCAGCGGTAATTGCCGCGAACTGTCATTTACACCTAGATATTCCTCCAACATCGGCTTATTTTTAAGAATACAACAACAAACGATGGAAGTTTATGGGAGAAAACGAAAGGTTTTCGCGATTTTAGTGTACAAAAAGTTGATGAACAAAGCTAACAGGCGATTCTGGATTTATCCCTTCACTCACTTAAGAGCAGTAAGAGGGGCTTTTGTGACAACGTATGCAGATTTGAGGCTGAATCGAGATAAATTTTTCACCATACTTTCGAATGAGTATTGAATCATTTGATGAACTGTTGGCAAGGATTCAAAACAAAATAAGATCAATGGACACTGTTATGAGACGCCCCATATCACCAGCAGAAATGTTGGCTATTACTCTACGGTAACCCAAGCAACACACAAGTTTTATAACGGCTGAAAATACTTTTGTATGACTAGATGTGGTTATAAAGAAGGTTACTCAACATAAAAGCATGAGGATGTGTTACTCGGGAAGTATTTATTGGCAACAAAAACATACAATGGTTAACATATTTTTTTTTTTCGTAACAAAACGCTCCGAAATCGTCGCCATACAAATTTATATGGCGACGATTTCGGCGCTAGTTTGAATTAGCAATCTGATTACTATTCGAATCTAGATACTTTCTTCGGTGTACTCGTTTGCGTAACTTCCAGTTTCGTCATTGTAAGTAGTTTCCGAGAAGGTTTTAATGTGTAATGGTCGAGGGATATGTGGATGTTGAGTACCGGACGAGGTACCGGATCTTGATGCGCCTCTTGATGACTGATGACGTACTTTGGGGTGCATTCCTTGTTCCTAGACCACTTACTCTCATTCGCTTGATTAAATTTATAACCACAGCGGAAATTCAGCTTCTTCTGTAAACATCGTGTCCATTCTTTGCGTTGTCAGCTCCCTCAATACTAGATTAAGTCTCGATTGTTGCACCAGCTTGCTGAAGAAATGATAGTTGTCTCGCATAAATGTACCGTCTTCCTGCTTCTGCAGCCTGTCCTGATTTTTATTGCTTCTTCACACTTCATAAAATTGTCTTTCAAATTTTTCCATTTTTTCATATATACTGTAATGAAAAACATCTATGGTTGTTGATTACTTTCGTTTAAATTATCCATTTCTTTTCGTTCTTTTCAGGTATTTAGGATCGGGATGTGATCACAGTGATCTGCACCTGACGTATAGGGTCGGAAAAGTATGCAATGCTATGGGATGAGCTTAAAGACGAGGTTTTTCCTCCGTTCACCGAAGAACGCTGGAAACAAATAGCAGACGATTATCAACAACATTGCCAGTTTCCCGATGTTCTTGGAGCGATAGACGGCAAGCACCTCCGGATTAGAAAACCGAAAATGAGCGGAACCCTATTCCATAACTACAAAAATGTCTTCTCAGTTGTGCTTCTTGCTATAGCAGATGCCAGTAACAAATTTATTTACATCGATGTTGGCGCATTTGGCAAGGATTCTGGCAGCACAATCTTTGAACGAACAAATTTTTTCAGTAAACTCGAAGATAATGACCTAAATATTCCACAAGGTCGTCCACTTCCGTGATTTAATCGAGGGAAAAGTTGGTGGGATGTTGAATGGGGTACTGGAACCAGGAATAACAGTGGTATAACAACAACAAATTATTCACAAACTTACAAATTACGTTTCGTTCTTTATCCTGTTTGTCACCAAACGAATGATGAAATGTCCGGCAGATGCTAATCTATGCCCCTCTTCGTTGATTACGGTCATGATAATCGTCGTGGCTGGTGTCCCAGATTTGCGGATGCCTTTTCTCTTCTCCAATGAACAACTCGATATCCAATTCTTCGGCGTTTGCCATCACAAACTTTTCAATCAAATTTTCGATCAGCGAGATGGACTCTAAGCAGCACCTGCACCAAACGGACAAAGAAAAACTTTTCGGTTTGTTTGTTTTGCATAGTGTCGGTGTTTGTTTTGCAGAAGGTATATGTAAATAAAGAACTGTCAAATACCCGCGTTGCCGCTGCGGTTCTGTAGGGAAAGGCGGTGAGCTACGAACGCAAGAAAAACGCGGGTATTTCTGACCGCGTTGGCGTTGCCGCGGCGGTGACGCAGCGTTTTTTAACGCAGGTGTGCACCGGGCCTTACACTCTGTTTTAGAGTAGGCAATAAGCTAGTTCTTCTCTAATTTGGCTTGGATTGTTTAGTGCAGCTCGCAAGATAACAGTGCTGGCTAACCTATGATGAAAGAAGTATAACCACAGAGAACAAAAGAAAACCGTTGGAAAAACAACGCCGCCTAGTTTAGGTTTCACCAAACTAAAATTGACAGCCTATCAAATCTCGAGGCAAGCATGTGGCGCCATCAACATACAATTCACCAAAACTAACGAAAACGAGCTGTAATTTTAAAATGGCAGTTACAGAAATTTACACACGGAGGGCACTCCAGCTTGGATGTCTGTTCGCTGTGGTATAACGAAAAACGCAGAAGCGGTTTTGTTATGAATAAAAGAGCAAGGAAACAAAGTAGATCTCCCAATGTTAGATTTGGCCTAATGAAAAAAATGGAGGAGTTGTGCTCAAGTCACGACCGCATGTTTTATGTTGGATAACATTCGAGTTTTTGTCGTTTTATGTTAGGGAAGGTCCATTAATTATGTCACGCAGTAAGGAGGGATGGGGTTTGGGAAAACACAATGGACAATTTATACAAAAAAATTTGAAGGTCCATACAAAAAACGTGACAAGGGGGGGGGGGTTTGCGTGACATAATTAATGGACGTTCCCTTATTGTGAATAAGGCTTGATCCAATTAGTATTTGGCCGCTTCTGTTTATTTACTGCGGCGCTTCCAGTAGCCGTAACGAAAAGCGCAGTGATTACAGCGCAGTGATCTGGAAGGTTTGTTTACTTAGTGGTGAAAGTTTCATCAGTATTGATACTTACGTTCATTTTATCAAAGATTGCACACTTACATTGAAAATCCGACATGGTGAGGAGGAATGACCATAAATCATTTTAAATTACCAAAATCTACTATAAATACCGTGCTGAAACGTTACCGAAAAACACTATCGCTGGATCGCACAAAACAAAACAACCGTAGAAGTAAAACATACGAGCAGAAAATAATCGTGAAAGTCCGTGAGACAGTCCGGAACAATCCAGGAATCCCTTGGGAGCTATTCATAAACCACGTAGACTTTTCTGGGGGGTCTGACCAAAGTCTATGATATGGCAAAGCATCTGCAGTTGTGGAAAGAAAACGAGGGTTTTCATCGCTGGAGCAACTACAAATGGATAGGTATACAAGGAGGAGTGTCTTCAGAAGCGAATTTTGCCATTTAATAATTCGCACGAAGGTCCGGTTAAGTTTTGACCTGACTTAGGCAGCTGCCATTACAGCCGGGATGTCATGGAATTGTATAAGCAGAATGATATTGACGTTATAGAAAGAACTCTGAACCCACCAAATTGTGCAAATGTTCGTCCCATCGAACAATATTGGGCAATTATCAAAAACAAACTGAAGAAATGTGCCAAAACAATCAAAAAACCATCTGATTTGCAGAAGTGGTGGAAAAACATGGCAGGTCAAGTTGACAGCTCTCAATGGCACATTTTGTGCGGCCAAATACTAAGTGGATCATAATGTGTGCTTAAAGTCTTTAAAGGGGCCGTTTATTTGGCTTGTAAAGTTTACCATTGGATTTTTTTTCTCATGAGCCTGATGCAGAGATTTTATTTATCAATGATTATTCAAAGTGGAGAATTGCAAATGAAATTCCAAGTTTTTAAAACTAGTAAAAAGTATAAACATTTACAGAGTGCCACGGACAATATAATCCGCACTATCGATATAAGCGCCATGGCAGGAAGCTACATAAGTATACACGTTGACATAGTCCGCGATACAAATGATTATCTGTTTCAATGTCATCTGCTATATTCACTCCTGATCATAGTTTGTTCAACTCTTCGTTCTGCGAAGGGCCGACTACAAGTTAAGTGTAAGAATTCTGAAAGTAGTCACGGGCGGCATTTTCTATCCACGAAAATTTCACCAACGCCGTAGTTGCCGATGAATACAACCTTCAATGGTTCGCATGGGACTTTCCCAACAAACATCAGTGTCGAACAACAGCTTGTTCAAACAAACAATTTAACTTCTTCTTTCATTTGTTTGAACAAACTGTTATTCAGCATTGATGTTTGTTGGGTTGTCTTCCGGTATTCTGAACGACTAACCGGTTGTTCGACAGGATACCAAATGGTAATGTACAACCATCAAATATACTTACCTGGCATAGGGGTTACCGTGATCATGAAGGCGGTTCCCCCAGGGCGAGGCCCTTCCATTGCAATACAACCATCAAATGACAGTTGATATGATTCCGACTAGAACCTTTTTTATTTCTTAGTTTTCTAACCGGCCCAAGCACGATCACCATGTTTGGCGGTATATATGAAAGCAATAACAAACTCTATTATTGCTGAGTTTTCATTCTTTACTGCTGCGACCTTTTTTCTTTTTTTTTTTTGAAGGGACTTGAACAAAGAGCTGAGTGGGGAAGGGATAGTCTAGGGTTTTTTCATTAGGGCGAATCTACAATAGAGAGATTCTCTCCGGGCTCGCTCTCTTTCATTCATAAACCAATCATCTTTACGTTTTTCATTCTACTGTTTGTAGAGTATGCTAGCCAGCACTGTTGTGTTTAGATCGGTACTAAAGAATCCCTTGAAAGTTTTATAATGGAGCTGTAATGAATGAAAGAGAGCGAGCCCGGAGAGAATCTCTCAATTGTAGATTCGCCCTAATGAATAAAAACCCTAGTAGTTAATGATATAACAGATATTAAGCAAGCAAACAAAGCAAACCTCAAACAGGAGGTATACAAACTATAGCAAATAAGAGAAAACTCGGATAGCGAACTATCCGACCAAAACCTAGGCACCTAGAATGTAATAAAATAAATTGAATCACACAGAAAATTGATGTTATACTTTATGTCATAGTGTGGGGTCAATTTATTACTTTTCTCGTTTCAGAAGATTCACTCTAGGATATACCCAGCATACAAGGAAGTAAAACCCATGCCAGGTAGTGCAGGACCTATGATTTGAAATAAATTTGTCTCAACTACGTCACTGAAAACGTTTTTCACGCTATTTCTAAACAACCCAAAATTGAATACGATGGACTCAAATCGGTCAAAAGTATGGCTACTCAAAAGTGAGTAAAGATACAAGGTTAGGAGTAACACATTGACAATTAGTGAACATCGATCGGATTCAAGCCGAATTTGACTGTTTGTCACCTTACCACTACAAACTATCTTTACTCACTTTTGAGTAGCCATACTTTTGACTGATTTGAGTCAAAATCACTCAATTATGGGTTGTTTGAAAATAGCGTGTACAATAAAATGGCTGGGTGCAATCAGTTTTTCTCTTTTACTCATTTCAGAGAGCGAACAATGGCGCTTAAACCTAGGCCCATCAGTCAGGATACAAGGTCGAAATGTCTTTCTCAAAGAAGTCAGGACATACGGAGTGACATTAACCTTCTTAGCCACGCGTGCCAACTCCTGCAAAGTCCGATTGTTGCGTTCCGAAACGCCGTTTTGCTGGGGGAATATGGTGCGGTTATCTGTCGCTGGATTCTCTCGAAATAGTAGAACTTCTTCAATTCTCGGTTGATGAATTCCCCGCCACCGTCTGACCGTATGACGCAAAGTGGCCTTCCGAAGCGGGTCTTCACATGGGCTACATTTCGCTCAAGAAAATTTGTTTTGAACATTAATCCACGATTTTCACTTCTATAAAGTCTGAAATGGTTTTGTTGTATTAGTTCATCAACGTTTATTATTTCAACAAATGCGTTTAGTTGGTTCAAGAAAACATTTTGTTTTGGACAATAAAACACAATGTTCAATTCTATAAATCATGAAGTTTTATTTCAACCTAAAGGTTTTGTTGAATTAGTTCATCAGTTTTATTGGTCCATATTCAAATCAAAATTTTATTTGAATTGATTCCTATTTTGATTGGTATAACCACGTATTTTTTTTTTTTTTGCGTGCGTCACTCCCAACGATTCTTCTAAACCTACAAAATTCAGACGGAAGGACGGTTGTCCCCGTTTCCTCTTTCGTAAGCTCCGAACATATTCGTTGATTAACTTATTCAACAAAAAGATAATATAATTGCCGCTTATTTTTGCGTTCTCCTTTTTTCCCTCAACTCTACACAGTGGGCCTGGCAGTTTTAATATTTTTGTCATAATACAAAGATGCCACAAATATGAATGTTGCTAAGAAAAATACTGGTTATAGTATTTTCCAGGATGCTTTTAATTACTGGCTGTGTAAGGGTTGGAATAGAATAGAATTTACTGCTGAGTACTCAAGAGGTCAATTTGAGATATTTAAAAGATTTCAAATCTTTTCAAAAGAACTGCTAAGATTGGGCCACTGATCTGGCGATCTTGATAAAAAAAAACAAGAATCAGATTTTCTCCAGTCTTACAAAATTTTGAAAGAAATTTGGTATTCAATGCCATGCTATAGCTGAACTCGTGTGTGAATCAGTATCTATTCTTTCGGCGTCAAATGAGAACTAATAAAAATTAGCAAAACAAGCGTCTGGTTATTTTTTTTTTTTTTTTTTTTGATCAATTGGTCATCACCCTTTGCACTTCCCAAGATTTTAATTCTATTTTTATGGCACAGTAAAGGGTGTCCACGATGAAATTGCCACACTATGAAATTGCTCTAACTTTTTAACCGTTGGGTAGAATTTAATGATAATTTGGGTGGATTTAGTTCATAGTGCATTATTTACATCCTGCAAGTTTTAAAGTCCTGTGATCAAAACTCGCGGAAATGGAGTCGAAAGAACAGCTCGTGCGTGATAAAATCTTGCGCATTCATCACGAGAACAAGGATCTCTCGCATCGTTCCATCGCTAAAACGTTGGGAATCGCGAATTCCACGGTGTCGCGAGTGATTAAGCGGTTCGAGGAACGGTTGACCACCGATCGGAAGCCCAGAAGTGAAGGAAAAAGTATTCCGTACAACACCAAAAATCACAACCGCGTAGTTGGGGCCTTCAACCGAAATCCGAACGCCTCCGTTCGGGATGTGGCTAAGAAGCTGCACCTAAGCCGATGTTTTGTCCAGAAGGCCAAAACTAAGGCTGGGCTTTGAACGTTCAAGGTACAAAAGGCCCCTAATCGCGATGAGAAGCAGAACAAGTCCGCCAAAACCCGTGCCAGGAAGTTGTACCTCAACATGCTGACGAAAGTTGAATGCTGCATCATGGCCGACGAAACATATGTGAAGGCCGACTTCAAACAGATCCCCGGCAACCTGTTTTTCACGGCCAAGGATAAGTTCAGCGTTCCGGAGCAAGTCCGCACTCAGAAGATGTCCAAATTTGCGAAGAAATTCCTGGTTTGGAAAGCCATCTGCACGTGCGGGAAGCGGAGTGCACCTTTCGTGACCCAGGACACGATGAACGGACAGGTGTACATAAAAGAGTGCCTCCAGAAGCGGCTGCTTCCTCTCCTGAAGGCCCACAACGTCCCAACAATCTTCTGGCCGGATTTGGCCTCATGCCACTACTCCAAGGACGTGCTGAAGTGGTATGCGGACAATAAGGTCAATTTCGTGCCGAAAATGTTCAACCCTCCCAACACTCCGGAGCTCCGCCCCATCGAGAAGTACTGGGCGATTATGAAGCAGCACCTTCTTAAACGACCTAAGGTAGTGAAGACAGTCGAGGAACTGAAGAAAGTATGGGTTTACATGCAAAAAACGGTTGATTCACAGGTTGTGCAGAATCTTATGGCCGGGGTTAAGGCCAAGGTGCGGGCATTTGCGTATGGACTGTAAATAAAATACGAGTAAAATGGTAAAATGAAGTTTAATAGTTATTTCTCAATCCCTGAAAATTTGATGGCAATCGGATGAAAACTCGAATTTTGCGAATCAATTTTGTGTGTGGCAATTTCATCGTGGACACCCTTTATGATATACCGCAGAATGGTTCTGGGCCAATAAACTGTGCATTTGAACCTTGTTTAGCAAGCTCGTCTGCCCTTTTATTATAGCAAAGATCTCCGCTTGGAAAACCGTTGGAAATTTCCCCATCGCCACTGAGATTTCTACCCCAGGGCCAAAGATTCCTGCTCCCGTTTTTGTTCCAATTTTTGAGCCATCTGTGAAGAATTTTATGGAGCCATGATGAACAGTGGGACCTCCGACTTCCCAATCTATACGTGACGTTTCACATATTTTGTAAGGGATGTCATTGTTTTCCACAGGTTTCATCCAGTTTCCATTCATATACATCACTGGCCCATTTTGAAAGCTTTGTGAAATGCTCAGGTGACCGACTAAAGGTCGGTATCGTGTTCGAAAGAAATTTCTTTTTCTATATCAATCCCATGTTAAATTCCGTTTACTGAAAAGAATCGTAAAGAAATTTCTGCAGCAATATCCACCTGAGAAGAACTAAAAATTAAATTGGAATTTGTAAGGTTTCCAGGCAAACTAATGGGAGCTGTCAATTTTACTTTCGGAAAAATATCCCGCTCAATTATTCCGTAAGTGAAGGTGACATTTCGTTCCATGCAGATCAATTGTCAAAATTCCGCTTGGTAATATTGAACAAAATTCCGTAACCTCTCTACTTTTTAAGTCGATACTGGCCTTAAGTCACTAGACATGAAAGTTTTCAACCGTTTAAGTCTAAGCATACTCTTTTCCGCTTCTAGTTGCACGTATTCGTGCAAAGGCAACAGATTTAGAATTGCATTCAACGAATTCGATGGATTGCTGCGCATCGCTCCCGTTATAGCAATGGATACTAGCCGTTGAAGTTTTGTAAGCTTTTTCTGCGCAGTAGCCTCTTTTGTTTTTGGCCACCACACAAGAGAAGCATACACAGAGAGGAATTTGATGATCAATTTTACCGTTATTGGGGGTTAGGATGACTATTGCAGTATAGTGATTTTGAACCGACTATGATCATGGTCAAAACTACCATGAAAAATAGTTGATGCAACATTTTCCATAATGTCGGAATAGTCCTTGTTACCATGATCATAGTCAAAAATGCCATGAGAGTGGTGAATTCGACCATTTTCATGGTTATTGAAACCATTCCCAACAAACATCAGTGTCGAATAACCGCTTGTTCAAACAAATTTGGAGAAGTTATTCAGCTTTCTAGAAGAAAAAGCTGAACAACTTCTCCAAATATGTTTGAACAAACAGTTATTCAGCATTGATGTTTGTTGGGATTATATGCGATAGTCATCCTGACCATGATTTAATTGTCGGTACAACGATGAAATTTTTCTCAGAGTACGTTACTTTTGGACGTATTATGGATGTATAAATCCACATTATCATTTGCGGTCTTAGACCCCATTTTCTGCCAAATGTTTTTGAGCATATCCAGAAAGCACTGGTTGCCTTACCGATTACACACTCAAGATGAGCATTCGGTGGGCTGGGGTATCACTTAAAATTTTAAATGTTTACTAAGATAAAAATTTAAACCTCTAGCCGGAAAGCTTTTAAACTTAATTCTTTTTTTGTGAAAGGGAGAAAAATTATTTTTGTGGGTTTGGGGCCCGACACTAAAAGGGGGTTTTTTGGTTGGTTTTTTTGTATTTTGTTGTTAATTTTTTCTTTTATTATTTTGTTTAAAACCTAAATCCAAACCTTTTCTTTTTTTTTAGTTTAACAGGGGGGGCCGGGCCCTTCTGCGGTAAAGTTCCCTTTTTTTTGTTTGGATGTGCAAATACATTTAAACTAATCATGTTGTTTGTTGTTGCACGAAGCACGTAATTAATTATAATGTTTGAAAATTGGAAATATCATTCTTATCAATATGCACCTCTAGGAGTGGACAGCAATTTTCTGCTAGAACCAAAGATGTGAAGAGAAAGCATTGATAAGAGCACGGCAGGTTGTGAAATTGAATAGAAGTAGTTGAAATTGAGCGTAGGGCATGTTTGGAAGGCGGTATCTGATCGAGCAGATAAACTTTTACCTAGCTACCACAATGCATGGTAGGACTCCTAAGTTCCTTTTCTTTCACACGTTTTCACACGTTAGTGTTGCTATTTTAAAACAATTAAAAAAAACCACCGCTTGAGTCGAAATGCCATAAAAGATTTTTTATAATCTGATCTTTTTCAGAGATCGGAATGGAAAATGAAGGGATTTACCTAGCTACCACAATGCATGGTAGGACTCCTAAGTTCCTTTTCTTTCACACGTTTTCACACGTTAGTGTTGCTATTTTAAAACATTGAAATAAAACAGCCGCTTGAGTCGAAATGCCATAAAAGGTTTTTTATAATCTGATCTTTTTCAGAGATCGGAATGGAAAATGAAGGGATCTGATCAAATGATCAGGAAGGCCGACCCCTTGTGAGTACATATTTTTTTAATAATGCCAATAATTGCTAGTAATATTTTGAAACGATTGATGTAATTGTTTAGAAACTATAGCCAGGAAATGTTTAGAAAATATAACCCAGGAATCCTTGATATCTGTAATTTTGTTTATGAGCTTGACAATTTTCAGTCTGAGAATGACTGAAAACTTTTTCGTTTTAGGACAACTGTTAAAAACAAAGCTAGTTTTGACGCGTTTTGTGAATAAGTGCTTTGTAGTTGGCGCGAATTTCATGGAAATGATATTTTTCTTGTTGAAAATCTGCTAGAAGATTGCTACCTCCGAACAAAAGTTAGAACTACAAGGGCAAAAGCTCATAACAAATGTCATTATCCCGGTTATTCCATGCTCATCATCAATGTGAACGCACTCCATTTCACAGTCTCAGCTGATCCAATTGACACGTGAACGCTGCCATGTGTCGTCCATTAAAGGTGCCACGTTGGAGAGGAGTGTGATGTATTCAGAATTGTTCGTAATTATTTTCGAAAAATCATTTTAAAATCGAATTTGGCGATATTCAGCTTGTCTTAATAAATCACTTCGTCATTCATGATTTTCGATTCGCGAATGTTTCTTTGATGTGTGTGGGTTCGATGAACATCCCAGTGTTTCATCGCTTCGTAGTCAATCCGTGAATAGAGTTCAGTGACGATAGGCGTGTATTAGCAGCAGCAGCAGCATACGGCGCGGTTTCCTCGGGGTGTCTGTGCTGCGGGAAAAATCTTGCCTACTCTCTCTCAATTGATGTGTGCGAACAGACATTTTGAAAAGTTTGAGGCGTGAAAATTCCTAAATTTCCTCATTGTATGAACCATTATTCATAATTTTATAATCATATTCGGTGAAGAAATAAGCAGTTACTGTAAAACAAATTTAGGAAATTGTCAGATTATGGTGAAGTGAAGGTAGAATCAATGCTCGATTGGTGATAAACTTTGACTGGACTGGATCCAAGCCCAGTATTGATTTTCCATTTTCTCTCGATGGTTTAATTTATGTGCAAAGATGAAAGTCGCTTTTCGCATATGGCGGTGATAAACTGGGTTTAATGTGTTCAATATTAAACACTCATGGAATAATTTCTGAGAGAACGCAAATTTGAACTCATCATAACGTGAACAACGCAATAATTGAAGAAAAAATCTCCGTGAATGTAAGTTAATCGTTGATAAGAAAAGTGACATTCTGTCTCGCATTCTGTCCTGCTATCTCGGTCCCAAAAGTCATACCTCCTGGTACTGTCGACTTTATTCGATTGTGTGTTATGGATGTGTTTCCCTTAAGAGGTTCAGTTTTTCATATTCGCCTCTCTGTGTTATAAATCGCTCTGTTGCTTGTGGAGAAAAGAGGGAGATAAACATTAAGGGAAATATCGATGTGAACTAGTGTGTGTTTGTTCGACACAACGACTCATAAGAGCGAGTAAGCAGTGATGAATCAAAAACAGCTGTGTATGCAGAAAATAGAGAGTGCTTCTTGAACGTCGTCGTTTTCGTAGTTTCAGTGTGAATTTAATGATAAACAACACAAACACGAAAGGTAAGACATCTACTTGGGGAAATATCGCCTTCGTATAAATAACAAACACCCTTTCAAGTGCGGTACGGTCACCGCTTTAAGATATTGATGCTGGTTATACATACAGGAAATGTTCCACGGCTAAATAACGAAATACTTAAGTTTCCAATGATTATGTGAAGATGTTACCCCAATATTTGAATTCTATAAATGTAAATTGAGTGTTGTAGACGGAAAAAACTTGGAACTACCTTGGTTGAATAGCCATCAATGTGATCAAAGATGATACTTTTTTAGAATAATTAACCGTTGTGTGGCCGAATGGGTACCCGGGTACCTTTTCGGATTTCAATTCACGATATTTAAATGGTTTTTCATTGTACAAGATTTAAACTCGGTTAGATCCAAGAAAATGACGGTCAAAATCGATTGCACAATTTTCCGGAATTTTTCAGCAAGCAGGGGTGAAATGAAGGGCTCTTACTTTTTTTAACTACGTAGATGGCCGGATGGGTACCCGGGTACCCACGAAACTGAAATGCTTATATCTCAGGTGATTTTAGGCCGATTTGAACCATTTTGGAATCAATTGATTCAAAATTTATTCTTCTATCAAGCTGTTATCGGAATGGATCGATCCGGTCATTCTGATTTCCGGAAAATCCGGATTTCCATGGACATGTCTTGATTTGATGAACTGATCGTGGAATTCGGTAAATAATCAGCAATGTTGGTATCAAACTTCATGAAATTTCATCAGCAGGTTGGATTTTACTATCTTCGGTTCATCAGACGTGTGAACATCCTAGTGGCCATTCCGGAACAGGTTCCCCGCTGGGCAATGGGTGGTCATAAACATTTTTCATTGAAATCCCAGCAATATGGACATCAAACTTCTTGAAATTTCATCAGCAGATTGAATGTTACTATCTTGGGTCCATCAGACGTGTAAACATCCTAGTGGCCATTGCGGAACAGGTTCCCCGCGGGGCCATGGGTGGTCATAATCAGGGGAACCGCGGGGAACCTGTCACGGAATGGCCACTAGAATGATTACACGTCTGATGGACCCAGGACAATAAAATTTAACCTGCTGATGAAATTTAAAGAAGTTTGATACCCATATTGTTGGGGTTCCATGAAAAATGTTTATGACCACCCACGGCCCGACTGGGAACCTGTTCCGGAATGGCCACTAGAATGATAACACGTCTGATGGACCCAATATATAGAAATTCAACCTGCTGATGAAATTTCAAGAAGATTGATGCACATATTGTTGGGCTTCCATGGAAAAATGTTTATGACCACCTATGGCCCCGCGGGGAACCAGTTCCGGAATGGCCACTAGGATGTTTACACGTCTGATGGACCGAAGATAGTAAAATTCAACCTGATGATGAAATTTGAAGAAGTTTGATACCCATATTGCTGATTATTTACCGAACTCCACGATCAGTATTATCGTATAAAGACATGTCCTTGAAAATCCGGGTTTCCCGGAAACCAAAATGACCAGATCGATCCATTCCGATAACAGCTCGATAGAAAAGGAAATTTCGATTCGATGGAGCCCAGAATTGTTCAAATCGGCCTAAAATGACCTGAGATATAAGCATTTCAGTTTCGTGGGTACCCGGGTACCCATCCGGCCATCGACGGGTGTTTTTTGTTTCGGTCACACAACGGTTAAAATTGAAAAATCTTATGAAATTCTTATGTTCCATTTTATGCATAAGAAGTAAAATGTAGAATTTTTAGAATATATGTTCTGTACGATCGTTACCTAAAACCATTATTTTTCAAATCATAGATCAAACTGATTTTTTCAGGAACTGCGGAAATCTAATTTAACTACACATTTAATTTAAACTACTGGGCGTGGTAATGATTTATCGAATAAACAACAGGTGACTTGGCTCGGCATATTCAGAATATTTTTATCAAATCTCAATAATTTTGACATTACGTTTCTGTATCTCAGCAAAATAGATTTCTGAGGTTGGTCTGCTGTAAAAATTTGTAGAAAAACTACAAGCGAAAGCCCATTGGGGTTGTTCGCAAAGGTGACGATGGACTACGTAGCAACGTGTAATTCAAAGGGTGGCCAAAATTGGTTTCGTTCAACATCTAACGATACGATCGTGAATTTCGTATTCAGGATTAAACTCTCATACACTAATCGTCTTAGTCATTTGGGGACATTTTGACCCCAAGAGATGGGCTTCATTCATCACCAATTGGATACGGTTTCTACTAGGCCTATGTGTGTAAAACGCTACCAAATGAGCAAATGTCGAAACCAAACCGGTTAGTCTATGCCCACATAACGAAAAACAATTAACTAAATATTCAAAACTATATTTTGCATGTAAGATATATTATCACATTTTATGTTATTGTTATCGAATAGTATAATCGCAGACAGACGTTCAAGCTCGAACAAAAAGAATTCAAATTTGTTGTGTAAAATTCCATCTTGCACAGTAGCGCCACCTAGTCAACTAATTGCTACATTAAATCTGAAAGTTTGACTGGCAACCCATTTTCCCTAACCAATCAAAACAAATTTGTGTCGCCATCTGTTAGCTTATTGCTACTTGATATCTTGAGGGAAGCCATATTTTTACACAGGTAGATGAGATGAAGTCGAACGTCTGTCTGCGGGATAATCTCGTTTTCACCATACAACCTCTACTTTAATACATATTGTTAATGTATGTTATATTGTCATTGAGAGGTTTTCATTGTCTGCACTCGGTCTGGATTATATACCAACTTTTTGGCATAGAGTTTAGCAGAAATTTTGTTCGTGAAAATTACCATTTTTTATGGTAACCTAACTTAACCGCCGATTCAGCATATTGTTATTTGGCCTTTTACCATCTGACATATTGTTCAAACTTTATAGAAGATTGTTAGGATATAGTTGTCAACTATTAGGGTAAATGTCGTAACAATAACGGAAACGGTCGTCAGCAATAAGGGAAACGGTCCAAGAATGGTTTGTGATTATGCGGGTGACTCTATCGTCCGTGTTGCGAAGCTACTGTTTAGATACACGCGATTGGATTGTTATTGTTTTGACGATGCTTCAAATTTATAAATTTTTCAATAGTAAATGTTTAAAGAAAATTAATAGTTTTCAAGACTGGAATCGACGCGTAGAAAATGTCCCGATCGATTTTTGCAAAAAATGTGGAAATCTATCGTGAAATTACTGAGTTATTAACGTTCGAAATCTAAATATATTTCGTGACGCTCCAACTTTTCGCACTCGCAACGTGTACATAAGTATTGAAAACACAAACGTAGTCCTACGTTAAAACTTACCGAGCTTGGAAATCGAAGCTGGCTGATGTGTACATTCGAAAAAAAAAGGGAAAATTAGGGGGGGGGGAAGGGGGGTGTTTTTATTTGTTAGGATGGGGGGGGGGGGGGGGTTGGAAATCATATAAATTAAAAAAGTTGGGGAGGATTTATTTCAAATCGATAATCCAGATTTTATTGATAACTTTTCCCATTATATTGCAATATAATATTGATCAACTACAGCATATGTTTTGGAATAACACCGCCTTTAACCTTCTTGACCAGCTCCAGACGTTTTTCGAAATCGTGACAGGCGACACGCACGACTTCCATCGGCATTTCGTCCCAAATTTGTTTGATTACCGTTTTGAATTGGTTCATATTAGACGCCCTGTGGTCATTTACCTTCGCCAGCATGTATGGCCATACGAAATAATCCAAGGGATTCAGATCTGGTGAACTGGGAGGCCATTCATTCTTGTCCAAAAAGTCGGTCAAATTTTCTCGGCACCAGCCCTGAACGAGATTTGCAGTATGCGATGGCGCTCCGTCCTGCTGAAACACATAGTGATCATCTCCAAACACTTCTTGTACATATGGCTTGACAAGTTTCTCCAAAACTTCCGTTTTATAATAAACGGCATTCACATTAACGCCTTTTTCGATGAAAACCAGTGGTAACCAGCACTTTGGAACCGTGGAATATTCTTATCACTCTCTGGAACAGTTCTCGATGAGAGAGCCCACAATCTGTCGTTCTGGACATTGTGGGATTGTTGCAAGACGAATAACTTTTCGTCGGAAAAGATAAATTCTTCCCCACCGTGCCGCGACAAAAGCAGACTTGCTCTTTCGAGTCGTTTCTGCTTGGAAGGATCCAAAACTCCGTGAACCTTACGTTTCTTGAAAGCTTGGAATCCGAGGTCATTTTGCAGTATATTGTGCATTGACGATCTCGAAACATTCAGATCTGCGGCCATTTTACGTACAGAGCGCTGTGATTTTCATCTAATCCGTTCCCTGACCACTTTAACAACTCGTGCAGTCCGCACCGTACGAGTACGACCGGATCTCTACCGGTCATCCAACGATTAGGTGTCACGGTACCTTTGGATGGTTGGGTACACAAAATCCCGTTTTACTCCGAGGTTTTTCAAATTTCTAAAAATGGCCCGGGGGCTCTCCTCTAAAAAATTTTTTTTTCCTTCCACGCACAAACCTCTTTCCGGGTGGGTAAAAAATAAACACCGAGAAAAACCATCAGATTATAACAAAATGTTTTTTTGTATATATAATAATAAAAAAAACCACCACAAACATGTGTGAGGTGTGTGGTTGTTGGCGCCCAACAAAGGAAGGAAAAAGTGTTGATTATATGTGGAGGCGGGGTATGGTTATGGTGATTTTCGCTTTTTTTTTATTTTCTTATGAAAACTATTATTTTTTATGTTTTTGACACTGTTATTATTTTTATTTATTCGTTTGGTTAATGTTCATACAGATAAAACAGAATCAAAAAAATTACGCCACAACACCCGATTCGTGACTGCATCTCTCCAACCCCGGCCGCGCCCCACACTTGCCAGATCGTTAAGTACTTGGTCTGCTCATCTAGTCCACTGCGCTCCACGCCTTCTTGTACCAGCCGGACTTCAAACGAACACCATATTTTCAGGTTGTTATCCGGCATTCTTGCAACATGCCCTGCTCAGCGTATTCTTCCAGCTTTTCTCATGTTGACTTTCCGTTGCTAGATTTTTTTTACGGTTTGGCTCGCAAGGTTTGACACCAACCCTCTTCTTTTCGGATGAGCAGGGCTTACCTTCCCGGAAGTTACTGGGGTTTGCATTGGCATTTCCTCCAAATACAGTGCTAAATAGCTAGGTTCAAGCACTAGTCCTCGTCGTTTTGGTACACTGTACAATTTTAAAATGTTTGATTACATTTGCAAAAAATAACATATTTTGTTTTATATGTCGTCACTCACTTCGTAGAGCTTGTTACATTTTTGCTTAACATCTAAGAATTTGGAAGAACAACATTTAGGAGTGAAATGTCACGTTATCAATTTAGGTCATTTAAATTCTATAAGAAACATGAAAATCGTTGATAATCGTTACTTCACTCACGAAGAATACAAACATAACAATTAGAGTATGAAAATATCATTGTATACTGCAAACACATCTTTTTCAAATAATGCATGAAACCCTGAAGCCGAATTGGCTAATTGATGAACATTTTATTCAAATCATTCATTTGATAGGCAATAATCATGTTTTGGTATCTCCAGCACTCAGAAGGAGGTCCTTGATTTTCCTACAGATTTCCCAAAGGATAAGGAACAACACAAATTATAGTCGACCGCCCTATAAAGAGTGTTCGGAATCAAATTGCGACACACACAATTATTCGGCAAAATTCGTCCGTTTAACCAATCATCTTCAAACCATCAGGGAGTAAAATAAAACATGTTATGCATATTTTCCCATGTTTGTTTTATTCAATTTCAATTCCATATCCAAATGCACGAACCTTCTTCTTTACACTACTCGTAAGGTCCTGTACAACATTTGCACCAACATTTTTTTGCGTGGCAATCCATTTTTTCTTCATATTTTCCTCCGATTTCACTTCCTTAGGATGCTTCCGAAGTGCCTGCTTCATGAAGGCACAGTACTTTTCAATTGGCCGCAGTTCCGGTGCGTTTGGGGGGGTTGAGATGATTCGGCACGAAATTGACCTCATCAGCCTTGTACCACTTCAAAACCTCTTTCGAGTAATGGCACGATGCTAAATCCGGCCAGAAAATCGTAGGACCATCGTGTGACCTCAGAAGAGGAAGTAGACGCTTTTGCAGGCATTCATTTAGGTACACCTGCCCATTGACCGTTCCAGTTGTCACGAATGGGGTGCTCCGCTTTCCACACGAGCAATTTGCTTGCCAAATCATGTATTTTTTGGCAAACTTTGACATCTTCTGCTTTCTAACGTCCTCAGGGACATCGAATCGGAAGCTGCCGTAAGTCTGCTTTTACATACGTCTCATCATCCATATCGAGGCAATGCGGTTTCGTCAACATCTGGGTGTAGAGCTTCCGTGCACGTGTTTTACCTACCGTATTCTGCCGTTCATCGCGATTAGGCGTCTTTTGGACTTTGTACTTTGTTCGCATCTTGCACGAAAGTTTTGGTTAGATTCAGTTTCTTCGCCATATCTCGAACTGAGCTGTTGGGATTCATCTTGAAAGCTTGAACTACCCGCTTGTGATCCTTAACACTGTACGGAGATCCATTTATGCCACTTTTTTCTTTCCGATCGATGGTCAAACGTTCATGGTACCGATTTAAAACACGAGGCACCGTAGAATGTACCATTCCCAGCTTCCTGCTGATGACACGATGAGAAAGATCCGGATTTTCGAAGCACGTGCGCAAAATTTATTTGCGCCGCTGCTGTTCTTCCGACTTTATCTTCGAAACGATTGTAGATCTGCTAGTGAAACTTACACAGCGTAAAAAAATACACATTGAACTAATTCCACCCAAAATTTCAATAGAAAATACCCAACGGGTAAAAAGTTACAGCCATTTAAAAGTGGTGCAATTCGTTTCCGTACAACCTTTATGTGTTTGCATACAAAAAAAAGGTTGTCCAATGAGATCATTCGAGCGCAGAATGTGCTTATTTTCGATAATTCATCAATATTCAATATTCTAGTGAAGAATAACATGGTGTCTAACTATCGAACTAACATCCTAAATTTTGTTTAAGTTTACATTCATACACAGATTTTTTTACAGAAATCTGTAAAAGTTTACCGAATTCTCAACAGCTGAACGTTCGGTAATCCGATTTAACGGATTTCGGTAAAATTTTACCGAAATCCGTTAAATTGGATTACCGAACGTTCAGCTGTTGAGAATTCGGTTAACTTTTACAGATTTCTGTTAAAAAATCTAAGTGTGTACGGTCCCTCTTTACACAGAAATAAGTATATCTTGTGTGCTCTCTTTGTGCTTTCTTTGTATTTTCTTAGGAAAACTACACGTCTCCTGAAATCAATGCGTGCTCTCCTGGTCACTTAATCAGGAAAAAACAAGGGAAAGGGAAAATCAAATGCCAAACCACATCTATGTTTATTTAACGCGCACATCCGATCCCTGCCTAGATATGAACGAATACGGAACTATTTAGTTCAAAGTTGTATCGTCCATATATGCACTCAACATCTGGTTAAGCCGTTGCTCCCGGCTCATGTGTTGATGAGTCCGATATGTAGGATCCAGGCGGTGGAGTTGTCTTCCTGGCGTCGGGGGTTGTCACCACGTTGTGAGGAAATAGGCCGACGTAAAATAAACAAATAAAAAAATGCACTTAAAAAATAATCTTAACTTCCGTTCAAAGATTAATAAACTTTTTTTTAAAAGGTTAGGTGAGACTTTCTTATAAATTTACTCCAAAGTTTTCGTTAAGTCTTTCATTGTACATTATGATCTACATCTCCTTCCACATCTTCTGAGTACTTCTTCCGACAAATTACATTCAGATCGCCTTGCGGGTTACATATGTTAAGGAATCAGCCTAAAGATCTTTCTCATCTGTCATTATACATCGTCAAAATTTTCGTATGAAATTGTGGGAGAGCTGTCCATGAATTTCTGCCTTCCTTCTGGTAACATTCTTTGAGACCTTGTGTGGGTTATCAACTTGTGAACTGCTACAAAATTTGTATTTTTTCAGGACCTTAACATGAAATTGGTGTGGATCCTTCTGTGAAGATCCAACAGTTTATTTTATAGCTAAAAAAGAAGTAACTATAGATTTCATAAAAATTGCGTGATTTTCCTGAAATTGTACTGTAAATTACTGTTTATGAGTTGCTGAAGGTCTATCATAATGCTTCCTCTATTTCTAATACATATTTGATTCCGATGATAAGGCCAGTATCGACTTAAAAAGTAGAGAGGTTACGGAATTTTGTTCAATATTACCAAGCGGAATTTTGACAATGCATGGAACGGAATAATCGAGCGGAATATTTTTCCGAAAGTAAAAGTGACAGCTCCCATTAGTTTGCGTGGAAACCTTACAAATTCCAATTTTATTTTTCATTCTTTTCAGGTGGATACTGCTGCAGAAATTTCTTTTCGATTCTTTACTTTTCCGTTTCAGTAAACGGAATTTAACATGGGCTTGGGACGGAAAAAGAATTTTTTTTCGAACACGATACCGACCTATAAAAATAATCTGACGACTAAGATACAACCCACTATTATCTACGTTATGCCTTGTTCAGACTACAGAGTTATCACATGTTATAACGGTTTTCAAATTATTTCAACAAGAAATTCGGCATCAAGATTGGCTTATAACATGTTATAACTACTCAGTCTGGCCAGTGCTCTAGCCGGGTTAACTTTTCTACTCCTTCTGAGGCGATTGCAGATCAACGAATATCGAGAAATTTATTTCTCATTATTGAGTCGATACCCTGAGTGAGAGAATGAAAAATCATAGCAATATACCTTGAGATGAAATACAATTAAAGTCAAAGAGGGTCAACAATGAGGGTTATTAAATATCGTAAATAATGTATTTAGATTGACCCAAAGCATAACTAGTATTTCTATAGCTCTTTGGTGGACATCGTATATTAATCTTGTTAAACCCACGTGTAATATTTAGTCCACAAATTTCAGAATTAGCTCACTGTTAGCGAATTCGGTTTTGATCCAGTTCCAAACTGGATCGGGTATCGAAATTGGGTCGGCTTGTTGTGTGTTAAACGTCAGTGTGTATGATTTTATTTGTAACTCGTATCGGATTGAAGTTTGCACTGACAATAAGTTCGGGTATCGCAGGTTCAAAAACGAATTTGATATGTATAAGCGTAGTATTACCGATGAAAAAGCTCCACCTGATCATCAGTCGCCTCGAAATTCCATCTCCAGAAGAACATCTCTCATTCCATGGCGAGCAGTGAACGTGCTCCGAGCTATTCGCAAAACACCTTATTCCCGTCAGCTGCGCCATCTCACCGTTTATCAACGGGCAATATGTGAAACTGTTGGGAAAACATAAACACACCCACACAGCTGTTGGCAAGAGAACGAACATTCTCTCTACACCCAATTCGTGTCTTGTCGGTCTTGTCAAGCACACACTCGCCAACACATCTAAAACAGTATACGTTCATGTTCGGAGCGTGTCGCGACACAACATTCTCTACGCTACTCACTACATTAGTCATTACAGTAAACGTTCGATATTGCTGACAAGCTTGAATAATTATTAATAAATCAAATTCAAAGACATACGACATTTTGGCGTGATTGCATCTATAAACAAACAGAAAATACACTACAAATTTAAAACAAATAACCATAATAATCATGCCTATCCACCAATTCGGGACATCATCCCAACTGTAAGTAATCATTTCATGTTTAGTATCTTTCGGGTATAATACCCGTTTATTAGGGTTCATTTAAAACTAATTACTCAATAATGTAAAGTAACATGTCGTGCATTATCTGGTGTTATTTGTTATCAAATTTGGGGCTTCAATTGACGAGATATCGCTAATATCTTGGTTCGGAGACTGCACTGATGAAAAAGCAGTGACAATATTTATGTGTCCCACACGTGGACTTTGGCAATATGATCCACAAATGATATCTATTTGTAACCACACATACTTCCTATGTATACAAATAGCCACTATGTGTGGCCACACATTCTTTTCATTTGCCGCATAAATTTCAATTAAGTGAACAAATGAATATTATGTGAAATTTCGCATGGATTTTTGTCAATAATTAAATGTGGATTATTTCCCGTGTGTTTTAATATAGTATTCTATTAGATTTTATGATTTTTCGGATACTTTTTAAACTGAAACATGAGTTAAAATATGCAAAAACTTTTATAAAAATAAAGCCCTTTATATCACTAATCGACAAAATCCTATTAAAATCCGGTTTGACTAGTGCGTAATTTAAGAAATACTGATTTATGAATGAATAATCGTACTTTAAATTTGGATATTTTGAGTAATATTGTAAAATTAAAACTCTGTATGGTAATGCAGGTTAAGAAACAAAATTTACGATAGTTAAAGTGAACTATAACTATAACTATAATTCCTGTAATCAGCGTAATTATTAAAGGGTTTTAATTATATCGGTTGACAATAATTGATTAATTCAATCAATGTATTTGTATAATTCCAGTAACTTAAGCAATTTTTATAGGATTTTAATTATATTACTACAAAGCTGCGTAGTATTGAAGACTAAGTGCTCCAACGAAATCTTTTAATTGATGAGGAACCGAATATTGGATATTAATTTAAAGCTGAATAAGCTGATCAAGCCAATATTTGATTGATTAAACTCTTATGCATCCGTTTTTTTAAGGCATGCTAGAGTCAAACGAAATTTATAATAACATTTTAAATCCTCACTTGCTTTCCTGACCTTTTCAAACATAAATTGTATTTGTTTTACTTTTTGAACTAAACATAAACATGAGAGTAGTGAGATACGCGCTCTCGATGTTTCCCACTTAGCCTAAATTGTATTTTCACACCAACATTAACATTGAATACTTTCTATGGAGAATTCTAAAATCAGCTGCGTAATTAAATAATAGTTCCCAAAATTTCAAATTGTTTTTAATATTGCAACCCTGGCACCCTTGTCTGACACAGAGAATCAAAGCAACACGCACCAACACACACGGCAGCAAAAAGGAAAACACACTCACGAACTTCCAAGCCCCGACCCGAACTGCTGTTGGGTATCGTTCGCAGTTTGCTTCGGGTTCGCAAACGTCAGTCGCACAGAGCACGGCACCAAGCAATCGACCGACCCGACCAGAAGAAGAGCGAGTGCTCGTTCCGTGTGTTGCGACATTTTCGTTCTTTCCTTTGTTCAGCGAATGTTCAAAAGTGGCAAGTTTCTAGATCGATAAAATTTTCCAGTTTTTCCTATGAGTACGGAACAAATCGGAATCGGAAATTCAATCGTAAGTAGATGCCTGATTCATTTATCTATTCGATCGTTCGAAAATGGCTGTAGAATTATATAATTTCGACGGTGAAAAAAGTGCCACTGGCAAAGCACATAATGGCCGATTTCGAGTGAAGAAAAAACCCCAACCTCCAACGTAGCCCGAAAAGGGCGATGAAAAATTGCGACGGAATTGATATTTTTCAATAGATTCCTATCGAATTACTAGCTAATTTGATTGCAAATAGATTGACTAGATGACTGCGGGTAGAATTAGGATTTAGTGTGTTGAGAGTGATAAAATTCAAGGCAATGAAAAAGCTGCCAAGAGTGCGGAAAAGTATGGCCATTTTGTAGCAGCAATCAAGCAGTCGTGAGTCTATCGTCATCAGCACACGGACGGCGGAGCGCTAGTGCTACACGTCGCATGAACCATATTTTTTTTCCCTCATTCGATTCGATGGGAGCTGTTTCGTTGTTGTTGGTCGATGATAGCTCTCGGCTGAGCTGGTGCTGGTGTTCAGAAACGTAAACCTACGTTGCCTGGCTGGTCATAGGTCTAATCTCGTTCGCTCCCCAGAATTTATGCTTAAGCAAATGGAAAACGTTGACGAATTTGCTATGTGTTGGCATTGTTTGCGTTGATAATTCGATATTGTTGCTGAAGAGTGTTGAAAGTTCCAGTTATGCAACAGTGAATGAAATAAGTGTGTAACCTACTTCTAGTAAATCAATGATTCAGTTAACTTACTTCCGAAACTTGGAACAGATTAGATAAGATTCATTTAACATACTTCCGAAACTCAGAGATCTCCGGTTTGAGCAAGTAATACACTATTGTAGGTATATAATTGGCAATAGGTATATAGATTTTGTGAATTCTAAGTATTTTTTAAATTATGTTATGCATTTTTTAGATTTTTTTGTGTATCGGCATGTTCAAATACAAATAAACTACTTTTTGTTGTTTCTAAAGCTTAACTAGATCAAAATCAAAATCGATATAATTAACGTGTATTATTTTCTGGAGTTCTATAAAAATTTCAAGTAACTATACCTAAAATTGGAATTAAAAATTTAATTTAATTTAAAAATTCAATTAAAAAAGTGCATAATGTGGTAACTTCATACAAATTGCAAACTTATGACTGATTTAGTCTTTTTCGATTTATTTTAAAACCTGATTTAAGGAATAAGTAACTGTTGAGAGTTCATAATGCTTTTTGATGGTGGTGTTCGTTTGTATGGAAGTGATGGGATTTTCAAGAAATTGATATACGAACCGTGTACACGTTTCATTGGTCATGTTTTTTTTTTTTTGTCAGTGCTGCCTATTTTCCGATGGGCAAATTTGAAATTTCGAGCATTCAGTGTAATATTCTTGTTGTCCAACAAGTTGACGAAAATATTGATGCATCTTATCGGCTCCATGAATTTTATCTAATTTTATATTAAACAATCGAGAAAGCTGGACATGTGTTCTCCTATTATTAACTATCATTATCATCTCAAGCTGATTTGTCAGTATAACCGTGTATGATCGATATTGAACAGCTCTAGTTTTTAGTATTTAAATGATTAGTTTTTTAAAAAAAAAAATCTCCCAGAAGCAAATCCAAGCTGCCCCAGTTTTTCGGAATCATCAAAAACTGAAAAGTACATTGGTAACAGGGATTTAATAATTCAGATGATCTTCCTTCCTTGGCATTTCAAACATATTGCTTATCAAAACTCAGCGATTTGCTGGCTCTCGAATTAGTGCTCTGCATGTGCTTCTACAGTTATAAATTGAGAGCTTTCCATGCCAATACCACTATTGATTTAGTATAATTGTGTGGCAAGTACAACCATATACTATGGAGACAAAATCTAATAGCGAATTCGTTTTTGATCCAGTTCCAAACAGGATCGGGTATCAGAATTGGGTTGGCTTGTTGTGTGTCAAATATCAGTGTCTATGTGTTTTTCTGTAACTCCTATCGGATTGATGTTTGCGCTGACAATTAGTTCAGGTATCGCAGGTTGGAACTAGTTCCAACCCAGGTTCAAAAACGATTTCGATATAAGCCGGCCACCTTCAACGTTGGACATCACACCTAATGTAACTGCCCCCATATTAATCTCATTGTTCCTTTATTCGTCCTACGATGAATCAAACAATTGGGCAGTTGAAGGATTAGTTAGTAATGTTTGTTGTAGTTATTTAACGTAAGCAAACATTATTAGAAAACGAAACCGATCCTTCAACTGCCCAATTCTTTGATTCATCGTAGGATGAATATAGGAACAATGAGATTAATATGGGGGCCGTTTCCCTATATCGTTCTATTTCAAGTAGGATGAATTGCAAAGTGATGAGATTAATATAGGTACATCTTCCCTATATCGAATTCGTGTTTGAACCTAGGTTGGAACCAGTTCCAACCTGCGATACCCAAACTTATTGCAGTGCAAACCTCAATCCGATACGAGATACAAATAAAACCATACACACTGACGTTTAACATACAACAAGCTAACCCAATTTTGATACCCGATCCAGTTTGGAACTGGATCAAAACCGAATTCGCTACTAGTTAGTATTGAACAGTTGTTGCTTCATCTGCTAATGTTTTTGAACCAACGGTTTTTGTCTAACATCATCTTAGCCGTCATTGATAAAAAAAAAAAAAAAAAAAAAAAACCAAAAGCTAAGAATGGTTCACAAATTCACTGAGAACTCAAACGTGTATTCTAATGCAGCAAGCAGAAGAAGCCATTCAAAAAAAAAAAAAAAACAATAAATATTGGAACTCATGTAGCCATAGTTCAAAGGAGTTACAAAAATGTAAATGGGAAAGGGAAAAACTCGAGAAGATAAATTTCATCAAATAGTCGAATTCGGTGAGTCCATTTCAAATATGGAAAATATGTTCAAGCTCATTTCGATCTACATCTACTTTATTGTCGTTGACAATTTTCGATTTTTTCTTTCTGTTAGACTACCCAAGTAACCACGAGGCTATAATAGCATGCATATATAGGGCCTATGCATTACGTCTAGTGCATAATTGAAGTTGGAATAATGCTGAAAAGGGCCCCACTAAGATCAAACTAATGCTATATCTTTTGTAATGCCATAAGACATTGCTAAAGTAGCATTATTGCATTGGTAATGCATCACTACATTCTTAAATCTAATCTAACGCTTCATTACTTGACAACTGTTGAATTAAGGCGATCCCGCATTAATGATGTCGAATAAATGCGATCCCGCATTAATGATGTTGATTTTGGGTTGGATAAGTGCAATAATATAATGCTTGTGGTTACTTGGGTATAGTTAAACCGACTATAAGAAAAATGCGACCGAGTATCAGCTTCCAACGCCGCTTGATTGAAGGTTCGGAAAAAAAAAAACGAGAGCCCATCGTTATAGTTAGAGAAGCACTTTACTTATATTCTGTTTATTCCTCCTCGTATGGATCGTTTTTACCTAACGATAAAATCGATTTATTCATAATATTTACTGTAGCGTATTCCGACAATAAACTGCGTGAATGAAAATTATCAAAAATTTGTGTTCCGTCGTAGTCGGATGGATCGTACGTAATTTTGATATTGGAAATTAGAACGGACAACAACTTATCGTTTTGCTTTTATGGTTCATTCGTAAAAGTAAACCCGTTGTGGTTGTGGCATGTTTATGACGTCTTCTCGTTTTGTAAAGATTTTTTTGAGTAACTGCTTGCCTGTCCCTACTTTCTAGGAAGCTATAAATGACAACATTGTCAATGCATCGATGTATCAGAAGCAACGCAGAGGTGAAAATATGGTTACGTAACAACACGACAGTAGGGTAGAGCGCTACTTCGTCGTAATCGCTAGTTCCGATCTATAGAGGAGAAAACATCAATAATTTTAAATGGATCTTCCATGTTCAAATAAATATTGTGTCTATTTCGATGCGTTAACTCATAAGCTACAACATTTCGTGAATGTCTATGTACAATATTCTCTAAAACAAAAGAAGCGTTTCCAGCGAAACCACATTTTTACCGGCACGAGTAGAACGAAGAAAATATTATGGCGTTGCTATTTATTAGAATCAGAAATAAAACGGAGAACACAACATAGCTCAAGAAAAGGCTCAAGCAATTTTTAATAATATCTCAACGATTAATTTTTTGTTCTAAAACCCAATGGTACGTGACTAAATTTGAATATTTGTTCAAATCTAATAGTATAAGAGGAATGAAGAGCGCGTTGCCCTAAGTACGACGGGAATTAGATCAAACAACCCAACACACTTAATTTTGCAATTCATGAGATACCGCTGGGATGTTACAGAACTCCGTAGAACTTACTCTGAATCTTATTGTGATTTTCTTCAAATTGTCCTGTGAACTACTTACATACTTTTTAGTTTGCTTCTTCATAATCTTCGTATGAAGTTAATGGAGATCATTGGCAGTTCATACTGTGGACCGAATTAAGATTTTCCTTCCACCTTGCCGTAAACATTCTTTTGAACTACTTACAAATCGTATTGTGAGCTAGATATCTTCAAGATATTCCAGAATCCATTCTCTAATTCAGACTTCTCTTGATATTTGTCATCAAATATGTTCCATGTGTTGACTTAATTTTAACTCATGATGATCTGTTTGAACTCGGTAATAAATTGGCACCCGGATTACGGTCATATAACATTTGAACCTTGTCTGCATGTTTTGATTATATTTGGCGATTTTGGAGACAACTAATTTATTTTCGTCTAATTCATTCCTTAAAAAAAAAACAAATTTAGTTAACATATTCGTTTAGCCGCACCGTTGAAATCATGGAATAAAGTACTCTTGTGTGACAAATTTCGAAGTATTTTGTTTGGCCACCTCCATTTCGGATAACTTTAAAAATACGATTTGGCAACACTCTTGAACTGCGGCTTTTAGACAGGAAACACTGTCATATTGTCGTTCATTTGCGTACACCATCCCAGCTAAGATGCCCCAGAGGTACTCGCTGGGTTTGCAGTCAGGACTGCATGCCGGCCAATTAAGCAGTGGAATCACCAAAGACTGCTTGAAAACATGAATCGACGCGTTGTCTTGTTGTCTTCTGTTGCGTCGTTCTTCATATGTTTCGCTTGGCTCTTACGAAGCCCTTTTGGTTCAGATCATGCCAATAACAGACCATCCGGTACGTCCAAATTTTTTTCATCTAAAAAAAAACACATTTCGCCAAATTTATGACGGTTCTCGTTAAGGAACTTACTCAGTTTACGTTTCGCCCATTTGATGGAATAGCCAATTTTTCTTTGCGAATCAGACAACCGATTTTTAGTTGCTCCGTGCCTTATTTGCCCTAGAAATCGCAAATACACCTTGCTTCGTCCTTTTGCGGGATATTTTACACCATAGTGCCCAAGTTTTTTTTTTTGAAAAAGTTCCGAATTACATTTTTGAATCGGTCAATTTTCTTAGCGATTGACAAGTTTGAGTAGCGTTCTTCCTTGAACAGTGTTATGACTCGTCGTTCCTCACCATTTCTATAAAATGAATCCTTTCGCCATTTCTATCAAACGTTCACAAATAATTTATTTAAGCAACATTTAACTATGCACATTTATAGTGGTACTTTTCAGATGAAATTCACGAAATAATATTTTAAAAATTTCTCAAAACAACACTGTAATTTCAACTAAAATGCATTTTTGTATACTACGGTAAACCTATGTCTAGGGTGTAAATGACGTCTGATAGTTTACATCCTTCAATACCGCAGAAGTACACTCAGCCAAATAATCTTCAGAATTTCATAACTTATGAACGATGCTTCAAATTTCATAAGGTTGACTAATGAATGGATTTTGTTTTACACGACGTTGTTGTTGTTCGCCTTTAAGCTTTCCTATTTACAAGCGTTGATATATACTATTGGTCAAGTCACTGGACCCATAATCTCAAAGTTTAAGGTTCAAATCCAGGTTGCTCCAAATTTTTATTATATTTCATCAAATAAATTGATGAAGTTCATAACGATTTCTTGTGGCAAATATTCATAATCTTATGAATATCGAAAGTTTATTTCGCTGAGTGTATGTGTGTGTGTCCTTTCCACGAATGTGTTTAGTTGTACTAATAAATTTATCCCACTCAAAACCCAATTAAGGCATCGCAAACTATTAGATTTTATTAGGTGCGGCTAAATCGCACTACACTCAGGCAAATAAACTTAAGAATTTCATAAGGTTCAACTTATGAACGATGCTTTGGAATTTCATAATCCTGACTCATGAAAGAATTTTGTTTTACACGACGTTGTTCTTGTACATCTTTAAGCTATCTTTATGGTTCGAATCCAGGTCGCTTCATATGTTTATTTTTTCAACATCATTATTATTCACAAGGCGAATCTATGAAATTCATACTGATTTCTTGTGGCAAATAATCATAACGCAATCTTATGAATATTGAAAGTTTGTTTGTTTCGCTGAGTGTACCACTCGCTCCAGCTAAAGAATCGTAATAAACAAAACTCCACACTCAAGCAAGTAAACTTAAGAATTTCATAAGGTTCAGCTCATGAACTATGCTTTGGAATTTCAAAAGGCTGACTTTAGTACGCCTTTAAGCTATTTTGATTACAAGTGTTGATATAAACTAGTGGGCAAGTCACTGGACCCTTGACCTCAACGTTCAAGGTTCGAATTCAGGTTGCCCCATATTTTTATTTTTTCAATCTCATATTTCATAAGGCAAATTTATGAAATTTATTCTGATTTCTTGTAGCAAATAATCACAATGCATTCTTATGAATATTGAAAGTTTATTTCGCTGAGTGCAGTGGTGTTTCGTCGCACTGCTGCTTTGCTCGGCCTATCCTGGCGAGTTGGTCGATTTGTTTTTAATAGGTGTTGATTCCTAAAAATCAGTCTAATCAGGATAGGTTCGTAAATTCGTGAACGAAGTAGAGCAGATTCTGTAAGTGAATGCATTTTCTTACATGTACGGTAACTTTAATGAATGACATTGTTCATGCACTTTGCATCGTCGATGGAGGTATGAAATTTTGAAAGAACTTACACATGGCATTGATGTGTAGAGTATAATCATCTTAGAATGGTGAGTAAATTTCGCTCAGAGTGCCGAATACAGAGTGCTCTGCAGTATTCTTTAATAATCCTGAACAAGATACGACGGATTCGCTTAAAATAGGGTGGAGTATTACTTCCACAGTGGACCCACTCTCGTCAATCATTGCTATTACTAAACCGTGTTAAAACTAAATAACTACGTGGTTTTTTTGCTTTCTTGCTGTGATTCGTGCTTCTAAAATCGCGAGGTGATCATGTATTATTTTGAAGCGTTTCTCCTTAGTCAATATGAGCAGAAATTGCTAAGAAACCTGAGTTTGATGTATTGTAAAAACAATTCCTCAAATCTCCGAAAATTCTGCTTGGAGTGTCAAAAACAAAATGAAAACATTTACAATTGTAATTTCGATTGTCCCTCAAATTTGTGCAAATCTGGTTGGGATTGACGAACCGACAATTCAACAACATCATAATACTTGTAAAAGATTATTTCCAAGAAGATACTCTTACAATTTGGGTAAGTTCCGCTTACCATTCTACTTGGGTTTCGCTCTATATCATACGCAAAAGAATTCGCAAAATTTACTAAGCACTCAGAGAGAATACTGCACGGCTGCTCTACTTAACTCGAAATTGAGCCGTTTTTGACTACACCGTGTCCAGTATATTCTTATACAAATTCAATCTTCAATTATTTCACAAATTTTATTCGGATTTTATTGGTAATTGTTTTTATTGAAAGGTACCATGGATCAATTACAGCATATGTTTCGGAATAACACGGCCTTTAACCTTTCTGATCAGCTTCAAACGTTTAACAAATTTAAACTGCGCCAAAGTAGCCACCTTGTGCTCGTTTATTTTCGACAGCACGTTTGACCACACAAAATAATCCCAGGGGTTTAGATCTGCTGAACTGGGAGGCCATTCATCCTTGATCAAAAGCCGGTCAAATTTGCCCCACACCAGTTTTGGACCAAATTCGCTGTATGAGAACCCTAGCAAAGGAAAATAACAAGCTGATATCGTATAAGTAACAGGTACTGTTATACCAGAAATCGTTTTGATTTATACTGTTATCACATAACAAATTTAGTTATCACCGGCTAGTTTTGTTATCATTTTAAACATACCATTTTTGAGAAACGCTACTAATTGAATGAAAAACTTACCAGCACATTTGAACAAGAAATTTTGCTTTCCATGAAAAAAAATTCCAGATATTAGCGTTAGGGGTTGATTTCAAATTGATAACATAATTTGAAACAATTTCAATAAATTTGCTCAAAATATAGGATTTGTTAGCAAGATATTCTCACTGATAATAAAATAAGCTATTATTATGATATTCAACGAGTATTTTATTGTTATTCTGTTATTTTGGCTGTTTATTCAGCCTCAATGATAACATATTCAGTGATCAAACAATGATTTGATCAATTTGGTATAATCCTTTGCTCGGGAAGGCGCTCCGTTCTGTTGAAACACGCAATCATTCTTCCCGTAAATTCTTTCTAAGCTTGGCTTCACGACATTTGGCAAAACTTCCGTTTTATAATATAAAGTGTTGATCTTATCGCCTTCCTCGATGAAAACAAGACCCCCCCCCCCCCCCCAACAAACAGCGCGGAAGCGGCACTTTGGAAACGTGGAATATTTCTGTCGGTATCCGGGATGTCCATAGACCTGCAGGTCCACAACTTGTCGTTTTGGACATTGTGAGACTGCTGCAGGACAAATGACTTTTCATCAGAAAAGACAAAGTCTCGTCTATAGTAGGAGAGTTGCTCTTTGCAGTGATAGTAGGAGAGTTACACTTTCGAGCTTTTTCTTCTTGGAAGAATCAGAAACTCCGTGAACTTTACGTTTTAAAGTTTGGCATCCCAGGTCCTGTGTAAGTACATTGTGCATAGTCTATTTAGAGACATTAAGATCAGCGGCCGTTTCACGTACAGAGCGTTGTGATTCCTTGCTGAACGTTTTCAGCCGTATCTTTAGCGGGCATGCAATGAGGAAGACTCACGGTACCTTCTGATGGTTTGGTACACAAAATCGCGCTTTACACCCAGGTTCTTCCAACTTTTGAAAATAGCGCCTGGGCGCTATCTTTCCAATAACTTTTTTATCACCACAGCACGAAATTCTTTGGGGCTATTCATAAACCACGTAGACTTTTGTGGGGGAAGGGGGGATCTGACCAAAGTCTACGCTCCATACAAAATTTCAAAAAAATGTATGGAGAAAAGTCTACGAGGGGGGGGGGGGGGGGGGGGTTCTGAGATTTTCAAAATTGAGTCTACGTGGTTTATGATCAGGCCCTTTCATCGTTGAAAAAAGATGGACACTGAATGAAAATAATCAAATAGAACTTTTAATTTTTTTATTGTGTAAACACAGTGCAAGATTACACCAATACATAGATAGTGTATGAACTGTAGCTTCACCACTACGACGAGATGAAAAAATATTCGAGTATATATTGGACACGGTGTAAATTTCGTCTAAAGTGGAGTCACTCAAACTTGTAGAAATCTGGTTGGAATTGACAAACCAAATATTCAAAAACCTCCATCTGATTCATGTCGATATTGTTGATTTGTCGACATGTCAATCCCAACAAGATTTACTCGAAATCACTTGAATCACTCCACTTCTGATGACATTAAATCGAAAGCGAATCAACGCGATATTAAATGCAATTGGGCATACTTTTGGCTGTAAGGTCTGGAAATGATTCAATCGTAGCAGAATCTGGCTTACTTACTTACTACGACTGGGGTGGCCGCTGCTGTACACAGATGTTGTCTCCATTCTCTTCGATCCATGGCTGGCTGAATGTTGCCAGTCTAGCAGCGTGCCAAGCCTTCTGCTTAATCCATCCACTTTGCTCGTTGCTCGCCTCTTGTTCTTGTAGAAGGCGACCTGCGGACTCTTCGCAGACAGCAAGGCTGGCGAGGTACAGCCATGGACCGATTACAATGGAGACAACTTCTGTGTACAGCAGAGGCCACACACCGGCCTTGGTCTGATTGGTAAGGTAAGGTTGTTCTTGTGCCCGGCCCGACATTCTTGCGACATGCCCAGCTCCCCGTAGTCGATTTTTACGGTGTGAACGCTGGGAGGTTTTCGTTGCAATGCGTGCTTCACTCGCCTGCTCCACGTTCCGTCTTCCATCTGCAATCCACCGTAGATCGTACGCAGCACATTCCGTTCAATGATACAACGAGCATTACCTATGTTTCGTAGCCGTAGAGGACTATCGGTCTAATTAATGTCTTGTAGATGAGCAACTTTGTAGTTCTCCAAACGTTGTTCGATCTAAGCGTCCTTCGGAGACCAAGCACGATTGCCAGTCATAATGCGTCTTTGTATCTCTGCTGGTGTCGTTATCGGTGGTCACCAATGAGCTCAGATACATGAATTCATCTACCGCCTCGATTTCATCACCGTCGATCTCGTGAGCCTCTTCCTCTCATGTATTTGTCTTTGACGCAATATTGACGCGCCCAATCTTACTTGCTTCAGCCTTATGTATGGTGTAAAAAAAAAGAGGAATTACGAGTACACTTTGTTTAACATTCTAAGAAATATTCGGGCCCAACCCACTCAAGATAAACTTGTAGTACCTAGACTATTTGTTCTATGGCCACATATTTGTCCTATGCAGATAGACATCTGGCAGGAAGCTATGCTGTCTTATAGCTGTCTATCTGTGTTTTAGAAATATTTGGTCGTTGTACACATAGAATAGTACACTGAAAAAAAATCTTGCAGTAAAAACTACAATTTTACCCGACATTTGACAGTCAGTCAAATTTACTACATTTACATTGGTGGTATATCTGACAGACCTCATGTTGATATCAACTCCACCATGCTTGACTTCAACCGTAGGCAAGGTGAAATCAAACGCATTTATAGTCAGGTGAAAATTGTTGGTGTTTGCGCTTAATTTAACCCTCGAAATGCTAATTTCTACAGCGGATTTTTTTTACGTGTAGCTTTAGATTCACTAGCACGTCTACATGATTCAATTGCTATTCCAGTTGAGATTTGTTCTCAATACTGAGATAAATTCGTATACGAATAAAATCAGATAAAATTTAGATTCACCAGATTAAGCAATATTGTCTTATGATCATCGGTTTTCGGAAAGATTCGGGAAGCACCTGAGTACGCCGGGTTCAAGTCTAGTCGCAAATAGGATTTGTTCAGTCCCCTTCAAAATTTTAACTGAAGACCAAAAACAGAATGAAAAAAACGCGCAAAATGTTGAATAAGGCACGTACAGAATTTTTGAGTGAGATCTTATGAAAGATTCGCTCAGTATCTTTTGCAATTTTGGACCACGGAACCAATGGTTCTGAAATGTTATGATTTAGACGGAATACCAATAATGTTTAGAATTCGGAACAAAGTTTTATTAAAGATTGCCCAATTGCTATTTCTATCCAGACTGCCGAAAAAATCTCAACAAGAAGAACCTAATTAGCATTAACTATTAAAGCTGACCCAAATTTGTCAAAATTTGCTGAGAGAGATATGCACAATTCCAAGCGAGATTCTCCCTCAATGTGATCCTCTGACAATTTGTGCTTTCTGCAGCTATTCACAGTGATGTTTCTATGTTCAAATTTAACGAAATTCCTACGGATTAGGTAATGTTATGAAATAGCAAGAATTATGTTAGGAGCTGTCAATCACATGCTTGGACAGTTTTTGAGGAATTTCATCATTTCTTTTTACAAGTTTTTCAATGTGTACTGTACAAAGACCGTGCCTCACATCAACGTTCACATCCCATAATATGATACATGGTCAGCAGATTTACGTCAGTGCGCAAACAAAACTGTGAATCTCCACAAACCTTCCAGTGTGTGTGATCAGAACAACGATGGTTGATTGATTGTGTATATCGATAGTGATGCGCCGGCGTCGGTGGTGTAGTGGTAAAGCGTGACTGCTACTTGGCACCCCAGTGGGTCTGGGTTCAATCCCAGTCGACGTCGGTGGTTTTTCTGAGGCGAAAAAATCTGGTCACGTCTTCCTTCGGAAGGGAAGTAAAGCCGTTGGTCCCGGTTCATATTCATGAGTCGTTAGGTAGGGTCCAGGTGGTGGAGTCGTCTTCCTGGCGTCGGTGATTGTCACCATGTGAGGAAATAGGCCGACGTAAAATAAAGATTAAAAAAAAAAAATCGATAGTGATGCAGGAGACGACAATAATCTTACAATCAAATTTACGAACTAACTGAGTGAGAAAAATCTACTCCCGCTAGCCTGTTGGAAGGGAACTCAAAACTTGAGCGCACTCTTGAACTTTCCGTAATAATCCCTTTGATTTTTCTCTTATTATCTACACTTCTATATTATAGGTAGTGCTCAGGAAAAATACGAGAGTGAAATCAGTTGGATCGCTGGCAAATATCAAGAGCTATCACCACCACGTACCTTATGCTGGTTCATTCTTGTGCCCCTATAATATTTACATTAAAACATTACACCGTCATCGTCTTCAGCATCGCATAAGCATACAAGCCAAAGCGAACTGGCGCTACCACTGACTGGCTCTGCTGTGTTTGTGGTTGTGTGTGTGTTTTGTGGATCGTGTTCCCTTGAGCCCGGGCCGGGGTCATATGCGGTTCGCTCTATTGTCTCTATTGACTCCACTTTCGATATGGTTTGTGGTTTTGATGGCCTTCGTCGCGATAAGTGGGTTGCGCGAAGCATAATTAGCATAATATGCTACTCGCTTTCTCAGCAGGCAAAAGCGCCCCCTTTTCTTTCCTTTATACATCCACACATGGGTAGACTTAGTCGTATAAGGTCGAAAAGTCGAACCACTTTGATATTCCCTGTCCATATTTGACCGCATAGATTGATCCGATAGACGTAATGCAGTGTATCCTTCCGGCCACGCATAGGGTTGTGTGGGCTGCCTTGGCACTGAATATGCCATTTTTACTTCGCATGGCTGTTGCACTGGATATGCACATCGAGAGCATAATGACGTTATGGTAGTGTCTGTGCTGTTGTGCTTTCGATGCATATATACAACATATATGACTTAAGAGATGTCCCGTGCTATGAATTCGCCCGTTTTGAGTGTGCCGCCTGCGGTTCGTGTTCGTGTACTCAATTCTGCGTGAAATCAGCGACAGACGGTTGAATCGCCGAACTATGGTACAAGGTCGGGACCATCGGGATCGATGAACCCATTTCCGCTGTTTTCTTATGGATCATTTTCAGAAACGAAAAACAATTGATAAAATTAGGTTGTGGATTATGATTTCTGAACAGAATCCCATACATGCTACTGAAATCCACTGAAAGCTGCTCGTGAACAGATAGTAGACATTGCAAAATCGCAGTGTATTTTAACAATGTTACGCTGCTGTGGGATTGTGTCTGTTGATTTCATCATGAAGGGGCGAACGAAATGGAGTAATCAGTGAACGACGACTCCTGGTAGTTCTTTTCCTGCACCGTATATTATAGGGTTAGTGACCCTTCGACAGTATGATATGCTCGGGGTGTGTCGTGCTCGGTCATATTGAAATGGTTTCCGGCTGCTGGTGTTGTTTTTAAGTTGGGGTAGAAGAAAGCTTTAAGGTTCTGCAGCATTCATCTCAGCATTTATGCTGCAATGTACAGTAGGTTCCGTTGGAACAGTGTCACAAATGGAACCATATTTTCTTATTTTCGGTTTGGCGATCGTCGAGGTTCCTATTGAATTACAAAATTTAATAGCGTTTTAACTTCATCACTCGTTGTGGTATCTGATTGCAGCAAATCTTCGTCATTTTCTGTATCATTAGTATACTTATTTGAACTCACCTCTGAATTAAACTATATTTGGAGGTCCTCCCTTAGCCAAGTCTGTAAAAACGCAGCTTCAAAGCAATACCATGCTGGAGATGGCTGTGTTCGATTCCCGGTCTGGTCTAGGATTTGTTCGTAAATGGAAAATTTCTCGACTGCCTGCAGATCGAAGTATGCCTTGTACGCGAGTTGATGATGTTTGTTTTCTCTCGTGACATTTTTTTTTCACTCGTTTGACGAAGCAAACTAAACCAAGTGATAGTGACGGGAAATTGTGAGGTGCACCGTAGAAACTACCATCGTACTCTAACGCTCGGTTAAAATGTGTTTTGAAACTGTCTGCACGGCCACAAATTACACTAATGAGTCGTTTTTGACTCACTTTCGTCAATAATGAAGTCACTAAAATTTGATTAAATATAACTGCGTTTGACAAGTCGACAAATTAAAAACATTCATCCGATTCAAGTCGATGATTTTAAATTGACAACTTGTCAATCCCAGTTCGGTTAACTTAATTTTAAGCGACAGTCAGTCAAAAACGACTCATTAGTGGTTATGTGAGCAATGTTTTTGATGATAAAAAGAGCAGAAAATTGTAGATTTTCTTATGCTACTTACAAATTCCATACAACTGAAAAGACGGCCAGAAAGTTATTATCAATTCAAAATTTTAGCAACTACGATATTCACCGTCACACATTACTCGGATTCCTCAATTGATTATCATTAAATATTGTACCATTCATAATAAAATATTAAAATTGTATTGCATTTATTGAAAATGCGACAAATACCTACACAGTAAAACGCTGCCTTGGCACCACTCATAGCTAACATCTTCGTTTTTACAGTGAATGGAACACCTCGATCCAATACATCGACCATAATTTCGTGCGATAATGACTGGATGTGCTACGGATGTGTGGGTTTCGAATGTGAAGAACCTTCTGAACTAAGCTTGTACGGCGGGTCTGCTACTGAGGTATCGGCACAGGAGCTCTACAATAATGAAGAGCACCTCCATCCCTTTCCATTTCCACGTTTGATTCGAACTCGAGATTCGAGCAGTCTCAGCGCAACACGCACAGGCAGAGCAGTTGAGTTTCCGTTGCCGTCGCGTTCAGTCGGAACTGGCATTGATTACGTCGCCGTTGGGAAATTGTGATAAGTGGCTAGTCTAGGTGTGAGGAGCACTGATTCGTCGCCAATCGTTAACGTACTGTGCGTGGCACATCATTCCAGCATAAACATTAGTATGCTGATACAACAGCGGATTAGAACCGGATCCGGTAGCAATAGGCGATGCGTATTAGCTCTAATTGGCCTTCAGGAAGAATCATGGTGAGATAGATAAAAAAAAAACTCTCAGCTAAAATGTACCACTGTGCGCTTATGCCTTTGTGTGAGGGAGCGTTATAATTTTATTTTGAGCTGCTTCGCATCCGCACTTGAATCGACGGAATGAATCCGTTCCTCCGGTTTGTGCGTTGTGTTATTGAACTGGACAATAACCTTTATTTACATTTTGTGTATATTTTCATTCTTGTCTCGCGTACATATGGACGAAGTGTAGCACCTACAGTGGTGTGTATTGAATGAAAGAGGAAGAGGAGACCTCTTCTGTGACTGGAATATCGGGTAAACCAAAACCACTGTTGTTGTGGCAGCAGGCAGGGGACCTGATGGGACTCAGTGCCGTGAACTTGTGTTAGTTCGTTTTTCATAACATTGTGCTGGGTGGAAAGGATTCATCGACTTCTTGTCCTACAGCCGACGATCAATGGAGGTGTGGCAGTCGCAAGGCAGCAAACCTGAAACAGCAAAAGAGGAACGATCGAGGATCATGACGATACGAGAGTGTACGACCTCCGCCAAGGGTCTCTTCTTGTTGGTCTTCGTCGTGATGTCACTGGTTGATGGTTTTGTTATGCTCCGTTCGTTGTGTTTTTGAGCCTGTTTTCCCCTGTTTGCTTTGTGATTCGTGAACGTTTCCCAAGACGAAACGGAAAAAGAAGTTACATCGAAGCAGAACCTGTTGTGTGGTTAAAATTGTAGACGTTTGCTGTTCTTAGATGGAACGGGCAAAATAACAGTTTGAATAAGACGTAGGTTATAGACTATTGCTGATTAGAAGGCACCATTTAGACGGACGAACGAGGACGACTTCAGTTGCTGTAATTAATTCCATTGGCGAAACATTAATGGGTCTGGAATTCAGCACTGGAGAACAGTGGTGTTATTGTTTGGATATTAGCAATTTCCTCAATTTACTTTTTAAAGCAATTAGCAGTTCAATAATAGTATTTTAATAATACGTCGTTAATAGAAATTTATTGAATTCATTGCAAACGGCTTAAGAAGCAACTATCCATCGTCGTAATCATCACAATAAATCGAAGCTATAATCATGAAAATGTATCAATGCATTTTAACCGTAATACAGTGGTAAATTGTCATTATCCTAACCTCAATATTTAACGAAAAAACTGATTTTGAATTCTAAAAAATGCTTATTTTACTCTCAAGCAAAAATAAAAAATAGAACATCAAGTTTAGGAGTTCGAAGTTCGAAAAGTTTAGGAAAATAAGAAATTCAAGAAAGTGGTTTTAGAGAATTGTTTAGATTTTATAGTCCAGAGAACACTGAGAAATATCGCTATCAAATTCTAGTGATGCTCGACCGCAGATTCTGTAAATGATTCACGTTGAAACAACGACTCGTGTAGTCGAATGGTGTAGGTCTCACACAAAGAGACCAATGTTAATTAATCTGATTTTTTCACTGAGGTAGTCTCGTCTTTGCTGTCAGCTGCTTTGTCATAGCCATTGTGAAGAGCGACGTATTTCTAGGAAAAAAAAATTAAGGTAAAATCGGGCGTGAAAATCCTGCAATCTCCTGCAATGCATGGCTGCAACCATGCATTGCAGGAGATTGCAGGATTTTCACGATGTTTTTCAGCATTACGAGAGAATCTTGTTTGGAAATGTAAGGGTATCTTTCTTGAGATTGTGAGTAAATTTTACAATTACTATACATAGATTTTGTTGGGACTCTTTAAAATGATTCTAAGCTTATTTGGTTCAATTTTTTGTAAACATTTTACTGGGAAAGTTAATCTAGATTTCTAGCGAATTTTGTTCAGAATTCTAAGCAAATGATGCCCGTTACTCTGAATAAAATCTAAGTGAAGCTTGCTTAACATTCTGAGCGCATCTGTCATGAGATTCTAAAAGAAAGTTTCTGATTCCAGTTGCAACATGCTAAGATTGATTGGGTCCTGGAGAGTGTGAGCTGTTTAGTGGAATACCTGTAACTAGAAAATGAGAAGAATGATTAGTAATTTCCATTTAATTCCAACTACCTTTTTTGCTTATCTTGAAAGATACGCGTATTTCGTCTACAATGTGCAGAATTCTTCAGTGTCGTGTACTAATACTCGACTGAAAGGAGTACACGACATTGAAGAAGTCTGCACATTGTAGACGAAATACGCGTATCTGTCAAGATAAGCAATAAAGGTAGTTGGAATTAAATGGAAATTACTAATCATTCTTCTCATTTTCTAGTTTGGGATGATGTTTTGGTTCAGTGCGGGAACCACCACACATTATGAGTAGCCCCAACGTCTTCTTGACTGTTAATTAAAATCGGTGCGAATCGATACACAAACGAACGTAATTTAAAAGATGACCTAGTTATTTTAATGAAGAAAAAAAAACAGCATCACACTTTGCAAATGGCCCCAAAACCCTTGTTGGTTTTAACCAATACTTATATTACAATATTTCTGTTTGTATCTCCTCAAAACCGAATCAATATCGAATAATCTGAAAATGCAATTATTCAGCATCCCGCACTGGGCCCTTTGCTCAGTCAATTCATCGTATCGTTTACCAAAACAAACTCTGGTGCCATTACAGTGATTCCTCGTATATGGCCAGAGGACGGCTTCCTATGGAGCGAGTGCCATGTCAACACATTCCTAGCCATTCCTCATTTGATATGCATTCTTACAAGGCCGGTGATATTCATGAGACGTTTCACAGTCTGACAGCTTGAAATATCCGTATCTGTTAACATTCATATCTAGGAAGTGTTAACGATGCTGAATGTAAATATAAAATGTTAACGGAAAAAAATTATGTCAGGTCAACTGATTGCAGCTGTCTCATGGAAGTCATTGCCTTGTATGAAGTTGTGATCATCAGTTGTTAAAACATTCAGGATGTATGTAAGTCCAAAGCACCATGCAACCTGAAGTAGTGATTATTATCTAAATCTCTAATACTCTAATACTCAGGATTCTTAGCGAATCTTGCTCATGGCTGCTCGTTTCACAAGCAAATGAAACCAACACTTCATATTTTTTTTAACTTGTTTATTTATGAGGCTCAAGTGCCAAAGGCATAACGGAGCCGAGTTCTTTTTCATTTTTACTACGACAATAACTTACTAATTAGGTTAGCTTTGGAAAGCCGAAAAACTCGCGGCTTGGTCGAGGTTAGGGATTACAATGATTCGGAAAGGAATGGGGAAGTAGGAATCTTAACGTTGGCTTTCAACCGCAGATTGGCGATGCGATATTGTTGCTGTTGCTCTGGTGTAGATGTTGCATTGCGTTAAGCTGTAACGAAACAATGGAAGCGGTATTACGGGGGATGGGACGAGGTGGACATGTTAAAACGACAGGTAAGAGAGGATCAAACGAATACATCAATTTGTTTCAAGAGCTTGTAAATTAGCCCCATATAGTCTAAGTCCAGCTTACCCAGCACGTCTCTGATATCTTCCTTCGCTGGTTTCCCTCGGGCCCGTAGGGATGCGCAAAGATCAGATCTGGCAATTTCGTAATTGAGGCAATGCCAGACAACGTGGTTGATGTCCTGATAACCTGCACCACACCTGCATTGATTGGTGTCTGAGAGCCCTATTCGATAGAAATGAGAGCCTAACGAGTAGTGAGTGGACATTAGACGACACCTTGATAAAATCCCGGCTAATATCCAACCCTCTGAACCACGATTTTTTCGATACCTGTGGAAGAATGGAATGTAACCATCTGCCCAAATCCCCTGCATCCCATTTTTGTTGCCAGCTGATCAAAGCCTGTTGACGGAAAATAGCAAAAAATTCGTCGAAGGCGATTTGTCGATCATAAATATCGCCTGCCATAGCGCCCACCTTGGCAAGTGAGTCCGCTTTCTCATTACCCGGAATGGAGCAATGGAAGGGACCCAAACCAAGGTGATGGTGTGGGAATTGTTTGATAGGGCACTCAAAAGAGATCGTATTTCGCTAACGAAATACGGTGAGTGCTTTGCCGGCCTCATTGAGCGAATAGCCTGCAGTGAGCTGAGACTATCCGTAAAAATGAAAAATTAATCAGATGGAGAGATGCAATTCGCTCTAATGCATAGTGTATAGCCGCCAATTCTGCGACGTATACGGAGCAAGGATTTTGAAGTTTGAAGGAGGCGCTATGAATTTCGTTAAAAACACCGAATCTAGTGGAATCATTTGTTTTCGACCCGTCGGTGTAAAACTTCCTGTCACATCTGATATGGCCAAACTTACTTGCAAAAATTGATGGAAGTTCAATGGATCTGGTATTCCACGAGCTTCTTGCTGCATGGTCAGATCAAAAACTACAGTAGAACTAGAGAAGTCTTGGGAGTAATCACGATTAAGAACATTCGAAGAAGGACCCACCTCCAGAGTCATGTACCAATAGTACACAGATAAAAAGAAACATTGAATTTTCTGCGTTATCTAATGCACATAAAGGGAATGCTAGATTTGGCAGAAAATAATGGGATATTTCTTGTAAATTTAAGCCAGATAACGCCTGAATCTAGTCGGTTGTATGAAAGATTGCAAACATTGTTGGATGGCGCATGAAAAATTGCAAACAATTTTATCGTTTAAACGCCTTTTGGCTTGGAATTAAACGAGAGTAAATTTTACGCGCTCGTTAAAATTCATTATTTTTTTCTGTGTACAGTGTCATGAACTTAGTTTGAGGATTTCGTTCGATTAGCTTTTCAAAATTTTCAATTACCAATGGATTTAGCACCTCACAGCGGATGAGGAACCTGAACCATAGCTCCACGAAACGATCTGATAAAGGAAGAACTCCTGCTAATACCTCCAAACTCAAAGTATGAGTTGAGTTCATGCAGCCTAACGCGATACGAAGACAACGGTACTGGATTCGCTGCAGCTTCAGAATATGAGTTTTCGCGGCGGATTGAAAACAGAAGCTACCGTACTCGAAAACCGACAGAATCGTTGTACGATACAGCTTTATCAGATCTTCCGGGTGGGCTCCCCATCATTTTCCGGTGATAGTACGCATGAAGTTTATTCGCTGCTGGCCTTTCTGATACAGATACTTAATGTGCTTTCCCCATGTGCATTTAGAATCGAAATTATTTTTGGGAATCACATTGGATCAAATTAAGAATTCCTCATAAACTTTCCTCTTCTTTTTCTTTTAGCTTTTCAAGCTTATTGCTTTCACAATTATCTTATTGCTTGCTCTCAACTTAGTGTTCTAAATGCACTGCCACAGTTATTAATTGCGAGCTTTCGATGCCATTTTTGCATTAGTATGATTGTGTGGCAAGCACAATCGCCGACTGAGCTAAGGGAGGACCCGAAACTTTCCTCATGATTATCATCTAATCCTACTCAGGATTCTTAGCGAGTCTTTCTCATGGCTGCTTGAATTACAATCAATTGAAACCAACACTTCATATTTTTAAAAAAAAATCCCATCTGATTCAGGTACAAGGGCCTGTGACCGGTGAATTACGACCCATGAAAGTTGGGCAAGGTTTTATTAAATAACTGTAATATTTGTTTCCGTAAGGCTAGACAGTTTTATTATGATCATTACCTGCATTGTTTCCTAAGAATATTGTTCATCTCAAACTGCCTTGAATTTTTAATTTCACGTCCTCTATATGTACCTGACCCCGCTTCTCCACATTATACGCACATAACCACCACCTAGGGTATATAAACATTGTTTTTCTCCAACCCCATGAAATCCACCCTGAAGCCAACTGGATAATGAAGAGCATCGCGATCATGTTAAACCTGTTTCCATCATTGCGTTATTTGTTGTTACGGCTTTTGCCGTTTTATCTGTTTCTCCCTTATGTTGAAGGGGTCGACTGTAGGTATCGACATGCTTATCCAATCGTTCATCGCTTCTTGCTTCACTGATATTCTACCGTCGGTCTCGACTCCAACTTGCAATCGTCTTCCTTCAGAGTACTGAAAACAACGACAATAATTGCTAAAGAAGCAACGCAGGCAGTCAACTTAGATTCCATTATTTAAGTAGGGTGAAGAACGGCTTCAGAGACTTCCTAGACCTGTTTCTCGGCAGGGAATTTTGGTGAGTAAAATAAATAGAAAAATGAGCAAACTATTGTCCATCCCATGCTCAGAATGGTTTCTCATAACAGCAAACATAACACAAAAGTCAGTATTAGATGGCCTCGTCGACAGTGTCGTCTTGCCAACTTAGGTGACTTCTGCTTCTTCTGCCTGCCCAAATATAACATCTGGCTTCCTTCTTCTTCCGAACCGTCTGACGTGCTTGTTGTTTTTCTAACCCACTAGCTGACTAACAATAAAAACACCATCCACTAAAACTTCGTCGTCACTTCTTGGCTCAATCGGGTTTGTTGTGTTGGTTTTTCGTTTCCTTCCGCCCAGCGCACACACCCCCCTTGGCTTGCTATAATTGACTATACCCGCCATGCGTGCACCGCCGTCTGCCTCCGTGACTTCGGTGCCTGGTAGCTTTGCTGCCTCGTAATGGGTGCTGTGTTGATGATGACGACTTGGAAATAGAACCCCGTGTTTTGTCGTCGTCGTCAGTCGGCCGATCAGCTGTTTCGGCGATGATTGTGTACGTTTCGGTTGCCACTGCGAAGTAGATGTGTGTGTGTGTTTTTATACATGCGCCTGCTCTGATCATGACACCCACCCAGTTGCACCGTCACCACAACCCCAGTAGGCGCCTTCGTCCGATGGCTGTGTCTCTGTGTATGTGAGTGTTAATGGTTCGTATTTCATAGTGAGCTTTGAGTTTAGCATGATGAACAACCACAGTTGTGTGGTGTGGGAAAATGAAAACATGGAAATTCGAACCGTGTTGCTATGGTATTAGAACGGGGTTTCCTTGTCCAAATGGGTTTCAAGATGTATAAGGGCAAGAGCATAGACGTTTGTTCGTAAGTTGCTCACTGCAGGGTCTCAAGATCTAGACCAAGAGGAACTAGGTCATTTTCAATTTGATGGGTTAGATGTGAGTGGCTTTGATTTATTTTTAGTTTTCAAACCAGTAGGTAGATTGAGGGGGTAGTAAATCTCAAGAATTTATAAAAAGGGTAACTGTTCCTATATTCACCTACGCTGAATTAAGAGATTGGATAGTTAATCGGTTTGTTTCCTTTCGTTGTAATATTTGCTAACGATTAATAACAAAGAAACACATCACATCACAATCACATTCGAGTAGGATACATTACGAGGAAAGATATGACCACCTGTTGGTTTACGTGTTTGAGCTACAGTGACGAACAATACAATAAGGCCAAATTCTGAATTTTTATACAAAATGGTCATCTTTGGGGGCTTGTCTTTCATCTACTCATAAACCAATTGAGCTGAAATTTTGGCAGTAGTCTAGAAGTAATCTGAATTTTTATCTGTATTAAATCCATAATTTGAGCATTATTTATGGAAATAAAACTTCTTCTGTGTTTGTAACTTCTGAAGTAGTGAATAAATAAAATATGAATTTGTAACAGACAGACAGGTGATTTCTGGGATAGAGCCAAAATTCCAGCTAAATTACATCACGGAAAAATGAAAGACAAGCCTCCAAACATGACCATTTTGTATGAAAATCGTGCTTTGGTCTTATTGTATTGTTCGTCAATGTAGATTAAACACGACCAAATCTGAACGCGACAATTTTTGTATGGTTTAAAAATACGTTTTATTTTCATAGTTTAATGTAACAGGTATACGTTAGGATTACCCATTCTTCCAGTCTTCCATAGGCCATTACTCAAACTATTCTTCGTACACAGTCCATGCATAAGCCATGTTCTCACTTTGTTGGCTACTAAATTCCGTTGAAACCGGATGCCAATTGCAGTTCCACCCTGTTTGCTTCACAATTGACCTTATTTCGGAAATATCAGACTCCGGAGTATACATCTCTACAGGGTGTTCGGTTCCTTAGTGCAAATATTTTCAGAGGCGATAGGGAATGATATTTGAAGAACAAAATGTTCTACGCGTATGGTCAAATCTAAAAGTTTACGGAGCTATTGAACTTTTATTGTTTTGGTACAGGTTAGACTTAAATTGACTGTAAAATTAGCAAGGTTTTTCTTAGAAATCTAAGCTCAATAACTCCGTAAACTTTGAGATTCGACCATATGCGTAGAACAATTGTTTTCTTCAAATATAATTTCCTATCGCCCCTGAAAATATTTGCACTAAGGAGCCGAACACCCTGTATATACCACATGGTCCCAGAAATAACGAAAATATAGCCTGCAGCCCATAACTATAGGTTGCCAGACAATGAACTTTTTAATTTTACATTATTCCGCGGCACTCTTCCGATAAACCGGGGGATAAAATTCTTTCCTAAGAATTTGATCGAAAACTGCCATGCAGTACGTTCCGTCTCTCATACACACTTAGAAAATTTTACAGTATTCGGTAATTTTTTACCGAACTTTCAACAGCTGAACGTTCCTTAATCCGATTTACCGGATTTCGGTGAAATTTTACAGCATTCCGGTAAAAACAATCACCGGAACTTGTCAAAATTTACCGAAATCCGTTAAATCGGATTACCGAACGTTCAGCTGTTGAAAGTTCGGTAAAAAATTACCGAATACTGTAAAATTTTCTAAGTGTGTAACATTCTGTTAACAAATTACAAATTATGTTCATTTTTCTCGAACGCTTCTTTGCCTTCAAATTTTGCTTTGCATTCCGGTCCAGCACAATCTGCACACTTAAAAAATTTTACAGTATTCGGTAATTTTTTACCGAACTTTCAACAGCTGAACGTTCGGTAATCCGATTTAACGGATTTCGGTAAAATTTGACAAGTTCCGGTGATTTTTTCACCGGAATGCTGTAAAATTTCACCGAAATCCGGTAAATTGAATTACCGAACGTTCACCTGTTGAAAGTTCGGTAAAAAATTACCGAATACTGTAAAATTTTCTAAGTGTGTAGATCTTAAAAACTTTTTAATCCAACCCCATTATTTGCCTTTTGGACGTAAAATTGCACCCCTCGATGACAGCTTCAGGTTCTGCTTAAAAAACTCACCACTTTCGGGTTTTCCGGACGGCGATCAGACCTTTTTCGAACCATTTCATAACGTCACTTACTTACTTACCAATCAGACCCAGGCCGGAGTGCCCAGGTAACCAGTAAGCAGTTCCAAAGCGTCTTAACGGCAGCCTATCAAGCAATTAAGTCACCTTAAATGCAACATAAATGCCGCTTTTGGCCAAATATACGGCTGCTTTACTGCAATGCTATGATAATGCTTGATCAATGCTATTTTGCATTCGAAATGCTTATTACAGGCTACACGCATTTAAATAGCATTTGAAATGCAACTTTACAACAGATAGCATTCAAGATGCTGATATAATGCTTGTAGCATCTGAAATGCAGATTTGGGGTTGATTTACTGCATATGCTAATGCTTATTGGTTACCTGGATGGCCTCCGCTTTATACAAAAGTTGTGTCCATTCTATTCGGTTCCGGTTCTTTTTATGCCTTTTTTGGCTGTCGTCAGACAATCTTACGACCGTAGTCGACCGATTTTAGCGGCGTGTACGATGGGAGGTTCTCCCAGCAAAAGATGCAATTCGTGGTTCATTCGCTTCGGCGGTCGCCGGTCACCAATGAAACAAGTTCCAAGTGCGTACCTTTCAATCTTATGTTTTCAAAGAAATATTTTCTCCTTCGTGTAAATGGCACAATAGTAGTTTTAGAAGGATTTATGTTCAAGCATTCCCTATCACACCACGATGAGACGTAATTTAGAGCACTTTGCATTCTGTTAGAGATGGTACAGTCATATTTACCGCGTACTATTATGACTATATCATCTGCGCAGCCAATTACTTCAAACCCTAGGGTTTTCAGATATTTTTAGGAGATCATCAACTATTAAAGACCACAATAGACCACATATTCATCCAGTCAAATATATTCAAAATACCTTGGAGTATTCCTTGGCAGTAAACTAAACTGGAACATACATTTAGACCAGACAATCAACAGAGCGATAAATGCTCTATGGATAGCTAAAAAAAAAACATTTGGTAAGCAATGGGGACTAAAGCTAAAAATCATCCATTGGATTTATTCGGAAATTGTGAAATCCAAGATGCTGACCTATGCTGCATTGGTCTGGTGGTCAAAAACTAAAGAAACTGTTGTACAGAGAACTGTTGTAGAAAACCTTCAAAGGCTACCAACTAGTTCAATTACTGGTGCAATGAAAAGTACACCGACAAAGGCACTGGATGCATTGCTTTTCATGCTACCATTGCATCAATACATACAATTAGAAGCTGAGAAGAGCGCTCTAAGGATTAGAAGGTCTGTGAACCTTTTTGAAGGTGATCTAATAGGACATCTTAGCATCCTAAAAATTGTTAGATTTAATCATAACTTTTCACAACTAAAGAACAACGAAGATTGGATGGAGAAAAAAATACAACCTTGACTGTTCGTATCAAGTTATTGATCCTGGATGTGATTCGTGGGAAAGAGGTGGTCAAAACCTCCGTCAAGGATCGATTGTATTCTATACGGACGATTCAAAAATGAACAATCAAGTGGGAGCAGGTGTAACTGGCTCAGGGATTAACATATCAGTTTCAATGGGTAAGTGGCCAACTGTATTCCAAGCTGAAATTCAAGCAATTCTGTAATGTTCTGTTATATGCTAACGCAAAAACTATAGATATTCAAATATATGCATTATGTCGGACAGTCAAGCAGCTTTAAACCAACATGCAGCAACATGCAATTCCAAGCATGTTTGGGAATGTGTTCGGTCACTCCAAAAGTTGTCTTGTAGTAATCAAGTAAATATGTACTAGGATCCTGGCCATTGTGGAATTGATGGAAACGAGAGTGCTGATGAACTAGAAAGACTCGGATCATACCATCAGTTCGTAGGACCTGAACCTTTTTGTGGTGTATCTGCTTCTTCACTGAAGGTGCCGCCACACGGTGCATGAATTCTATGCTATAATTCACTATGATATAGCCGTTATAGATATCTATTTCATAGTTCTATGAGATTCGAGAAACGGTTTTGCAAAGATATGAACTATGAAGTAATAGAAGCTATGTAGTAGAAATCTTTGCCGCAGCGCTATCACTTAACTTTTTACACACGATATATTTTCTTTGTCGCATATATATCGTTGCGAGCTTTTAACAAATAAATTTGAGAAGTAATCATGGGCACATTCGGCAGCTATGGACAAAGAATGAAAAATTGCCGCAGCTGCTGCAGTTGAGAGGTTAATGGAAGTTCTTTAGAGAAATTTAGTGAGGTTCATTAGTGAAGTTCTGGGAAGTTCTTCAGAGAAATATAGGAAAGTTCTTCAGAGAAGTTCGGAGAATTTCTTCAGAGGAGTTCAGGGAAGTTGTTCAGAGAACTACAGTTAATTCTTCAGAGAAGTTTGGGAAATTTCTTCAGAGAATTTCAGGAAAGTAATTTTTGGGAAGTTATTCAGAGGAACTACAGGGAAGTGCTTCAGAGAAACTTCACGGAAGTTCTTCAGAGGAATTTCAGGGAACTTCCTGGGATAAATCTTCAGAGAACTTCAGGGAAGTTCTTCGGAGAACTTCAGATAATTTTTCAGGGAAGTTCAGGAAAATTCTTCAGAGAATTTTAGGAAAGTAATTTCAGGGAAGTTCTTCAGAGGAATTTCAGGGAAGTTCTTCAGAGGAATTTCAGGGAAGTTTTTCAGGGAAACTACAGGGAAGTTCTTCAGAGGAACTTCAGGGAAGTTCTTCACAGAAATTCAGGGAAGTTCTTTTGAGAAGTTCAGGGAAGTTCTTCTGAGAAGGTCAGTGAAGTTCGTTTGAGAAGTTCAGGGAAGTTATTAAGAGATCAGTTCAGAGAAATCGGTTGCTTTGCTTTGAGGTTTCAAATTATTCGTACCGGTGCTTAGAGCAGCAAAAATGAAATGAAATTGAAATAACAGCTTTATTTAAAATACGTATATAATTCCAAAAGAGGATTAGCTGACAATTTCACGTGATTTTGAAGAAAAATTGCTATTTCCAATTGTGTAGGAGCGTTAGACGGAAAGCACGTTAGTATGAAAGCCCCTGCAGAGACCGTCAGTAATTATTTAAATTAATAAAACAGTTCAGCATCATGCTTATGGCTATGGTGGATGCTGAATACAAATTTACGTATGTCAACATTGGAGCAAAAGAAAGGATCAGTGACGGTGGGGTATTTGCCGATTGCTGTTGGGAAACTCGATGCAGTATCTTTAGCTCCTGAGATGCCTGTTTCGGCTCCGATGGCGGGCAAATTGTATGGCTCATGTGACTGAAAATTATTTTTTCTTCATAGGACTGCTCAAATTTGTTATTAAAATTCCTTAAAGCCATCGAATATTTATTATACAAGGCAGTCTTCACCCCACATTGTCTCCAGCAATGAGTTGGTCGATTTACCCAGAATAGTGACCCGATTTTTGGTTTTTTAAGTTCCGTGTGTACGGACACGATTTCGACGCAGTTGGAGAGAACCGCCATACATCATATGATGACTTTTTACGCTTCAAATTGCGCAATGCTGGCTTTGGTTCCGATCCACTCGGATTTTCAATTTTCAAAAAGGGGTGATTGTACGTTGGAGTCAGGGATCAAAATCAAAGGTTGAATATCGGAGCTGGTAGCCTGTCAACGTTATCATCTTGAAAATACTTAGTACTTAGCTAGGTATCAATATCCCTTGGTCTAGACTTTCTAAGGATGAGGAACTACAAAGCAGAATAATACACTCACTTTGAAGTATACACTTCCACAGGTGATCGGGATTAGTTGGGTCCCACAACACCGGATGTTGCTCCCACAGCTCAATAAAGTAGATTTTCTTTTCCTGATCCATTTTTGCTTTAAAAATACCGCGAAAACACAAACTAGCAAAAAATTCGAAAGAACTGTCAAAAATCTTCGACCAACGAACTATGAACTATTCCGTCTGGATGAAATAGTTCATAGCCTACTACAATGACATAGAAACTATCGCTAGAGTGTACACACGACAACGGGCACGCTTCTATATCATAGCGTAAAACTATCGCTTGCAAGTCATAACTATGAGCTATCACTACAAAGTTTAGGTGTTCCTATGAACTATTACATAGTTTTCTAGCATATAGCTCACTATATACTAGAAATAGCCGCCGTGTGGCGGCACCTTTAGGATGGAGATGAATGCCCGAGAATGCTTGAAAGTGGAGGCAAACACTCGAACAACACTTTACCTATAGCTAGGCAATCAAAGCGGTTCATCATTCCAAACATTTCAATGACTCGCAAATTACTTGATCTTACCAAAAAAGATTTAAACTTATATACAGGCCTCATAACTGGTCACTGTCCGAGCCAATATCACTTGAAGTTGATAGGAAAAGTTCAAGATGATTCATGTCGATTTTGTGACACGCGCAACACTTGTTATGCCACTGCCCGGCAATCTTAAGTTCTTCAGCAAAGGGCTACTGAAACCCTCTGGGATCTGGAGATTAAACCCCAGTACGGTAGTACACTTTATTCGGTGTGTTATACCGCTCTGGGAAAACGCTTTAAGTCAAACATTGGCGATCACTTCTAGCAATATTCATGCGACATGCTGACAATATCTAAAGCAAAAAAGGGGGATGTATCACAATAGATCTAAAAATTGGTCGCAGTAATGAAGATACCCGACATGGAAAATAAAACTGCTTGCATTTGAAATCGAGCCAGTCATTTTTTTTATTCGGTGCAGAAGTACCTATTGCCGCTATGGTGGTGCTGCCAGAGACGACATCTCTCCAGCCATCTTCAAGAGTAGTTGCGCCAATCTGCTATTCCGTTGGTAGGACTGTTTCTAGCTGTTACACTATTGCGCATACATACTGCAATAAGCTGATGGTTCGAGTCTATCTTCGCACTACGTGGATGATATCCGAGGAAAATCTCACGTCGATTAGAACATGGTCGATTTCGGTTCGGTGTCGACAGCACTGTTTAGAGTCCCACTCTGGCACGAGGACGATGACCAGCCGCTCCTAACATGGAGGACAGACGCTGTTTTGAGCCGCCCCTGACATGGAGAACAGACGCTCAGATAGACTGCACCCTTCGACGAGAGTAGACCCCTTCCTTGTCAGCATATGACCACCGGGGTCCCACCGGGGTTGGTTACCCGATCTTTCCAATGGTTACTCATATCCCAGTCGGCACCACAGGGAAGTAGGGATAGGAGTTACTGGACAAGAGACAAGTGTTCGCAATACTATTTTATACCTGTCCAATTATATTGTCCAGCCGTTTACCAACCCTGACGACCCTGGAAATGCGGCTGGCATATTGTCCAAAAGTTAGAATATCGGTAACACGTTGGATTTACGGTGCTTACGCAACATTGAACTTTAAGCCTCCTTAATAACTTTCAAATGTATCATTAGAAACACCGCCAAAGAAAACAAACCCTCGCTAGAAGACAACTGATAAGACACGAACGAAGTCGGCCCCAATCGGTCCTGGTATCAATTACAGTCGGCCTCATTGGAATTTCCGGCGACGAAAAATCTCTGGTCACGTCTTCCTTCGGAAGGAGAGTAAATTCGTTGATCTCGGTTCATGTGTTGATGGGTTCGATATGTGGGTCCAGGTTGTCCCTTTTGCGTCACGAAGGCTGAAAGTCACGTAAATACGAAATAACAACAACGGCACGGAATCTTCGAATTCGTAAGTTCCTAGCTACCCACTAACGACCAGGTACTTCTTTTTTTTTCGAAAGGCGAACAAGCTCAAGGCTGAACGTCATAATGATAAGATTGGTGCAGACGCTTATCAACAGGAAGTCTGTCTACCCTGACCTTGAAAGAAAAAGTTTGCTTGCTACAAACAAATAACCCTACCTGTAGAAAGGTACCTATGGTTTGCTTCGGGCAGGAACCTCACCTAAGAGCTAATTTCATAAGGCATTAGTTTTCAACTGTACTACCGACCTAAATGAAAAAAGGAACAGATAGTGCTTAGTGAATTTATATGTAAGCTAATAGAAAGTGAGAAGGTTTCTTGAATTGTTTGTCCTGCTTGCAGTTAATGTTTGGCCTGTTTGGCTGATTTTGTTTATTTTTTTAACTAGGTAGAATGAAAATGAGTTTATAAAATTTGTTTTGAGACTAATTCTGAAGACTTCGAACAATTCCATCAAGCTGAAACATTTGACCTTGCAATTCTGCGGCATAGCTGCATTTGATTCAATACATATAGGAATTTGCTGGTCATTGTGTGTTTGTACGCTAAAAGCAAACAAAAGTATACCCGTACAGCGAAGCTCAATAGAACCAATACCAAACTTGTAAAAACCAAGATAAACCAAGAATAAATCAATTTATCCCGCATTATTTCATGGACATACCACTTTCACTTCTGAAAGCATAACAATCACATTTTTTGCTCGATTGCCTAGTTTAATTATGTTATGTGTTATGTTATGAGTGTAAGGAAAACCACGTTAAAAAATTAACTCTCATCCCATCCATTGGAAAATACACCCGTTTTAATTTTCCCGTTTTTCTCTGTTTGTGTTCATTTCAGATTCGAGAATCTAATAATAGCGACGAGTGAAGGAGAATTGTCGCGATCCAATCGCATGTTGGCATTAGCCGCTGCATCATCATCGTTTATGACCAGTGTCAGGTTCATTGGTGAAGTGTATTTTCACTGTAGTGCCAAGCAGTGTATGAATCTTTTTGTGTGAGACTTGAAACGTATAAAAAAAAAGCGCAGATAATAAGTGTTGTGTCCAGGAACAGCAGCCGCCCATCAGCGTCGTCGAAATTCGACCACGGGTATGCTATTTAATGGACACAAGGGGACGTCGAAGTGTCGTCTATGGCCGAATCCGTTGGTAAGCAAGTGCTCTCTGCAGTGACGGAGGGGCATCATCATCAGCAGCAGCAGCAACATCATCGGTATCAACACCACCATCAAACAACACCAGCAACAACAGCAGCAGCAGCAGAAAACAGCAACAACAGTACTGGTAGTCGAAGATCAAAAAGTAGATCTTCTCAGAAAAACAATCGACGCTCAGAAACGTCGAAAACGGAATACACCAGCAGACAAAGCAGCAGTGGCAGAAAACGTAAGCACGAGGAAGAAAGTAAACACAATTCGACTCCGTCGCCGATAGCTTTCCGAACACGTTCGCGAACCGTTTCGAAGGAAATTCCTCTTCCTCCTATTGCCAGTTGCAGCAGTAGTAAGGTCCAGCAGGCGTCATCACCTTCGGTGGAAGCCGCCCAGTGCAGTAAGCGTCACGGCGCAATACGGAAGCACGCAGGTACCATACATGATAGCACAAAGTCCACTAGCAATAGTCATAGTGCCACATCTGCCGCCGTCGGTTCAGCGTTATCAGTATCGCCAACTGCTTCGACACTCTCTTGTTCATCGTCTCTATCGTCGTTGTCATCGTTTCCATTCGAGGGCGGAGCTAGGCAAAAATTAGGTAAACAATCACACCACGAACATCATCTGCCAGACTTTTACGGTCACAGTTCGACCAGTAGCACTTGCAGTAGTAGCCGTGGAGGTAGTGTCAGTTCCATCGCCTCTTCCTCGCGGTCAATCGAGAAGGAAAAACGCAGGAAAGGCGACCCGAAGCTATCGAAAAAGGTCTTCGATCGAGTGTTTCAAGAGGAAAAGCACCATCAGGAAAGAAAGCATAGCAGATCTGGTTCAAAGGTAGACCGCTCAGCAGAAGCAGCAGTACAGGTACAAACAAGTACGGTGGAAGAGGGACGAAATTTACGGTCCCATCATCTCCATCCGGAGCCATCAGCAGAGTTAGCAACAGTAGTAGTAGTAGCATCGTCGAGCGTCGTAGTACCGAAAAAGCGACAGAAAGTGGGGGACCAACACCCGGGCGGTACGGGCAGCAGCCATAAAGCCCCGAACCTGGGGGCACGTCTAGCTCGTAGCAGCGGAGGTAGGGAGCCCCAACATCATCACCAACAGCAGCCGCAGCAGTATCATTCCGGTAGTGTTCACATCGGTAGTGCTAGTAGTAGTAGCAGTCACAATCACAGCACCCAGGGGCACCTACCTAGCGGTCTGCTAAGACGTAGTTCTCGTGGCAAAAGTTCTTATCAATCCGCAACAACGGGTTCTTGTGTTAGTTCGAATACCGCCAATCCCAGTCAAGTCCAGCAGCAACAACCATCATCATCGCAATCTTCTCGCTCGGGCAGCCATCGTGGTGGTGGTTCCGGTAGTACTTCGGCCAATCCTTATTCGGCTGGCAGTTCCTCCGGTGCTACTGCTAAAGGCTCATCATCCAAAGGTGCCTCGTCCTATTCGTCGTCATCGGTGGTGACGGCGTCAAACAATAACAATTCCACTTCACTCGGATCATTAGCGGTAGGTTACGATCCAACGGCAGCAGCACCTGGACCATCCAACTCAGCAATGGCCAATGATGGCTCTCGGAACAATAACAACGACCATGCGCATCACCATCAACCGAGCGGGTCCAGCTCGTCGCACCCATTTATCAAACTGCACAAAACGACCAGCCTTGGTTCGGCGTCGGTTGGAACAGCCGCTCCCATCGATGTGAATATGATGCACGTAACCGGTGCCGGCGCTTCCGGTGGTGCTGCTTCGAATTCCGCCAGCTTGGGTGCTGCCGCTGCCGTTCCGCATCCCGATTCGGAAAGCGACGACAGCGAAGTTGGCAGGCTTCAGGCTCTCCTGGAAGCCCGGGGTCTCCCTCCGCACTTGTTTGGAGCCTTGGGACCCAGAATGCACCACCTATTGCATCGCACCATGGGAGCAAACAGCAGCTCCAAAGCGCAACAGCTTCTTCAAGGGCTGCAATGTCAGGACGAAAGTCAACAGCTGCAAGCTGCAATCGAAATGTGCCAAATGTTGGTCATGGGTAACGAGGACACCCTGGCGGGATTTCCAATCAAACAGGTCGTTCCAGCACTGATCACCCTTCTTCGAATGGAACACAACTTTGACATCATGAATAATGCCTGTCGTGCATTAGCGTACATGCTGGAAGCTCTCCCACGATCATCCGGGACCGTCGTTGACGCAATACCGGCATTTCTCGAGAAACTTCAGGTCATTCAGTGCATGGACGTGGCAGAACAAAGTCTCACTGCACTGGAAATCCTTTCTCGTCGTCACAACAAAAGTATTCTACAGGCCAATGGAGTATCAGCTTGTCTAACCTACCTAGACTTTTTCTCCATCAACGCCCAGCGAGCGGCTCTTGCCATCACAGCTAACTGCTGCCTAAATCTACATGCCGACGAATTCCACTTCGTTAAAGAGTCGTTGCCACTGTTAGCTCGACTTCTCGCTCAACAAGATAAAAAGAGCGTTGAAAGCATATGCACTGCATTCTACCGCTTGGTGGACAGTTTCCAACACGATCCCACAATCCTGCAGGAGATCGCAAGCATGGAATTGCTAAAAAATTGCCAACAATTACTGGTAGTCACCCCTTCGGTTCTCAACTCCGGAACGTTTACCAATGTTGTCCGTATGCTGAGTGTCATGTGCGCCAACTGTCCGGATCTGGCCATAACCCTGCTTAAAAACGATATAGCCGCTACACTACTCTACTTGTTAACCGGATCAGCGGATCCCGTTACATCGGACGTTGAACTGGTCCCCAGATCTCCATCGGAACTATACGAAATCACGTGTCTGATAGGCGAGCTAATGCCTCGTCTACCGACGGACGGTATCTTCGCAGTGGACTCCCTGCTCGAGCGAACTCAAGCCAACGTCCAGGATGCTGTCCAGTGGCAATGGAAAGACGACCGCGGTGTTTGGAGACCATACTCGTCGATTGATTCCCGTATGATTGAAGCGGCACATCTGAATTCGGATGACGAAATCAGTCTGAGTACGCTGGGACGAACCTACACGATCGATTTCCATTCAATGCAACAGATCAACGAGGACACCGGTACCACTCGGGCCGTTCAGAGGAAAATCAATCATGTTCTTCTGGCTCAGCAACAAGGAGCCGTAGTGATCAATACAGGTGCAATAGCAGCCGCTGCTGGGATCTCAAGTGAAACCGGTGAAGTGAACCCTGGCACTTCCGGAGGAACTGGGTGTGTAAATTTAGCCACTAGGCCACCGAATGCTACTCGAGATGCACGGATAGCTTGTCTCAAGGAGGAAAGAGGCTTGGCTGCCGAGTTTATCAAGAACCTCTTTTCGGTTCTGTATGAAGTGTACAGCTCATCAGCCGGTCCTTCGGTGCGTTACAAATGTCTACGCGCATTACTGAGGATGGTGTATTTTGCCAATAGCGACCTACTGCGAGAAGTGCTGAAGAATCAGCTCGTTTCGTCGCATATTGCCGGAATGATGGCTTCAAACGATCTCAGAATCGTAGTTGGCGCCCTACAGATGGCGGAAATCTTAATGCAAAAATTGCCGGAAGTCTTTGGTATGCACTTCCGTCGAGAGGGTGTTGTGCATCAGATCACACAACTGACAGATCCAACCATACCGATCTGTGCAGCCCCTTCGCCAAAATCTGGAGCCCAAAGTGCACCCTCATCGGCTACTATTCACCCGAATAATACATTCGATTTTGACAGTGCCATTGCCTCAAGTTCAAAGTCCGGTACCCAGGCGATAGCCATCGTTGGTGGTGCCGGTCCACATGTCAAGAACCTCAATTCTGCAATGATGATGGCCAGTAAGATAAGCATGTCGATGCCATCGACAAGTTCGACTCTGCTGCATTCCCCGACATCTGCTACCAACCTGCCTGGCACGTCAAGCAGCTTCACGGCGATCAATTTGAATACCTCCGCAAAAGGTCTTCACAATAATCATCATCACCATCAGCAGATGTCCACCAGTACTCTCCATCTGGAATCGCTAGCTACTAACATGCAACCGAGTATCCCCGGTGCAATCGCTACGCCAAACAATGGAAATATTCTGCTGAATGCAATCTACAGCTCAACCATCCCAATCAACCAGCAAGCTTCTCATCATCACCAATCAGAAGCAGGTTCCAGCAAGCAAACGAATCTTTATAAGGCTCATCGCTTTTCGGACACCTTTGCGTACAATGCCGAACAAGGTATTCTGACGTCTCCTTTATCCGTGACATCCGGTGCCGGAGCTACCTTGGTGGCCACAACCGTGGCTGCTTCCCACCACGACACTAGATCTCACAGTCCCGGCCAGTTGAAAGTGTCCGACATCCTCAAGCGTAAAGTTCCACCAAAGCGAAAATCCCAGAGCAGTTCCAAGTCGAAGTCTCGTCATGACGATTCCGGTGCTTCCGGGAGCGGTTCCCACCACACGGTTGCCAGTGGGTCCACTGTGGCTGGAACGTCTAGTTCATCTACCACTTCGTCCGTCATGCAGGAGTTAATCAATAAAGCAACCACGCTGGGATCATCTTCCGGACGGAATACCCCGTCGTCCAGCTCCCGTTCACGATTCTCTGGTGCTTCGTCAAAGACAACATCCTTCCTGGCCTCGTTGAATCCGGCTCGTTGGGGACGTCAATCTTCGTCCTCGTCGTCACATCATTCGACCACATCGTTCGGAAAGGATGGCGCCAATGCGTTGGCGAAGAGTCAATCGAATTCCAACCTGATTGCAGCGGGAAACCGCGAGAAAGCTCGTCAGTGGATCCGGGACCAGGCCATCACCTTTGTGAATCGTTACTCAACGAATGGTGTTGGAGCAACAAGTGGTTCTTTACATCCAGCTTGCTCGATCCTTTCCCGTTTGACTGGTAAGTTTGTTTGTCGCCTTTTTGATCAATTGTAGATTTTGATTGGATCGTCTCCTGCAGGTGCTATTCAAAAGATGGACGGCAACCAAGGCGAGTGTCTGGCCGCGCTGAAGGAGCTTCGCGACATTCTCATTGAGAGCGACATATCCCCGTTCGAGGTGAACCATTCCGGTTTGATCCGAGCCATGTTGAGCTACATGGCCAACGATGGTAACCAGCTGGTGGAACGTGCCGACCGTCTCCGGATGTTCTTGCACGTGTTTGCCAACCTTCCGTTGGACGGAAACTTCTCGTGCAATGTGTCTCCTTCGATCAATAGTGCCCCTTTCAGTGCCTTTGTGGCCAAGCTGAATGGGTGCGTTACGCAATTGGAACAGTTTCCAGTTAAAGTGCACGATTTTCCCGCCGGAGTAGGGGGCCGTTCGAACACAAGTGCTCTTAAATTTTTCAACACACACCAGTTGAAGGTATGTGGCGGGTTTCTCTGTTAGATGGAAGAGTCCATAGGATATTTACGGTATTTTATTTTGTCCATAGTGTAATCTCCAACGTCATCCCGAGTGCACAAATCTGCGGCAATGGAAGGGAGGCACCGTAAAGATCGATCCCCTTGCCTTGGTGCAAGCGATCGAGCGCTATCTGGTGGTGCGTGGCTACGGAGGAATACGGGTGGACAGCGAGGAGGACTCGGAAGAGGATATTGACAATATCGATGCTGCTGCGATGATTTCGATGGGTGGGCTCAAGCATAAGCTGCAGTTCCTGATCGGAGAGCACGTACTTCCGTATAATATGACGGTGTACCAAGCGATCAGGCAGTACTCACCGCTGGTGAATGATCAGTCCGAAACAGACACAGACACGGAGACTCCCATAGGTACGTGTGTTTATCTCATCAACAGTTTAGACACCTACCTTAACCTTTTCTTTGACTTCTTATTACAGGAAGTGCCAGCATTTGGGTACAACAGCATACAATTTATTATCGCCCGGTGGAGGAGGATTCTAACAGCGCTTCCAAGAGTGGCCAGTCCAGCTCGTCCCGAAAGAACAGCAAAAATTCCCAATCAAAGATAATGCGCCGGAAACCGGAATTCTGGATCGACGGTGTAGCCCCGTCAGTCGTTTCTCCACTGATGCCATTCCTGACATCCAAACTGCCCGATGTGGTTAGCGTGCAGGATGCTTCGCTTGATGCCCTCTGTATGCTACGCATCATCAATGCTCTAAATCGCCATTGGGCCACTTTGTATTTCTCAGTGCCGCAGAGTCAAATCATTCCCCAGGTTGAATTCATCCATTCGAAGGTACATGGATGGTCGCTTGAAGTTAGAGTGGCAGGAGTCTGACCTCTTTTGTTCGTTACAGATCGCTGCCAAGGCCAGTCGTCAGCTGCAGGACCCATTGGTCATTATGACTGGCAATCTGCCACAGTGGTTGCAGCAGATTGCTGCCGCATGTCCATTCCTGTTCCCGTTCGAGACGCGCCACCTGCTGTTCTATGCAGTGTCATTTGATCGCGATCGTGCGCTGCAGCGTTTGCTTGATACGACACCCGATCTTAACTCGGCAGACACTAGCGAGAGAGTAACGCCCCGTCTAGACCGACGCAAGCGTGCCATTTCCCGCGAAGAAATTCTCAAACAGGCGGAATCAATCATACAGGTCTGCTATTCAACTTTGCTCTATTCAATTACATTACTAATTATTTCGTATCACAGGACTTTGGACACTCGAAGGCTCTCCTGGAGATCCAGTACGAAAACGAAGTCGGCACCGGTCTGGGTCCAACCCTGGAATTCTACGCACTGGTCTCAACCGAACTGCAACGCTGTGATCTAGGTTTATGGAATGACAGTGATAGTTATAAGAACAACAACAATCAACAGTCGAGCTCGATTGCGGACAACATTGTAAAGTCTGCACTGAATCAGATCGATGATGATACCACCACCGCTACGACTACGAACCGATCGTCCTTGTCGCCGATAGGCACACGGCATCAACAACAGAACGATAGTGACCATAATGTGAGTGATGGCAGCTTTGTCATCAGCAATGAAAACTCACTTAATATGCTCATTGAACAATCGGATAATTTGCTCTTGAGTAGCAATCCGCAACAGGCTGAATTGGAAAATAATCAGACTCCACCGCCCACGACGCAGCAGCAGCAACTTTCCCTCATATCTCCAGTATCAACTGGTGCCGGTGGCAGCAGTGGGGCTTTATCCTACGTCAATGCACCACACGGACTGTTTCCGATTCCGCTTAGCAAAATAGCGAAAACTTCGCAGATCTCACGCTTGAAGTACAAGTTTAAATTTTTAGGCAAATTTATGGCTAAAGCTGTGATGGATAGTCGAATGGTAATAACCGCGTAATCCGTTAAACTGTTCCATGTCATCATTAACGAGATTTACGATTTCCACAGCTTGACCTCCCCTATTCGATACCATTTTACCGATGGTTACTATCAGAGGAGAACTCTGTCGGACTACCCGATCTCGACCAGGTGGCACCAGAAGTACAGGTAACACTTTTGCGGCTGAACGAAATTGTTAAGCAACGGGATCTGATACAGGCCGATCCCAGCCTGGATGCCATGGAGAAGACTGAAAAGGTATGATGAAATCACTTCAATATTTGAAGAAATGGGAATCAATATTATTATTTTTTTAATAGATCGATTCACTCGACTTGGACGGCTGTCCAATCGCTGACCTGGGCCTGGACTTTGTTTTGCCGGGTCATCCGAACATTGAGCTACGCCGCGGTGGCCGAGATATGGCAGTCACCATCCATAATCTACATCAGTACATCTCGCTGGTGACGCATTGGTTCCTAGTCGAAGGCGTTTCGCGGCAATTTGAAGCACTGCGAGAAGGTATGTTATCGAAGATAATTTTGAATAATCCGAGTGTTTTCTAATGCCCCATCTCTTCACCACAGGATTCGATTCGGTGTTCCCGGTTAATCGGTTGCGTATGTTCTATCCGGAAGAGCTGGAGAACGTGTTCTGTGGTTCTGGACTGAATGCGGCGTCCCACCAACGGTGGGACGTCCGGATGCTAGGCGAGTGCTGTCGCACGGATCACGGGTTCACGCAAGACTCGCAAGCAATTCAGTACTTCTATGACATCCTGAGCACCTACAACCGAGAAGAGCAGCGACTGTTCTTGCAGTTTGTAACCGGAAGTCCCAGGCTGCCGACGGGTGGTTTCAAGGCCCTCACGCCTCCGCTGACAATCGTACGGAAGAAGATGGACGGCCAGCAGAATCCGGACGAATATTTGCCATCGGTGATGACCTGCGTGAACTATCTGAAGCTGCCGGACTACTCGAGCCGGGAAGTGATGCGTCAGAAGCTGAAACTGGCTGCCAGCGAGGGCAGCATGAGTTTTCATCTGTCCTAAAACGGGCGTCCCAAGAGAGAGAGAGAGGGATAGAAGAGTTTCACACTTTAAATGCTAGTCGCCGCGGTTTGTTTATCTCGTCGTTTCGTTATCGTTTCGAAATCGGTTTTGTTTTCTTTTCGGGAAGACGGTAATAATCCTCTTTTTATTCGTGGATGATGATTTGTTTTGGGGACAGGCGCTGTATGGCTGCTCGGAAGACTACCGATTATCTCAACCAAATAAATGCTAGTGAAATGAAAGTTCATTTGAAATGAAAGACGGAAGAATACGTGAGTGTGTGATGTGTATATTGTTAGGCAGTAGAAATGAGGAAGTTTTTTTTTTATATTTGTTTTTCATTATTTTGGACATAAATTTGCCACCCTTGGTTATATCATTGGAAAAAAATGCATCGGATTGTTCTTCATTTGCAAACTTGGAAAAGAAAAAAAACTTTTTGTTTTCAGGGAAGCTTTATCTTTACCGGCGATTCTTGTGACAACTGGGAACTGGTGGAGTGTAGGTTTTTGTGTGTGTCAAGAACTGCTCTGCGTTCGGCAAAAGAAACGGCGGTACAGTGGTTCTGGTAATGCAGATTTATTGATCTTTCAAGCATTTCAAATCCAAACCTATACGCACCTGAGTTAGGCTTTCTACAAGTAAATGCATTGAACATGTAATCGGAAATCAAAAGAGGCACAAATTTTAAAATATCGGGTAGAGTTCATAAATTTCGATAACAAATCGAAAAACGCCGTCAATAAGGGTGGAATTGAAATTTCCTGATACTTTTTAGGGGTATGTGGATTCTGTTTTCTTTGAACCTTAAAGTTTAAAAAAAAAGTTATTAACTTTCTCCCCCAACTATATCGGATATGTCTGATCTCTTGCGAATTGCGGGTTGACCTGATTAGGACTCCATCTGCAAAACAGATACGTTGTTTTAGGATTCCTGCATTACCCCGTCCCTGTGGAATTGCATACGATGCTACTGTCGGTTCTCAACGATGAATAGTTCTTCGAATTATGCTGAAAGCACTGTCCATAAAAGCATGACTGGCCCATAGGGATTGTTATTGAAAAGAGTTATCCGTTGGAAGATATTGTTCATCACCGGTATTTTGCACTGAGCACTGAAAGTACCATGTTTTGTTCAGAAAATGTTTAAATACCATAACTAGGTTGTCCCATCCATAACATCCTACAACAATTTTTTGAACGGCGTCTTTCTCGACCTGCTGTTTTTTTTCAGATGGGACAGATATGCTTTTATGGGCAGTGTCGAAGTTAAAGCACATGTCACAGGCACACCTCCTGTAAAATGAAATGCACCTAGTGCAATGTATTGATAATTTAGATGCAAACCTTAGCAGAAGTCACGAACTAGCAATCGAAAGTTGATGCCTTCGGATTCTATATGCATCTATTGAGGACTATCCTTTTGAAAATCTATTTCAGAATTTTACAGCATTCCTCATCTCGCTTGCGACGTTATTTTGTACGTTGCCTACTTACTTCTTCTTTTTTTTTCAGGTGAGCCATCACTTGACAGCTCAGTTCAAGGGCCAGTAACTAAGACTTTATGCCCTCCGGGTATTTTATCGTCGACGTCGACGATGCTGCGCATAAATCCTGGATCTCATAAATCCAATTTGGCCATTCTGACGAACTCGGCTACTTCCTCGAATAGGTTATGATTTTGAGTTTTGAACAGTTCAATTAGGGAGGTGAATTTGTTATCAAACGAAAACTTCATTCGTATACTGTTAAAGCGTGGACAGTGGAGTATCAAATGTTCTGCTGTTTCTGGTTCTTCGCACCATTCACATTCCGCGCTATCGACGATTTTCATACGGTGTAGCCAATATTTCGAGTAGTCGTGGCTTACCATTAAACGGTTTATCAGTTTAACGTTGCTTCCGTTTATATCTGCTTTCTTGTAGTCGCACTGTAGAATCTTGGCTGGGCCTCAAAGAATTTTGATCCTTTCTCCTCCGAATATATTCTTAGCGATGAAAAAAACATCTTTAAGCTGAATCTGGTGCAGTAGTACTTCTCGAGAAGTTACTCCGACTCCGGCTCCGGTAACACTTGTTTCCATTTCAAGCTTATAACTGACTCTTCTCTTCGTGTTCTCGACAAAAACTCCTATGCCACAAGTTGATCCTTCTTTGAAAGCATCTGTAAAGATTCGTCCCTTTTCCTTGTTCCGACCGTTAATCACAAAGAGTGCCAGTTGTTTGAGAATCGTACCTGGACACTGGGGCCACGAAGCATTTAACGATGGACTTCGAGCTGCTGGAAGACGTGAAACGTTCCAGTGGTACAGTAGTAGCAAAGGTTCAATGCGGATTGAAGCTTCTGGAATGGCCAAATTGTATCCTGAAGAACCGATTGCAATACACAATGTTCAGTACATTCCAGATCTTTCGATGAATCTGCTATCTGCTATCGTGAATGTTACCGTTCTGTTCAAGAAGGATGGCTACGAAATTCCTTACGTCGTAGGCAAGTTTGCAAGTGCCAAGGTGCGATCCAAAACGATTTGTTCAAGCTGAATCAATCTGTTCCGGCTGGTAAGGTATGATTAGTTCAACTGAAACGACTTTGGACACTTGGCATGGGCCTGTTCATAAAGCACGTAGACTCATTTTTGAAAATTTCAGCCCCCTCCTCCCCCCTCGTAGACTTTTCTCCATACATTATTTTGAAATTTTCTATGGAGCGTAGACTTTGGTCAGAAACCCAGAAAAGTACGTGGTTTATGAATAACCCCATTGACGACTAGGGCACCTGGGAATGCAGAACGTGAAGCGACTTGCTGGTGGAGTTGTAACTGGAACTCGAATTAACACTGGAAGCGCTGGAGATTGCCGGATTTGCCGATGGAGAAGCAACCGAAACCACAATTTAGCAATTTAACAGATCGTCTTGAACTCGTTCATACCGATGTTGCAGGACCGATGAAAGAAGCATCACTTGGAGCAAGCAGATATTATATAACGTTTATTGATGATAAATCGCACCCAATGTTCGTCTACTTCTTGAAGTCCTGGACAGTTTCAAGCAATTTCATGCATATGTTGAATGCCAAACTGATCGTTGATTGAACACGTTGCGCAGTGATAACGGTATACACAAACGGATCGTTTCAGCAGTACTTAATGAAGCAGGCATCAAACAACAAACGACTATACGCCGGATCAAAATGGATAAACTGAAAGGGTGAATAGGACCATTGTGGAGAAGGCTCCCTGTAAGTGATTCGACGCAAACTTGCCAAACACATTTTGGGCCGAGGTTGTAACTGCTGCAGTCTATTTAGTGAATCGATGAACAACCCGTGGGCATGAATAGAACGGGATGTGGCTGGCAAAATATTGCATTATAAAGCTCGACTGGTGGCCCAAGGTTTCAGCCAGCAATACGGAACGGACTATGACGAGGTGTTTACACTTGTGGTTCGACAAACCACTTTCCGGACATCGATAGCTGTGGCAGCGAAGGAACGCATGGTGGTCAAGCAACATGAAATTGATTAAATCAAGACCGCCTGCATTAACGGCGATCTTGAGGATTTTTATGAAACAATCATGCGGGTTCATCCCCAAAGGAAGCAATGCTAAGGCATGCAGGGCCGATACATGTGGAAAGCAAAGTAGGCGGACTGTATAACCTCTTTTCGTAAAGGAATAAACATGAACGTCTGCTTCAACGAACACTCGGCGTATAACTGACTAGAAATTACAAGAAGTAAAGAAGGAAATCCACTGAATTAAAACGGATTGTCTCATCGAGCGATCGTTTCGCAAAGAGAAATATTTACTCGTTCTCTGTTCTGAACACTAATGTGCCTGGTTTGCAAAATTTAAAGTGACTCTCCAGACAATCTGAAATGGATTACTGCATTTGCAATACTATTATCATCTTCTTACTCCAGGAGTGAAGTTGCTTTTAATGGTTTCAAGAATTGTTGCAAACAGTTTTCTGTCGGCCAGTGTTTCTCAGATTGAATACACTGACATAGCTAGTGAGATTAGTTCTCACCAGGGTAGTTTATCGTCAACGTTTAACTTCTGTTCGGTTAATCAACTGCACATAATTTCAATTAACGCAGACGTTACTGACAACCATGGTTCTCACTAGCTTTTGAAGCTGGCCGATCTATCTTGGTCCGAAATCTTCAAACGCATTCTTCAACAGGCTTGTTGTGCTAGTCGAGTGAATGACTCGTTGTCACTTGTCACGTTAACATTTGTCGAATCGAGTGAGGTGATTCTTCGTGCAAATCAAATCACTCGCCGCGAAGAATAAACCGGTCAGGGTTTTATTTAAAGATCTCCCACTTGCCGCCTTGATATTTATTCATTCTAAACTAATTTCGGTCATTCTAAACAGACCCTGACCCTTGTCTACGAGCTTCATATTATGGTTTCAGTTGAAAACCGAACTTATCGACTAGCGACAATCGATTTTACTCTCGTTCTGTACGTTATACCTAATGTCGGAAGTAGTGCGCTGTATGGCGCATCTGATGCGGTACAACGTATGGATCGACAGTAAAAGCGATTGTCGCTAGTCGATGAATTCGGTTTTCAACTGAAACGATAATACACTGACCATTCGCTTATTGCAATTGCGTTAATCGCAACGTCTTGTAATTGCAAGTTCACTAATTGCAACGTGTAGCAATTAAAAATCAATTAACTGTCATATGCAAATGTCAAGCAGTAATCTGTCATTTAACTCAAAGGGTTCACGAGTTTTTCACAATCTATATTGGACAAGGACAAAAAAAACACGACAGGCATCGTGTGTGGACATAACTCAAGAAGATTTTATTTGATAAAATCTTTCCCTAGTTGCTCAACAAGTCTTAAGATTCTTCGTAATTCGCCTAACAATTTCTTCACAAACTTCTGACTGGAATCCCACAGCTGCTCGTTGGAGTTCTACCTTTGGTTTCGTTTGGCAATCTGCTACCTATTTGTCGCTGCTAGATATATCATACCCTACAGCCTCCTTGTACGGAACTTGCTCGATCCGCTCGGCCACTTTGTTGGTGGGTCGGACCCACCCCCTTAGTCAGTTAGGAATTTGGATTCAGTTGCGTTACCACTGAATTAAAGTCAAACATCTGGAACAGCCCGAGTATGGGCGCTCCACATTCGCTTTCTGTTCGAGAGAGTTATTTCCTTGGTTTCTAGATATTTCAATAAGGAATTCCTCTGCTGTATTTTGTTTCAATTACTTAAGCCAACGAAGACAGTCCGATATGCACATTGTGACATAGACCCCCACGAGCAAAGTTTCGTCAGCACTCTCCAGTGATCTTGTTGTACACACGAAGATCGTATTCGGTTGAAACCATTCCAAACATCTCATATATGGCATCCAGAGTCTGGTTCCACCCGCGAACCGGGTGCTTTATGGTGAAATGGGAAGGAGTCCTTCCTCCATATGAACTATAGCTTAGGTTAATTATCACTTCACCTTTTTGAGACGACAAATCATTAAAAAAAAACAAGCAACGCTCAAATTGCTTAAAGAATCGTTTGGTCCAGTGGAGCAAACGATTCTGGAAACTTTCACGCTTGAATTCCTAATAGTATTTGAGGTTTGGGCTCAGAAAACTTCGAAGTGATTAAGACTTGATCCCAGATTCCCAACAATCAATATGAAACAAGCATTTTGAAATTTGTTCACTGTTGTAGAACCCCTTGGTCCGAAGTACACCTTGTGATACATTCTTGCGCTCTACACGCTAAGCTCAGTTTACCCATAATCGCAAAAAAGTGCACATACTCATTTATGGGTAAAGTTGACTTTACCCATATATGAGTAAATTTGTATAAGAAAAAATACTCAAATATAGGTAAGTAGTATTGTACCCATAAATGGGTATGTGCACTTTTCGCGATTATGGGTATTCTTCACCCATATTTAGGTAAACTGAACTTAGCGTGTACGGCACTAGAATCTTTGTTTTTGTTGTGATTCACTGCACGGTAATCTTAATTTACGCTATTATGACTATAAAGTACGCTCTTTCGAGGGAAACTGGGACTACGCCAAAAAGGAGTATATTACTTTTACTCCCTTTTGCGTAAACTGAATATACGTCAATATGTGCATACTTTTTACTCCTTTTGAAAAGTGTAAAATGCATACTTTTTACTCCTTTTGAAAAGTAAAATATGCATACTTTTTACTCCTTTTGGAAAGTAAATATGCATACTTTTTACTAGTTTTGAGAATATAACATATGTATACTTTTTACGCATTTCACAAAATCAATATTGTTCGAGTATGGCTGAAAACAGCTCAATTCCGAAATTCAAATAAGAAAGTGAAAAAGACATCAATAAATTACACAGTCATATTTATTATTTGAAAAAAAATTTACAAATACATATCTAGAGGTTTTGCGCAGAAATTTGCTTACGCATTTTGTCACAGAGTTGATTAACAGACGTTCTGGAACTATTTACTTTAACCTTATAGCAGGGGCTGGATAGTCAAGAAGAAAATGAATGTATTTTTTTTTTGCTCAGGAAGTACAAGCACATCGGCTCCAAGCTCGGTCCCAAGCTTAATGATTCGTCCCTAATAATGTATCCGGCATCCGGCCACAGGGCATGGAAGAACTGTTTTGTTTCATACAGTGTTAAACATTTGTAATTACTGACGAAAGCAAATACTTAACTTACCTGTCAACTTCGCGAATACGTCTGTATCCAACCTATTGGATATTTCCTCCATTTCCACAAAATAAATGCTTTTTTGAAAATGGCGTCAGCTTCAAGTCACGGGCAGAGTTAATTTTCTTTTCTCAGCGGTGCCTACTTTTTACGCATTTTTTGTCGCCGTTGACATACTTGAAAAGGCGTAAAAATTACTCTTCATACGTGTATAAAAACTAGTCACTTTTTGACGTCTCAACTATAAACTTGAAAATGTGCAAAATATAGTCATAAAAGGAGTTTTTCAGATTTACCGTGTGGGTTATTTTGACAGAATATTTGAGGGTGTGTTCGTGAGATATACGTTATTAGGGGTGAATCATTAAGCTTCCCTAATAAATTTCTTATGGTTATTTTGCTTAACGACCCATTCGGGTTAACATCCAAACCATATACGTTGTAGTTTAACCATTCGATTTATTGTTCGTTTAAAGTAAATTTTTATTAGGGTTGGGACCGATGTGCTGGTACTTCCTGAGCCAGAAACTATATCCATTTCTTCTTGTCTATCCAGCCCCTGGTAGTACCGACTTCCTCCTAGATAAACATCCTGAAAATGACCTATGTGGTAGTTTAGATAAGTCACCTATAGGGTTGAGCACTGCTTCGGCGTCGGACCCATTCCCGCAAATCGTAGCTATTACGCATTTAAACCCTGATTTTTTTCCGCGTCGGTTCACAGATATGAGAACAAATACCATGTTGGTAAATATTGAGCAGTACAGTGCTAAGCCTAGCTATTGTGGTTGTCCTGCATGACTAACAAGCGTACGCCAAAAATAAGCCAAATCATTCTTCGCGCAGGAATCTATGAATTCACACGCAATCTGGTGAGTAATAGCTACAATTTATAAATAGTTGCAACTCTAATACATAACAAATTAACACGACTATAGTTACAGTGATTCTCACTTACATTCATTTAGAATCTTTGTAAGATCTGTTTGCTCTAGTTCGTTATGTATTAGAGATAGAAATTTGAATAGTTCACAAAAAAGAATTTGCTTAGATTAGGGAAGGTCCATTAATTATGTCACACAGTAAGGGGGGAGGGGGGTTTGGGAAAACGTGACAATCCATACAAAAAATGTTGAAGGTCCATACAAAAAAACGTGACAGGGGGGGGGGGTATAAAAAAGTCACTTTTAGCGTGACATAATTAATGGAAGTTCCCTTACAACCTACAACCAACAAGTGTATCAATCATATTACGGAATTCTGATGATGGAAAAAGTAAGACGCCAAAGGAATGTAAAAATAAAGCAATGCATGAAACAATCCTTGTTCATGCATGATGTTTTCAGCAAATGTTTGCTCCGAAGGCGATGGTCTTTCCTGCCTCCTGTTCAACATTGCACTGGAAGGTGTTATGAAATGTGCGATTTTCAATAAACCGAGTAAATTCATAAGGATCGCTGACGACGTGACATTGTCGGAAGAATGTTACAGAAGTGGTTACTGAGCGGTACACCAGGCTGAAACGTGATGCAGAAAAGGTTGGATTAAGGGTGAATTCGTCGAAGACTACAGCAGAGTAACGTTTGCATTAAAAAAAATGGATAAAAATTGCCGATTTTTCATGAATTTACCTTTCCCCCGCACTGACGAAACTACCCATGCAGCATCAATCATAGAAACCCATGGGTCAGCAGACAAAATTTGACAGCTCTATCAGCCGAAATCTAACCGTGATGGCAAAAACAGTGAAGCAACTCCGTTCAGAAGTGTGCGCGTTCAAATAACGGCACCCCGCCGCGTCGAAAACGGACATCGTCTGGCACTTTGTGGACGCCGGATACTCCCGTTCCGACATCTACAACATCTTAGCACTATTAGACAACAATCAGAGCATCGAAAGAAATCCCGGTTCCGGATGGCCGACGACCCTGAGCGACAAGAAGCGCCAAAGGATGCTGAAGAGGTAGACCGAGGGAAAAGTGGCTACATCGCTGCGTGCGCTTGGCCGGGAGATCGGTTCAACCGGCCACACAGTGAAAAAGTACCTGGCGAACATGAACATACATGTCAGGAAGCGGAAGTCGCGTCCTTTGGTTTCGGAGCTGCAGGCAATGGCGCAGCGACAGCGGCTGAATAAGATGGTCAACTCGATTTTCCCGGCGAATCGCAACGTGGCGGTGGTGATGGACGACGAGACCTATCTCACCCTGGATGGCAACGACTGGCAGGGCACTTCGTATTTTACTTCCCCCACGAAGGAAGTGAGCTCCGAGGTGAAGTTCATTTCACACACCAAGTTCCCCAAGAAGGTGCTGCTGTGGCTGACAATCAGCGAGAAGGCCCTTCTTTCGCTCCGGACTAGTCGTGAACGGGGAAATTTATAGTACGAAATGCCTGCCGGAAGTTGCGTCGTTCATCAAGAAATACCATAAGGGCGAAGACGCGGTGTTCTGGCCGGATCTGGCGTCGGCTCACTACTCGAAGCGATCGTTGGAAGAGATGGCGCGACTGAATATCGATGTGGTACCCAAGTCGGTGAACCCGCCCAACGTCCCCCAGCTGCGTCCCATCGAGAATTTCTGGGACAACCTTAAGCGTAAGATCTACTTCAACAATTGTGTCGCGAAAACTGAGGAGGAATTGATAAATAAAACGAAGCAAGAACTCAAAAACATGCCTACACGCATGTTTTCGTCCGCCATGGTGAATGTTCCGGTTAACTGCCGGAAGGCCTCTCGCGAGGGCGTAGAATTATTTTGAAAGTTAGCGTAAATAACTACCTTGCATGAGAAATTTATCAAAAGCAATTATCTGTCTTATTTTTTTAATCACCATCCGAAAAAAGTCATTTTTTTAAATGCAAACGTTAAATATCTGCTGGCAGGAAGAACCGAGCACGATGGAGCTCGCTAAGGGAAGTGTGTGATTATCAACGGAGATGAGTTCGAGGTGGTAGATGAGTTTGTATACCTTGTATCATTGGTGACGTCGGATAACAACTGCAGCAGAGAAATTTGGAGACGCATAATAGCTGGAAGTCGTGCTTACTATGGACTCCGCAAAACCCCAAGGTCTGGTCAACTTCATCTCCGTATCTAGTGTACCATGACCCTGATAAGAACGATAGTTCTCTACGGCACGAAACGTAGACAATGCTCCAGGGAACCTGCAAGCGAAATCCGGGAGTTTTCGAACGTCGTGTGCTTAGGACCATCTTTGGCGGTGTTTGAGAAAACGGCGTATTGTGAAGAAGAATGAACCTCGAACTGGCGCAACTCTATCGCGAACCCAGTATCCAGAAAGTCGCTAAAGTTGAACTAGTATAAGGAGCGAGACACGTTGTAAGGATGCCAGACAACAATTCCGCAAAAATGGCGTTTGCCTCAAATCCGGTCGATACAAGACGCAGGAGAGCGAGCTAGGTGGTTTGACAAAGTGGAGCAAGACCTAGGGGCCTATTCATAAACCACGTAGATTCTTTTTTGAAAATCTCAGACCCCTCCCCTATTGACATTGGACCGGCAAAAGTAAGTAAGCTCTCATGCCTTACATCCTAAAATTCGAGCAATACATTGTGAGACAAGTTTTAAAAATCAATCTAGCCCAACAATTTCATCACCGGGAAATAATCGCGTGGACTCGAAATGACTATTTACAGCACTGGCCAACACCAATGTTCGACTTTTGTATACCTAATAAATTTTGTATGGTTATTTTGCATAACGACCTATTCGGGGTATCATCCAAACCATTAAGGGAATGGTTGGATGATGTGTGATATCGTTCGTTTATGATATTTTATTATCAGGGATGGCATGCACGATGTTACTAACTCCAAGCCTAGATGTGTCGAGAAGATTTCCAATTCTAAAAATCTCAACCGGTACGAGAATCATTGAAAAGAATAAATATAAGGTTCACCTTATCGAGAATCGCTGTAGTCCGAAAATCTTACGGGACGGGTGTTTGGAAGAGATGTATACTTAGTCCCACCGGTAGATGCCGAGATTTTTAATTTCATAAGTTTTTGTTTCATCTATTTTATCTTGAAAATTACAGAAAGGCTGTTCAAACTATAGTTTAGTTCAAAGTTGTTGTAAGCTTAAGTTTATTCTAGATAATCTGCATAGTTTCAATTTGTAATGTTGTGTTGAAGAAAGAATAAGCGACTGTATTAATGAAGCTCCCCTGTGCAATGTATAGAACTAAAAAAAAAGATATATCCCCTCCCCCTAACTCCTGTCCTTCTTAATAGTCAATAAACATATTCGTACTAGCTAACATACAATAATTACGAAAACAACAATAACAAACAACATGGCACTCAACCCATAACGCCAACAAGTCGATGTTGAGCGCTTGGTTCATCCAACTTTGTTGTTGGAAAAAGTAGCAGCATGATTGTCCATATTACACTTAAAACCGGGGTAGAAAGCGCATATACAATTTCAAAACAAAAAGTATGTTCACATCAAACAGTACACGTAATACGTTTTTTTTTAAACACGATTAATGAATAATAATGAATCGGTACCTACCTGCATCCATTTTTTTTATTTTAAATTTTATTGAAGGTTCATATGTTTATTTTTTCGACTGTTTAAATATCAAAATGATCCGAGAGAAGAGATGCCGAGCAGAAAGAGGTCGTCGGTTGCGAGAAAGGGATAGAGAGAAATGCTATTTGCAAAAAAAAAAAAAAAAATAGTAATGAACCAATGTTTGGCTGATCGTGTGATGTGAGTACATGGATTGCGAGCTGTGTAATAAAAAAAAAAACATAATGATAATTGACAAACAATGATCAAGAATAAAAATAATCAACATGAATAAATTGAAAAGAGAAGATTTCTGTTTTCGGGTTTGAGAAAGAACACCCTCAACGCTAGGGAGGTGCTTACTAATTTCCTAAGACAGTTTGCTCACGATAATACCGTCGTTTGCGTCGAACCATGGCCTACTGAATATCCTCTATTTTCATAGTCTCTGTATACGTTGCTAGTCCATGACAAGCGAAACCTTCCCTTCTTACTCAGAAACCTTATGATCCCGGCACATAAACAGGGTTGAAGGATGGACATCGATTGGCATGCAGGGTGTCCCACATCAAATTGCATCACGGAAAAAACGCTGTAGAAAATTAGCCATTGGGTATTTTCTCTTGTAAATTTGGGTAGAAGTAGTTTAGAGTGTTTTTTTTTGTATTTTTATCGCTGTCAGTTTTTCGAAAATTGGAAAAAATGGCGTCACCCGAAAAGCAACGTCGCGAAGTGATTTTGCGAAAGCACCTGGAAAATCTTCAACTCTCTCATCGGGACATCGGAAAACAACTCGCAATCGTGCGTGTCGCGGTGAGTCGCGTGATTAAACGTAACTACGAAACTCTGAGCCTAGGGGTGAGACAGGCATGCTCAGATTTGCATAAATGCATCGATTTACTCGTGAGTAACTGTATTTGTTTCGTAATTTAACCAACGGTGTCTGTTTTTATCAATGAACGCATCCCAGTGAGCTGAGGTTTTATTTTGTAATCAAAGTGACAGAAAATGCAGTGCTGGTGTCTTTGGAAAATACAAACTTGTGCCCAACGTGGGATAGGAAAATGAATATTTTCCTTTAAGGGCTGCACTGTGAGGATTTTAGATGAATTAAAATGATATCATAGAAACTAACTTCATGTGACTGTGAACGTAACATTATTTCTGTGGCCTGAGAGCTCTGTGAACAATAAGCGTTGTGTCATTCAGTGAAAAACTAATGCGTTGCGTTCTGGAAAATTATAATCCATCGGGAGTACAACAGATCAGCAGGTTCCAAGTTCTTCACGGAGCGTTTTTAAGTGTATCGGGATGATACTTAAAAAGTGCGGGGAACAGGGCCGAGGAATTGCGATACCCATTACGGAAGACGATGTATTTCGAGAAATCGTTTATCTTTTCCTAAATATGTCGTTTCGTTACAGAAGTGCCCTTTTGGTAACTGTTGTAATATTTTTCAGAGTCAACTAGCTTAATTACTTGCGCTCAGCGAAAAGAAGATGTAAAGAACGCGCACGAACAAAATCATCTACTAGTGCTCAATTGAGGGCTGCATGAAGATTCTAAAACTACAGTACGGAGCGTTGGTCAGAATGAGCGGACACTTCAGCGGCCCTACAACTTGGAAAAGTTTCCATTGCAGTATGGGTATATCCAAAGACGACAGTAGAAAAGGTCGGATCGCACAGCGTCTTACAAGGCGAAGGTTCTTTCTCGTTTATTTGAATCTACTTCACATGCAGTTGGCCGACATGACAAAAGCTGGCATTACCAAGTGCAAAGTCAAATCAAACGTAACGAAGCCGTCTCCGGGTGCAATGCGTTCAACGTAATCCGCTGAGTATCTCCATTTAAGAGGCAGTGAATCGATAGTATGTTTAATTGTTTATAAAACCAAATCCAACACCTACTATATTTCTAGAGTAATTTTTCCCTATTATTTGTTTTTAAAAAATATTGCAATTTTCGAAATGTAAAAGTTAAATAATCAGATTTACAGATTTAATGAGTAGCCACCGATCATTTCTTCCGTTTTACCGGACAATGAGCAGGTCCACTTCTAACATAAGTATTTTCTATGAAATCGCTTACCCAAGTAACCACAAGCATTATATTATTGCTCTTATTCAACACAAAATCAACATCATTTATGCAGGTTCGCATCAATTCAACAGTTGTCAAGTAATGAAGCGTAAGATTAGCTTTAAGAATATAATGATGCATTACCAATGCAATCATACATTACCAATGCAATAATGCTACTTTAGCAATGTCTTATGGCATTACAAAAGATATTGCATTAGTTCGATCTTAGTGGGGCCCTTTTCAGCTTTAATCCAACTTCAATGATGCACTAGACGTAATGCATATACCCTATATATGCAAGCTATTATAGCCTCGTGGTTACTTGGGT
>JAHHFK020005412.1:0-86963 GCA_024533555.2 Aedes koreicus
TTGCATGGTTCAAGAGCACATGGTCGCCTGTCGATCATAAAAGTCGACCTTCATTAAATTGTACAAAGTCAAATCCACTCGCACGGGCACACAAGCGAAAAGAAAACCAAACGCATACGGCTCGGCTCATGATCCGTGTCACTTGTTCAGGCCGTTGTTGAGTGTGCCCAATAAAGCAAGTAAATCTCCTTAGCTCAGGCGATGAAATGGCTTCTTCTTATTTCTCCACTTAGACTTAATCTCGTCGATCATGGATGGCGTTGTAATTGACACCAGCGTGCGGTGCCCTTCATTTTGGGACCGGTCGGGGGTGTGGGGGAGGCGAAGCTGTCATGTTACATTTTGGATAGTTGCTGCCTCTAACTCCCCGTCCATATTTTATTCTAATTGGCTCTTCGGTATGCTTTCGATGCAGCTCTTTTGTTTTGGAATGGAATGAAACTGCTGAGCGCAACGGCTTGTTGGAATAAAGGAAAATAAATGGTAGTCTGGTGGCTGTGTTCGAGTAGAGATATTCGGTGAAGAAATCTGAAATTACTTGAAGATTCATATTATTATATATCCGTCGCGAACAAACTATCAAAATTATCTTTGATTTCAGCGTGGTCAATTTAAGTGAACGTTTGGAACAATACTCTTATTGTAGAGCTTCAACATGATATTTAAAGGTCCGAAATTCATGAATTTCACCCCCATCGTTCTGAAAAACAACTGATGCGCTCCTACATAATTCTTTTTTTTTTTTGTTTTTTTCATTTCATTGATAGGCCAAAAAGTGACCAACAAAGCGTTTCAATGTATTGTTTTGCCAAGGAAATTCCGCCATGTATTGCTAAAAAAAGGCGTTCATTTTAAAAAATTAACTTAACAATTTGTGATTCTTCAATAAAATGGAATGTCCATATTGAGATGTGAAAGTTTTGGAAAACTATAACAGAACCAAACATAAGGTTGATAATCATTTTTTGAATAAAACAAATTTTTAATCACTTTGTAGCACTTCAGATTTCCCGAGAATTAAAGATTGTACTCGAAAAATTGCAAGAGGCAAAAATGAGCACCAACAAAGTTTAGTCGGAGGTCGAATATTTTTTGAAAATTTCAAAGAATATATAAACACATATTAACTATGTTCTTGCAAAGTTGGTTTATTCAACTTCGTCTCCTAGGCTGAATGTCCGCACCTTGGACTTTACGCTTCCCATCAAATCCTACCACTAACATTTTTCATTAGGTAAACGCTTCATTGGCAATACGTATACAGCGTTAAACTGAGTAATGGTTAAGTAGTGGTTGCACATTTCACAGGCAAATCTGGCGAATCTGCACAGCTTCATGAAAATGCGAAAAGATAGCAAGAAGCGTGTATGCTGCTTTTAAAAAGTTAGTATTATCACCAATTTGCAGCTTCTATTCTTGATAATCATTCTCTCAACTTTATCTCAACTTGTATACAGCTGATACTTAGATATTTATGCGTTCAAAGCAATTTCTATTTTTAGAACTGAGGCAATCGGCGTTTTATTGCTAGTCTTAACACGTTTATATAAACGCTTAAACATAGTTACTATACAGCAATCGAAAAAAACATGTATGTCAAACACTGTTTACAATACTCGTGACGATATTACGGCAATGTTGCTTATTTACCGTTGTAGAGCGCAATCAACATTTAACTATATGAATTATATATTATAAGATTTTTATCTATACATTTATATATCACTTACCAGCGTACCAGATTCGAACTCTGCACCTTCGCCATAAGACCTGTGACTGTATCCTCTGATCCATATCAGCTGTAAGGAATTCCAGTACCCGTGTTTAAAGTGTTCAAACCAGATTTTAGTTCTAATAATGCTGAACAACAATGATTGCTGAAGCTCTTTATCAACTGGTTGATACTGTTTCGAAAAATCAGTGTTACCAAAATTATTATGATCTAAACATGATAACCATCCAATTTTCGTTGTTATCTGTGCCTTTCTCGGACCATTTGTTATTATTATTTTTTAGATACTTTATTACTTCTGAGAGTAATAAAAATTGTGCAATCAAAACGAAAATCTTATTAAAATTAAGTACAAGAATTTCCTGTGATTAACAAAAAAGACCGGGGATTGATTTACGGCTCAGTGGCCCGATAGAATAACCACTAAGCCACCGAGACATATTCCACAATCTTTTCACTAAATGTGTATAAGAAATAAATGAATCTTATTTTGAATTTATGTGACATAATACTATCAAACAATAAAACACAATAAACTTCAACAGAAACTGTTCGTTTAAATCCAACAAGATTTTATTTAATCCTGTACACACAAATTTGTATCCGTACACACTTAGATTTTTTTTACAGAAATCTGTAAATTTTACCACATTCTCAACAGCTGAACGTTCGGTAATCCGATTTAACGGATTTGAAATTTCACAGTTATCTGTAAAAAAAATTACAGGATTTCGGTAAAATTGTACCGAAATCCGTTAAATTGGATTACCGAACGTTCAGCTGTTGAGAATTCGGTAAACTTTAGCAGATTTCTGTAAAAATATCTAAGTGTGTACATAATTTAATCGTTTTACGGTGAACAAAATCCTCACCAACTGAAACCCTTTGCTTAGATCTGCAAGACAGTTTCAAAGGCAGCTTTCTAGGCCTTTGTGTCAATATTGTCCACCTGGAATATCGACAACCGGAGTACTCGAAGGAGTTCCCAACAATGTTCTAGGATCTGATGGTAGATGAATGTCATTGTATTGATTTTTATGTATTGCTAAGAGATCCTTCAATGCGAGGGATATGTTATGCTTCATTGCCTATTCCTGAAGTTCATCACGAGAGGTATCATCAGTTTTTCGGTAGTAAGTACCGCTTTTTTAATATGTCTTCAAAATCCTTCGAAACATTATGAAATCTAAATACTCTGCTTTATAAAATGGACGGTATTCTTTTCATTTCGTTTGACAGCTCAGACGAATGGTTGTAAGGTGGTTGACATAACATAAAACAAATACGCTTACTTTGCTACACTCAGGAAATTATCCGTACGGTTTTCATACGATCGGAACTGAACCACAAAGCAAGGGTCCAAGACTCATTCCATACGAAATCGTATGAAATGATTCGATGCATTGGTGCATTGGTGCGTGTATAGTTTTGTGGGATTGTGGCTCGTCTCTGGATCCCGAGGTTCATGGTTCGAATCCCACTTGCAACTTTTTTTCTGAACTTCTTTCCATTAGAGAATCGTATGAAATTTGCAACAATATCTTCCGGCAAATTTCCATACGATATTCCTATGAATTCCTCTCGTTTCGTTCGATCAGTGTATGAATTGCAAATCAATATAAATAACTGCAAAGATGCTGCATACTCTGTGCCGCAACTGCTTATACAACATTCTATACAGCCATAATCACTTAGGTATATGGCGGCTAATGTATTTTTAATAAAAAGGCTTTTGAAAAGCTGTAACACAGCTAACAAATAAAACTGTAAAAATATGTATAAGAAAATAAAATGATAATTCAAAAGCTTAACGGATTAATTTTTTAGTTAAACAAGCTGAGTAAACGTAGACAAACATTGTTCGTATAAGAGCTTTCTTTTCAAAGTATGCAACCGAGAGCTAAATGTTGTGTTAAAGCTGTGTTACAATACGCATAAGTACTGTATCGATTTTTTAATTCTGCTTATAGCTTATTCAGCTTCATTTGCTTTTATACAATTATAAAACAGCTTATAAGTTATAAACTTCGGCTTAGGCAACTAAAAATGTTAGTTGGGCTGTGCAACACTTGCGCCATTACACACTTTCATCCCGTCTTTATTCCTGGTTCTACTACTTCCTGGTGCAGGATTTTGCCACCGTATTCTGTTTATCGGTTTGGTTAGGCGCCTTTCTCACATTGAAGTCATGAAGAAATGAAGTCTGGTCCACTTTAATGTCCGCTGGACGAACCGGAGAATGAAGAATTGACCCAAATCGAATGGTTCGGATTGCGCTTGAAGTAATCCCTCACATTATTTGCGTCCACGGGATCTGTCGTCTTCGCTTTTTCTCCGCTGTCAGCTCGCTGCTGGGTCATCCGGGTCTCTTTGGACGATTTCACTACACACGGGACACGGTTGAACTGTCGATTCCCAACTGTGGAACTGGCCTGAATTTTCCACGACCGCGCCCATAATTTTTTGCCAAAGCACTTCTAGTTTGGAAGCCATCGTGTTAACCCAAAATTTCCTTAATTTTTACCCATGCAACAAAAAGTTGTAGACAAAAGAAAATACTGCTATTTTTTTAACACAATCTTTAGAACCATAATCGATTAACTCAATATAGTGAATTACCCTTACATTCTCCTTTTTTTCCTTTTTTTTCGATTATTTTCCGTTGGGATATTTCCTTACGTGGTGAAAACCAGCGACGCCAGCAAGACGACTACTGGACCCAACATATCGCACTCATGTCGAACAACCATCCATTTTTTCAGAAACTCTTGCTACTGAAATTCTGGTTTATTGTTAGAATTTTAATCGCATGAAAAGTACGTCAAATATTAACGAAATTCATAAAAGTATATTGAGTTCATCTTTTTCGGTAATTTCAGGTACTGAAACAAGTCGGAATGAAAGTGTGAAAAGTGAAGAAATTTTTGGTGGAGATGTTTTCAGAGATGATCGTGATTTAGTTTTAACCCAAAGAAGGTCAGGTGGTGGAGTTCTTATTGCAATTTCTGCAAAATTTAATTGGGAACTTCTTGTTTCGCCAAAATTTAAAGAACTCGAGCATGTATGGGTAAAAACCTATATCGATGGAGAAAAACTCATATTTTTGTCACAGTTTATTTTCCACCAGATCAAGGTTGCAAGTCCACATATGAAATCTTTCAGGCAGCAGAAGAAATCGTATCAACCTTTTCCCCTGAATTTAAAGTTCATATCTATGGTGATTTCAATCAACGCAATGCAGATTTTATTCCAGATTTCGAAAATGAGAGTATTCTACTTCCAGTCGTTGGGGACAATAAAACTTTGCAATTTATTGCTGAGAACATTGCATTTTTAGGACTAAACCAAATAAATCATGTTAAAAATTTACAAAACTGCTACTTAGATTTTTTATTAACAAACACACGTGAATATTTCTGTGTTTGTGAATCTCTCTCCTTTATGGAAAAATGAAGCTTTTCACACAGCAATCGAGTATTCTGTGTTTGTGCGTAAGATTCACACCCCCAACGACGTGATTACGAGGATATATATGATTACAAGAAAGCTAATTATGACAACATTAAGTTTAAACTGAGTAGAGCGAATTGGCAATTCATTTTAGAGGATCAAGACAATCTTGAATGTGCAGTAGAGGTCTTTTATAAATTATAAATGGAAATAATTCAAGAGGAAGTTCCACTCACGAGGAGACGACGAAATTATTGCTCTAAAAATCCAATTTGGTTTAAACAAACAATTAATTAATAAAAAAATCGGAGAAAAAAAAAACAAAAAAAAAAAAAAAAACAATTAATTTGGAAAAAAATATTTGAATATTAGCGACCAACTTAATTTTTCTATTTCATCTGCACTAACTGAGTATAACATTAAAACTGAAAAAGAAATTAAGTCATGTCCAAAAAACTTCTACGTCAAGACCAAGTTAAATCAGAATGATGTACATGGAGTTTTTAGATACAAATTAAATTACTTGACCATGTTAAAAGCGACAAGTGTAATCATGTCGAGGAATTGGGAAGGTAAGCTATCATTCATCTTGTTCTGGGAACTTGGATCTGCTGCATTGAAGATGAAGGAGTGTCTGTGTGATTTTTATAACCCAGCTTCCACTGGATGGCAGCGACTTTCTGGATAAAACCTTCATGCAGTATTTTTTTTAGTATATTCATCTTAAGAATTCATAAAATCTGTAGTAAGAAGATAAAAGCTCAATCGCAACTCCAAAGCTCATTCCAACCACGTAAGCATACCGAATTTTTGTTTGTATACGATAATACCCGCTTCAATACGTTCTCGAGGTTGGTTTCTCTGAACATCCAATCAGATGATATAAAAATAATAGACATTTAAAATAATTTAATCAAAAAAAACTTACTTTATCAATGATAATCTTACTTCTTCTTTTATTTTTTTTTGAAAATCATTTAGGGTCAAATAAATTTGCTATGGGGGACAAATTTATGCATTTTTTTTTTTTTTTGTTTTGGTTTTTTTTTTTTGGTGGATTCAGGGGGGGATTTGTCCTTGTCTCACGTTGTGTGTGCCCCATATGGGTTTAACTTGTGAGATTTATAGTGAAGCTCTTGTGGGACTCTTTGTACTGCCACCACGAGAGAACCTTGCATTATGGTGGTAATAAGGGTGATACGGTCAAAATTTGGTCAAGGGAAAACGCGTGTAAATCGGTGAAATCGTTTATTTAAAAATCAAATTAAATTTCTTTTTCAAGTTCAATTAGTATAAAATTTAGGAAAAATATTCAGTTAGGCTTCCGCTTTTCCAAATCCGAATTGCCGGGCCTTACGCTTGACCCCTGCCATCAGATTTTGTACAGCCACCTTGTCCACCTTCTTCGCCGCAGAAAGCCAGTTTGCCTTGAACTGCTGCTCGTCCTTAGCCATTTTTTGGTCTTCTTTAGGTTCCGCTTGACAATAGCCCAGTATTTCTCAATTGGGCGGAGCTCTGGCGTGTTGGGAGGGTTCTTGTCCTTGGGAACCACCTGCACGTTGTTGGCGGCGTACCACTCCATGGCCTTTTTACCGTAATGGCAAGATGCCAAATCCGGCCAAAACAGTACGGAACAACCGTGTTTCTTCAGGAAAGGCAGCAGACGTTTATTCAAACACTCTTTCACGTAAATTTCTTGGTTGACAGTCCCGGAAGCTATGAAAATGCTGCTTTTCAAGCCACAGGTACAGATGGCTTGCCAAACCAGATATTTCTTTGCGAACTTTGACAGTTTCGTGTGCTTGAAAATATCTGCTACCTTTCCCCTTCCTTTTGCCGTATAAAACTCCTGTCCCGGAAGCTGCTTGTAGTCGGCTTTGACGTAGGTTTCGTCGTCCATTACCACGCAGTCAAACTTCGTCAGCATCGTCGTGTACAGCCTCCGGGATCGCGCTTTGGCCGTCGTATTTTGTTTATCATCGCGATTTGGAGTCACTACCTTCTTGTAAGTCGATAGTCCGGCTCGTTTTTTGGCTCGATGCACGGTTGAAGACGATACACCCAGCTTATTTGCGGCATGTCGGAGAGATAGGTTAGGGTTTCGCTTGAAACTACCGGCAACTCTCTTTGTCGTCTCAGCGGCTTCCGGTTTTCGATTTCCCCCCGATTTAGACTTCCTGGCTGTCGACAAACGTTCCCCAAACACTTTAATTACATTTGTAACGGTTGATTTGGCAACTTTTAGCGATTTTGCCAACTTTGCGTGCGAGTAGCTCGGATTTTCGCGATGCGCGAGCAAAATTTTGATACGCTGCTCTTCTTGCTTGGACGGCATTTTGACAACTGAAGAGTGAATTCCAAAATCAAAATAGGAGCAACATTCTACACACACACACCTTCAAAATGAGGGATGTTCAGGTTTTTTAAATGCAAAATTGAAAGAAATACGTCAAGTTGATGTTGACCAAATTTTGACCTTGCCGGCGTCGGTGGTGTAGTGGTAAGCGTGACTGCTACTTGGCACCCCAGTGGGTCTGGGTTCAATCCCAGTCGGTGGTTTTTCTGAGGCGAAACAATCTGGTCACGTCTTCCTTCGGAAGGGAAGTAAAGCCGTTGGTCCCGGTTCATATTCATGAGTCGTTAGGTAGAGTCCAGGTGGTGGAGTCGTCTTCCTGGCGTCGGTGATTGTCACCATGTGAGGAAATAGGCCGACGTAAAATAAAGATTAAAAAAAAAAAAAAAAAAAGGGAGGGGTTTTTTGAGGGAAAAATGAAATATTATGGGTGTGTAAAATATAAATTTTTTTTTTTTGAAGGGGGGGGGGGAGGCTTACCACAATGAGCCTTTTCCATGTCAAGTTAAACATGGTTTACAACCTACATGTGAAAGGTTTGTTTGGTATGAAGTTTGCATTTCGAAAAGAGTAAAAACAGCTGATAGCGTACATCTTAAAAAGAAATCATGTCATCAAAATTGTTTACTAGCCCGGTGAATCACCTGAATTCCAGCATTTAGTTGACATGGCTTCAGTTGTTTATTTGGCCATTGCTATCAAATGGCTCATCGAATCTTTATTTTAAGAAGCAAATAACACCCGTGTACAACTCTTATCTACCAACCAAGCAAACCAAAACACACGAGTGTAATCCAAATAACAGTTTCATACATTACCTCCCATCAGCAGCAGAGCTCAGCTCAATGACTGCTGCGATGTTGATTCGAGATAAAAATTCATGCGAAAAGCAAGCAACGAAAAAAAAAAACACAAACATTCAAGTAGAAAGACCCCTTGGGGCAATTGATGAATAGAGCCTATCCCTTTCGTGACGGACAAACGGTTTGCAGGATTTTCTATCGAGATGTGAGCGAAATTCTCTAGCTTCACAATTGTACGTTCTTCGTAAGCAGAATGAGATTCGTAAAATACAACTCATGGAAAATGCGTTCGAAACACCTTCGGCATGAAAGGGCCATTTCTGCTCAATCCGTCGAGCAAACCTCAAGAGGATGTGTGCAACATAAACAAACTCATAATCCACCAATTCATGTACCTTACGATGAGCAACAGCTACAGCATCCATCAGTGGGCCCAATCACTACAAACCATTTCCCAAAATGTGGTGAAAACAGTGAGGTTAGGGAAAAGGCGGAGGGCAAAGACAAGTGGAGAAAAAACAAACAGCAAACACACCGTATGGATTTTTGATTTATGATACCTCGGGTTTGTTGTGGTGGTACGCTATTATGCTGCCTTTACTGTGCTCATTGTGACCATGTTCTGGCGAGACAGCAAAAACAAATACGCATCGTAAGGAAACTATAAACGGCAGGATAATAAATTGCAGTAAGATTACTCGCCGTGCTGTGCTGGGCCATTGAAGCAAGAAGCAAGCAGCATCCAGTAGCATGAAAGAAATCATAGGACTGCTTTTGGACTGGAATCAAAACGAGAGAATAAGATGGGAAAATAAATCGTCTGCTTCCAAGTTTGGCAGGATCAGCCGTGTTGCCAGGATTTCAAGCGACGGTACAATCGACTCTGGCCCGCTTGTATGTCCCGTCTGGTGGCACTGTAATGAAGTAACTCATCTGACAAGGGTATTATTTTTGGTTGCTTTCGCTTTTTGACATCTTACAACAAATAGAGCTACCAATTGAAGCTAAGACAATATTTAGAAAGCAATGGAATAAAAATTGGACAACGCCCCAGCGGTAATAAGATAATCAATATCTCTTCGCAGGAAGCAAAAAAGATCGATGCTACGGGTCCTAGTGGCTCAGAAGAACACCAAATTGTTCGCATTGGAAACAACAACCCGGGAAAAGGGGGGGCATTATAATACGCTTTTTATTGGCAGCATTAACTTGTTTTTCCTGAATTGAATCCTGATTTACTGGACTCGAAATTTTGCCAAACTTTACTCACGAAGATGACGAGCGGCAAGGAGGAGGGGGACGGGAGGTACCTGGCAAAAACAGTCGTCTCCGAACGTATTTTTCTGCGCTGGATTGGTTTCCGTCGGTAAGCTTTGGGCGAGATACGCGATGCAGCAGTTTTGGAATCGGTCTATCTCTGGCTTGGATCCGGAATGATGGATTACCAACGATCGTGGTTCGAAGAGAAAAAGAGAGAGAGAGATTATTCTGTTGGCAGTTTATATTCTTTTTCCCGATACACCCAACATGCAAAAATGTTGTAGGTAATCGAGATGATTGCAGATTGCAGCTGGAAGAGGGCTGTGCCTTGGAGTCTTTCTAGTGCGATAGGGATTCGATATCTCGCTATGTTGCAGCAACTTTTTTTTAAATGCGAGTCGCGAATCGAATGCGGTTGCAGGATCTGCTAAATCTGCGTAATCATCATTAATCATAAAGTTTGAAGTACCCTCGTTGATTTTTCTTTAATGCTACGGTGAATCCCTCAATATATTTTTATTTCTGTCGAAAGAGAAAGTAACTGTGCACACAAATTGTGGTTTAAATAAGGTTAAGGTTACTTTACCAGGGGACTATTGCTGAGGCTCATATTTAAACATTCATGTTAAGGAAAAATCAAAGCAACCTGTTATTTGTCTTCTGGCTGAATATATTGTCAAATCCTACAGGAACTGAAACCAGCTACTTGGCACCCCTATCTTATTTGCCTTGCCTTGAAAAGATCTAACATCGCTGCGGGCCCGAATCACGCAATGAGGTCTGTACAGGTGTTGAAGAGCATGGTGTTTGTCGGTATTAGTAACGAAAAATGAGTAACCAATCCATGATTTCGGGTCGTGACGTGAAACTCCAAAAACAAGCGAATAATAACAAAGCAAGTTTAGTTTTTGTCCGCATCCTTTTAGTGCACAAGAAGGCAACCTTTTAAAAACTACACCAATTACCAAAAATAAACATTCCACCTTGTGATTTGCTGCTATTGTAAATTGATGTTTTTGGAGATCTACGTCACGCATGTTTGCAAAAAACAGGCTATGCATCATCTCACGAACACAATGACAGTATTTTGCATTACAATAATACAACTTAACCACTTCTTCTCCACCTGTATAGACCTCATTGCGAATCACGGGCCCCACTGACAGCTGTTTTATTCAGTTAAAATTTGTAGTGATCGAAGACAGTGGATCCAAGTAATCGGTTGAAAAATAAAACTCTAGTTTTTCGCGTATTCTAAACACTTTCGACAGTTTTAAAGTTGATTTTTCAAGTCTTCCATGTATGTACAGTGAATTTGGCAACTCATTATTTTCATGCGGATGTTCTCAGCAATCCAGGATCCATAAAATTGTGATGTTTTCGATAGGGCAAAATCGAACAATAAGTGTAAAAAGCTGATTTCAACATATTCATTCTAGATTCTGGGGTTTATTTTTGGTCACAGCCGGTGCCGTGCATCCAAGGCATGTTCAACCAAGGTTTTAGAGTGTTGTTTTTGTTCGGAGAGGAACATTTAAGGCTAAATCAGACATCTTCAAGAAATATTGCATTCGGTGAAGATCCTAGGCGTTTACGACGTTTCCGACAAATGGACGTTCCCCACAATAATAGCAAATATGCTTTCTGACATGGCTGATATGGATTGAAGATGTTCCGGTCGAGGTTCCAGGTGTAGTGAAGATGATTTTGTTCCGTTTTCTAGAGTAATTCCAAAATAGAACCAAAAGTTTATCGTGATCATGAAAATCATGTGTAATATGCGTCACTGCAAACCTGTCGATTTGTACGTGATCTTAACTCTTCAAATAAAGTCTGGTTTGACGTGTAGCTCTAGAGAAATTGATGTCAAGATAGTTCTTTTTGACAATCTTACTCCAAGGTGTTCGAACTAATGCTTGCACCTGTAGTATGCAACTACTTCACAAGTAGCACAACTTGTTCCAATAGAGCATCAAAGACTCCCTTGAAACAAATGACGGCTGATTTTTGTTCGTAATATACCTCAAAATTATACTCAACAGCAACGCAAAAAGCGTAAGAGGTGGAGCCTGTTTACAACGTGTCATTGTTCCAAATGAGTTGCGAAAACATTTCAGGTAACTGCAAAATGTTCACAACACGTTGCACAAAAGTGAATTAGCACGTATGTTAAGATTCAAATATAATACCAATGTGGACATGGTACATAAACGTTTTTATCAACGTTACTTTTTTAAAATTTTCCATGAAAATAACACAGCTTTATTGCGAATCTCCAGCAATCGTGTTCTTATGCTTACAGGACTGTGAAATTTAATTTTTAGCATGCACATTGATTTAAACTCATCGATACTAATAATGGCTTTCATAGTAAAAAATTATTAAAAATAGGTGCCTCTGAAAACGTGAAAAATCGTGTGATATTAAATAGGCATTTGTGAAAGTAGATTTCTCATATTTTTAAGAAATGAATAATTGTAGTAAGCAAATGCCAGTCAAAAACTGAAGTGAAAGAGATAGGGTATGTTTCCCTTGACTCAGCCTAATATGCAACAATCGATTACATTTTTTATTATAACTCATAAGGTATTTGAGCTGGAAGCAATATTGAACTAGTTATACACTTGCTTTCCGACCAGAAGGAAATAACAAAATTATTTCAAATGTTGTTATTGACTTATGCCTTTTTTATAACAGAGGTTGTTAGAATTTAGATCGCGGCTGTAGTTAAAATAACAGAAATTGTTACAAAAAATTCTCAAGAGGTAAAAAAATATTAGCAAACTATGATATAGACATAACATAAACAAATCAAAATTTGTAACAGTTTTGTTACGATGTAGCAAATTTATATTAGCTATTGTTATAATTAATCTACTTCTTCACGCAGATTGTGCCTCCCAGGGTATTATATCTTAATTTGTTATAAGTATGTTACACAATTATTCAGATGAAAACATTTTTAACAAATTTATATCATAATCAGTTAGTCGTTATTATGTTATGCCCTTCTGGTCGGGTTAGATATGTTTAATATACTATTTGGTAGTAGGTACCATGAAAAGTTACACAACTCATTTTATAAAGTCAGAAACGTCAGGATATGGATGTACTGTCGGTCTACAAGCACAAAATTGGGTGTATTCATGAATGCAAGTTCGTCTCATTCGACAGATTTGTTATTAAATGTTATCTTCGTACGGTTATTTTTTCAGATTTTCTGATTCAATGCGTTCCCAGCTGTATGTGTTCTACCCAACAAACAATTTCATAAATCAAACTGTACTAAAACTGCTAAGAAACACAGTGAATTTCACATATGATTAGCGACCATTTGATAATCAATACATGATAATTCACTCTACATAGATTTTGTTCTTTTAGTTTGTGTTAAGATGAGCCATATGAAAAATTTTGAACCGAAAATTAAAAATTTTTTTTTTTAAATTTTCCAAAAAAAACATTTTTTTTTTTTTTTTTTTTTAAAAAAACCTGGGGGGGGGAGGGGGAAAAAAAATTGGGCCCTAATTGGGGGTTTTTTTTTTTTTTTTTTTTTTTTTTTTTTTATATTTTTATTTCTTTTTTTTTTTATGTTTTTTTTTTTTTTTTGTTTTTTTTGTTTTTTTTTTTTTTTTTTTTGTTTTTTTTTTTTTTAATTTATTTTTTTTGGGGGTCGTTGGTATATTCTGCTTCTTTTGTCAAGTAATGTTATTTTGTTAAAAAAGGAGGAAAAAAAAAAAATCGTGGAAAATAAAAAATATTTAATTTTTTATATTATCTCTGTGTGTTTGAAAAATAATTGGGATGACGAAAAGAACTTCCCTATTATACAGAAAAAATCTCTATTCAAATCAATTTTCATGACATATAACTTATGGCGACTGAGCACAACCCAACTACACTACCGGCTGAAAGAATTATGAACTCATTGATTATCTTAGGCACCTTTTTTTATTTTTATATTCCATATCTCGACCAAGTTAGAACATGGATAACACCTATTGGGTTGTTCATGTGCTTCAAGGTTATTTCCTAGAGCAACTAGTTTATTACTGGCACAGCCACACAGAGATAGACAATTTAAATAAAATAACTGTTCCTTCTGAAAGCAAACATTATTAGAGGCCAAACTCGAAAATACAAACATAAGGTACTTTCAGAACTCGACTTTCCATATTTCCATTATCCATAATTTCGAACTTAATTGCGCAAGAAGTAACAGGTGTTTTCTGTTATTGATGTTCTTGTACTCGGGTATTAGTAAAATTTTCAAGAATATTTGAAAAATATGGTCTTAAAAATATGTGAAAAAGTCATGAAAAAAAAAATTATTTCTCCAAATATCCCATAGGTATATTACCATTTTAATTGCTACACAAAATAGTGTTCTGTGAGCATTTATACAATTATTTCCTATCATGTGTAAATTTTGTATGAGTATTTTATTTGTTATATGATCAATTCAGCAATGTAGCTAGTAGTAATTTATAATTTTACTGGGTTCTGTTTTTTTAAAAGATCCCATTATTTAAAAATGATCGAGTTTATGGTATGTAGTTGTTTGTCTCGAATTATAGGTTTCACACTTTGGAATTTTTTTTTTGCATAAGACGTTATTCATCTCTCACGTAATACAAGTAACACAAAAGATTTCATGTGAAATTATGCCTTCGGCAACAGAAGCATACAAGACTCCATTAAAAGTGACTTTAATTGAATTTATTTTCTTAACGGTTTCTGCACATTATTTTGAAGTTTGCATGTGTCAATCTGAAGGCATCAAATTTTACATAACTTTTTTGTAGTGTGTATAACAACATGTAATTATCGAGTAAACAATATCTTACATTGTGACGGTAAACCTAGTAGTGTATTATACATTCTTGAGATCTGATGTATAACTTAAAAGTCATTACTAAGATGCTATTGAACCGAGTGTTGAATAAATAAATCCTTTCTACGATAAATCCATCAAGAATATAATGTTCATTCTGTAAATAGCAAAATTTTGGAGACAAACTGAAGATAAATCATGAAAATTGTTGTAACTGTATTCTTACAACTCAATTCAATTAACATAATAAAATGTATATGTATAAATCCTGTGTTTCATGTTTTTTTTAATGTTAACAATAAGTATCAAAATCACGACACCAACTTGCAAGTTGCGTTTTGATGGTCTACCGACGTCAACGCTTGGTGTTGATTTTTTTTGTTTTTGTTTATCTGTGCTGCAGAAGGTTCGTCAAGTTGGTGTGCTGCTCTAGAATAAGAATACTTTCTGATTCAGAATAAACGTAATCATAATCAATTCTAGTGGAACGTGGATGGTGATTTTTTATTATTTAATAAGCAGTCAACAGCCGATGCCATCAATTAGGATCAAATGATTCCGCACCGGTGAAAAACAAAAATCAATAAATTGGGACAAGATCACGTACATTAATTTCGGGGTACCTTGAAAGAACCGGCGTTAAGTAGAGAACTTTTATTTGTTTGCTTAAATCAAATTAATACTAGTTTGTACAAGTAACTTTTGTTGTTGTTTCGATATGAACCGTGATATGATCAACCACGGTGCTAGTGAAGCAAAGTAACGTTTAACAAAAGGAAACTATAACAAACACCTTTTGCCGGGGGAAAATAGTGTTTATAATTCTCAAACTGCGAAACGCTTTTTGTAAGGATCTTTCCGGGGCATTATTGTTTGTCTTAAAAAAAAATCTGATTCCAATGAATTAAAATGAATAAGGTGATGTTTAGGCACTCCTTGAACATGTGCAGCTATTTCCGACCGATTAAAAATGAAACAAAATAACAAAATAAATGAATTCAAGACACAATGACTTAACTAATATTATTAGCAATAAACCTTGCCTGCATGGACGCATTTTATGAATAATGATATCAATTTGGTACAAAAAAAACTTCCCCCTTCACTCTTTAGCTCCAAAATTTCTTCTGCATATAATCACGTCAAAGATGTTTTAATGGCGTCTTGCTGTATTCGGCCGGAATTGAAAATTGTGTCGCGTTGAAACATGATCGGAACTTACCATGTATGTTGCACTGTAGCTCCTGATTACTAGAAGAATATCTTCCCTACACTGAAATTCTCTTGAAACATATGGCCTCTATTTAACTTGACACAAGTTTCATTTTATGTATGAAAAACAAACAATTTGGGGATCAACATTGTCATGCATACTCAAGTTGCAAGAAAGATGCAATAAATAATACATACACCATTTCAGCAACAACTTGTGCTTGCAGGTTACAAACGAGTATTTTCAATACCTTCTGGTTCTTAAAACTTTATTGAAACAATCTTGCATCTTCATAACTAAGTTGCATTACAATTCCAGACAACAAAAAGATGCAATTGACATGGATGTTCTTTTTGAGCAACAAATTGACTCCGTCCTAGCTCAACACATGTTTCAATGTTTATTTACATGTCAAATGCAACTAATCGATAACGTTTAAGGTAGTTAAAGTTATGTATGCGACATAAAGTAACCCCTTGTGGAATGGTTTATATGCTCTGCAATTATGAAGAACCTTGTTTGCAATACATACAGAAAATATATTTGGTTCAAGATGTTTCATGTGTTGCTTGGGTTGCATCGGACTACAAGTGTTTTGTTACAATGTTGTTCAGGTGCCCCGGAAAGCTGCTTAATCCACAGTATGAAAATTATATCTACTCGAATTAATATATTGAAATTTCTTGTTTCTTGTTAAGCTTAAAGTGCATGAGAAGTCAACTAAGTAATCATAAAAACATACTAAAAAATTCAAATAGTTAAATATTGTTCAAAAATAGCGCAAAAGAACATATTTACTTAACGATTAATACTTCGTATGCTTGCCTTTTGCCTCCACAACAGCTCGACATCACCGTGGCATAGATTTTATGAGCTCCGCAGCAGTGTTCGAATCGATTTTGCTCCATTCATCGTTAATAGCCTGCCTTAATTCTTGAACACTTATTGGATAATGCTGCTGAACCTTCAGGATAGACCACAGGTGTTCTTTTGGATTAAGATCTGAAGATTGTGCCGGCCATTCCATAACATTTATCTAACGCTCCATGAACCAGTTTAATACCATTTTCGGGGTATGCTTTGGATCTCCGTCTTACGGGCTTCAAATGGTGAGTTGACAACTTCGAAGGAGGGTGCGACCGACCTCTCGTCCTCACAAGTTCCTACCTCACGCCTCCACGAGTCATATGATCACAAAAGACTGCCAGCTGAAACATGAAGACGCTGGTTGGCGTAGCCTGGGCAATGTTGTCAATTCGACAATAGCGAAGTGAGGGGGTGCGACTGAAGATCGTGTACCTTAAATTATATTGTATATTTTACATTCTCATGTTATTAACAATTTCAGCACGCTTTGGAATTATCTTTGCGTTCTAAAACCATGTAAGACCCTGGAGCAACATGACGGGCATCAAAGGCTCAATTTATTTTTCAGCATTTTAGCATAACATTTACTTTGAAATTGCACTTCTGAATTTCAACCACTATATTCATAAAAGACTGGCATGTGCTTATAAGCAGTATATGATTATATTTAAATATATTATTTGGTAGTATTATGATAAGATAAGCTTTTGTTTCAGAAATCATCAAACAGGGCTCTTCGATCGCTCCAATTTCTATCTTTGAAATATAACTAAATGTAAAGAAAATTTTCAACCACATGTCTTATTAAAAAAAACTTTCATTGATATTTGGAATGATCTATCTGTTTTCAGCTTTTCCAGGACTATTAAGATATTAATACTTGTCTAATTATTTTTTTTCAGTAACAATCCAGTGGACGTAAGATATATTTTGTACATACGCATATTATGTTCTCCTATTGGCTTTGAGCTCTAAAGAGACACCAAGCTGTATATTATTATCATATGCCTATCATTATTAATCATTTCAACATATAATCCTTTTTACAATCATATTGCAATATTGTATACATATAACCATTCTACAAATAAAATTTTGAAATTCGCCAAGTTTTTATCTCTTGAACGTTTAGGTTCCCAGCACTTTCGGCAATAGATGTCAATACAATTATCAATTTTTCAAACAGTTGTAAGGACGTGGCCAGGTGCAAAAGAAGAGAAGCGGATCTACGACACTTTACATTTTTGGCGAAATGTTGAGTGGAAGTGGATAGGCTTATCTCGGTGACACCCCCCACGATTTGTGCAAATATTCTATGCTATGCTATGTTATGCTTTGGCTCTCCGTCTTACTGAAATATGTACCTGCAGCCTACTTTTTTTTTCGTTAGCTTTTTGAAAGATTTCGGTTCAAAATGTCTAACTGAACTTCTTTTGTCATAATTCAATCGATGAATTCAAGCTCTCCAAGGCCCGACAATGCCATTGAACTTCAAACCATGACGCTTCTCAAATATTTAAACAAAATTATAATTCGATTTTCTTCGATACAAAAACTTTTTAAAACCAAACCTCCACCTTGTTCGACTGTAGTTCCTGAAAACTGCTTTTTCAGGCACTCTCCTAGTCGTTTCCATTTTCTTGTGATACCATCAGGCTTAAATAGCACTACTTTAGTCTCATACGACCAAATAACACGTGTCCAGTCATCCACTGTCCATGAGATGTGATCTTTCGCCCATTTCAGCCAATTCTTGATATTTTCTAAACGCAACTCTGCCCTTTAAATTATGCTCATTCAAGCGATTCCACACTGTTTGTGGTGTCACTTTAACACCGTGCTCATCTTCCAGTTCTCTAGCCAATCTAAGAGCGGATAATCTTTGGTCTTGTTCCACCTTTTTCAAAATGGATCTGCCCATTCATGAGGTAGTTTACTTCGGATGACCTTGTCGTTGCAAAGGAATTATTAAGCCACACTGTTTGAAACTCTGCACAATTTTTGCTAGTTTATTCCCGCAAAGTAGTATAGTTTTAAGGTTTTCACTTTAGCTTTTTCCACGTTAATGATGTTGTACTATCAGTTGACGGATATTCGCTGGTATTTGGGTGTTTCTTGGCATTTTGAACAGATAAAAATGCAATTTTGGTGCTGATTCAATCCGAACAGTATAATCACAGTTCACTTTTAATAAATGAATACTTGCTTGTAAAGGTTTAAACATAAATATATACAATGAAAGGGGCACCTTAATGGAAAATGAAGTAATCGCCAGAATGAAACATCACATACAATGTGTTAACAGTCTCTTACGATTATAGAGGAGTTAGCCACCCTGATGAAATATACCAAATCATATGTCAACAATTTTGGATTTCTTTTATTTTTTTACCGAAAGTACTATCTTAATAGAAACAAGTTAACCACTCCAATGAAATATCACAGATGAAATGTTAACAATACAATAAAAACAAAACCTGTAATGTTTCATCAAACTACAAACTACAGAATTTCTTCCAAGCAAAGTTGTGTTAGTTTTATGTACGACCGTACTTTTTTCTCTCACGTTTTTTACTCGTAAATTAAGAAAATATGTACAAAAATCTTTTGTTTGCACTTCCATTTTTAATTTAAACAGTGTTCTACGATGGTATAGCAGATGTTTAATTACATATGTCCTTAATATCCCATTGAAGTTCTAATATTTTTTGGTTTTTTTGTTTTTAATTTTTCGACAAAAACCACATCCTTTGGGGAAAGTAATTTAACCACCCTGATGAAATATTACATTTTAAATGTTAACAATGATCTACGATAACACAGAAGATGTTTAAATACTATTGTCTTCACTATTCCATTCAAATTCTCACTTATTTTTCAAAGGTCCACCCTAATGGAATAGAAGTGAGCAAACCCAAATGAAATAGAATGAATCTAATACAGACAATGGCTTACGATTATGAAAGAGGTGTTAAAATAATATTGCTTGCAACCACTCTTATGAAAAAAAAAGTGGGCCACCCTAACAAAATATAACATATTACATGCTGACATTGGCTCATGATTATTTAATGGATGTTTCAATACTGTTATCTTCTATATTCTATTCAAATTCAATTTTTTTTTTAATTTTTCATCAAAAAGGACCACCCTAGTGGAAAATAAGCAAACCACCCTAATGGAATTTTACCCATAATATGCTAGCAGTTGCCATCGATGATAAAAGTTATGTTTCAATACTATTGCCATGAATATCTCAGCAGTTGAATTCAAATCATTCAAGTAAAATTGAATTCACTCCCCCAACTCAAAAATTGGCTAGGTCCCAGAAAGTCGATGTTTTTCAATTATTTTTTTTTCGAGCTTACACCAGTTCTCGACGTTTCATGCATTTTTAAGACATTTGGCATCAAACCTTGAGAATTTTTTCATGGGTCAAAAAAGTCAAACTTTGACCGCTTTGGGGGTCCACTTAAGTCCGATTAAGCTCAAATTTAGCATGGGTACTTCTTTTGAGGAGACAACATTTTTGAGCACTACTTTTTTTTTTAAATTCGATGGCCAAATTTTTCCCATACATTGGATTGGCACCCTAACATCCATGTTGAATTTAGTTCAACGGTTTTCCGAAATCATAATTCTCCTTTTAGGAAATGAATGAAATTACACTTTGATCCGCGATGGGGAGAATATAATTTTCCTTATAGAGGTACAATTCTTCATTACAATGTGTGGGTGTTGAATACTTTTAATTTATTAGGTTGATTTAAGCTCAATTTAAATGTTTGGCATGCCTATCTAGTTTAAGTTTGCATTTTAATAATGTTATAACGTAAAGATCATATTATCAGAAAGTTCGCAAGGCCATAGTATAATTTTTTGTTCATTTAACCGTGTATACATGTATACAGGTATGTTACTCACGATTAGTTCCGTTTAGAGTTATTCGAGAATCCAGTTCTAGTGTAGTTTAATGTTTTATTGGTAAATCCTAGAGAAGTACATGTAATTAGGCTTCCAGGTATTTAATGTGTTCTCACCGATCTTCTATGGATTTCGATTAAAAGGCAGCAGGAGTAGTCATACCCTAGATTGTAAGGCTAAATTTTAGATAGATTTAACATGATCTAATTTCTTTAGGCTTGCCCATTCTGTAGATTTAAGGTAGATTTATTTATTACCAGGATAATTATAGGCAAAACAGCCCACTATTTTAATTAACAACTAGCACTAAGTATACTGTAATTAATAATTTTAAGATGCACTCACGCATGTGGCTAATGTTGCTTTAGTTTTTGTTTTTTTTTTTGTACTCACTCGGTATGGCGGTTCGTCCCCACCTATCACTCCGCAGTACAGGGAATCTCCGCAAACCACCGAAAGGGCGCTGGCTGATGACTGTCACTGGTTGGTTAGACGACTTACAGAGTGCGCTGACCTAATAGGGTAGGCCAACAATACAATTTGGGTCGATATATTTAGATGGCAAAAGTTTTGGTTGCCATTTTAGTTTTGTTCAGAATTGCCATGAAACATATACACAAACGTTTTCTGCAAATGAACTTTGTATAGGAATGAAATATTAAGTAAATTTGTGGATTATGTCACAGATTATAATTATTTAAACCGACAAAATCATGTTTTACATACTGTATCTCTTAATCGTTTATTTCGACCTCTCAGCTATTTCACAGCCAATTGCGAAAGCGCAAGTTGCGCCTGAACTTTTGGACGGACGATAAGAGCTTCTTCACGTGTAACATTTTTATTTTTAATATCTCCGGCATATCTTAAAGTTCTAACAATACATATATACACACAATTTTCGTTATATCCTCTGAACAGTTTAAATATACTTGTACCTACTACGTTTTGGTGCTGGTGGAACGATTAACTTGGCCAAATCAAAAGAATAAGTAATTTTATGTGATGACTATCCCGAGGACTGTCAATGATTTCACAAAATCATTCCGGAAGCTGACTAAATGAACAATCATTATGAATAACACATGAAAATCGTTCGTTACTTACTTTATGGAGCTTCCGGCTCTAGCCAGATTAGGGAAACTTCCCAAAACTATAGGTGTTGCAGTCTTATTCAGCACTCTCTTTACATTTTTCAAGTTCAAATTTGTATCGAGGAAGTTTTCTGAGCATACCCGGATGGAGTTAAAATTAATCGAATAGAGGTATAGAAATCGCATAGAAATATTGTGATCAGCTTTCGCAATGGAATTCAGCCAAGCAACCCGTCGATTTAAATCTGCATCGAATATTCCTTCTGCTCACCATCCTGGTACTTTTATCCCTGAAAATCACTGCTACATGTTTAAACAAAGCATTTCATAATTGTTGTCGTGTGACAAACCACGACGATGAAAAGTGATTTACCAACCAAACGCACCTTTAAACATTTAATTAGTTTAAATCGTTTAAAACATTTGTGATTCTTATGATGTTTGCTTTGAAAAAATGGCACCTGACCAATCGAAGACGTGTTGAGGTCAACTGCTTTGCCTTAGTTTGTCAAATAACAGGTCACGTTGACACCAAATTTCCATAAACATCAATAATTGAGGAAGGATCTCGCCATATTGCAAGTACCAAAACAAAACATTCTCCAAGGTATATCCTTTTCAACTATACTAGGATGTCAGTTATTACAGCAATGTTTCCTGTTCCAATTCCCTTTAGTTTCACCAAAAAAACCGCCAACAGCCCTCCAGCAACTCCATAACGTGCCGTATAATTAGTTGTCCGATAAAGATCTGATTGCATATCCCACTAATAAATCAAGCATTAGATTTATGTTTAATTGCTCTTGCTCCGAATATGGCACATTCCGTTTCAATTTCCAGAGCGGTAGAGAATGCTGAGAAAAATTAGGATTTGAACGGTGTGTTTTTCCTTATTTTGCTTCGTTAATGCACCACACCCTCTTCAGCAACGGCGTAAAGAAAGCCCCTCCAGCAGATGTTACACCCGGTTTTTCTCCATTCCATCCAAGACGAGCCGAGTTCTAAACATCAGCTGGGAGGAAGAAAGGCTCCTTTCGTTTGAAGGCGTGGCAGAAGAAGGCAACCTTTCTCCGTTGTTCTTCAAGCAAAAGGGAATCCTAGCAGGCATTTGGGGAATGTGACGTGTCAGGATGTTTTATTTATTGGATTTTTTTTCCTTTTGTCAGAGAAAGGAAGAAAAAGTAAACAGTGCATGATTACACTCCACATCAAGTGAAATTCAGACTGAGAGGTCTCGCACGTTGCTGTCCTTGTTGGGTATGACTTTAATTTTAGCCAAATCCGTATGACTCGTACTATGTTTTATTTTTTCATCTGGGCTGGATTACTGCTTGCTTGTGGGCATGAAAACTGGCACCCACCCACCAACGAAGGTGGATGGAATGAATGCGGAAAATGTTTCTCGACAGCGAGGTTAATGTTTGAAAAGTTTTGAAATTCTTTTGTCGGGTGTGTCATGAAAAATTTTGCCCACACTTTGATTTATTATGCTTTTTAATTGAAATTTGGGGAATTTCTTGCCGATTTTCTGTGGTTTAAAAGTTTTACGGGTTTGTATTTGAGCTTAAGTCATATACAATAAAGAAATATACTGTTTATATTTGATACGGTTTTAAGTAACTGGTAATCACTGATACTTTGGGAACATATTGATGGGTAAATATTATTTAAAATTGAACATAAGGGTTTTTTGACAGGAAACGATTTTTAATAAATCCTGTCAGCTCATCTGATTCGCTGACGACGTTGACAAAGAACCTTTCAGGTGGTGGCTGATCACGTCATCAAAACGTGAAGCAGAAAATATTGGATTAAAGGATAAAAAGTCAAAAACTCAGTATCTGTTGGCAGGATAGCGAGATAGAGCTTGCATAAGCTGGACTGTGATAATTGACGGTAATGCGTTCGATGTGATGGATAAGTTTGTGTACCTCAGATCATCGGTTACGTTGAATAAAAACTGCGGCGGAGAAATTTGGAGACGCATTATTGCCGGAAGTCGTGCTTACTGTGAACACCACGAGACCCTGACGTCTGATAAACTTCATCCCCTTACTAAGTTTATCATATGAAACACGCTGATAATACTGGTAGTTCTCTACGGTCATGATACATGCCCAAAGAGGACTTTATTTATTTATTCGGAGTCACATACTCCGTTGGTGGCCACATTACATAATAGAGATTAAATTAAAGCAGAGTTTACATATTGTATAGTTTCGTGACATAAAAAATCAAAAGCAGACGACAAACTATTGAAAGCACGCTGTAGAGCAATCTATTTTGAATGCGTGCCGTAGACGGTTTTCTCACGGAGATTTTTGTTTGATACTAGTTTGGGCCTGGTGTAGGATATCGGCAAGCAGTGAAGAAAATTCTATTCGCTCGGACAGTAGATCAGTGCCTTCACGGCTTCACCACGATTCTGAAGATTATCCAAGGGATTATAAGGTAGCGGCTCTCGTAACTTGTAAAGTTGATAAGATTCCTCCAAGGAAGATTACGATGAAATTGTGTATTCATTGTATTGGTAAAAACGGCGTTGAGTTGGCATAATGCGTTTGACACGATTTTGGAAGTGATGATTACAGACCGGGAAGCTTATACTGTTGTGAATATTACCAATAAATGGTACAGTGACATAAAACAGAAGATGTCTTAAAAAACTTTTTTGCCACACGAAAATTGATGCCAAGTTTTCCTGAAACTTTCACTGTGGAATAGGACATGTTAGATTTGTAACTGTCGAGGTTGAGGTCGAGTATCACACCAGTACACTGTTTTTTGGATTTAAGAGCATCTAGTTTACCTCTGCACTGTCTCAATATCTTTCAGCAGCTGAGTTACATCTTGTTGCGAATCCATGCGAATATAGATCTTGAGATCGTCAGTCAACTCAACCGATGACATCATTGAAATACAAGAGGAAAACATCCTTGATCGTCGCCAATATATTGCTTCACATGGATTTATACGGGCTCTCTGAATTCTACGGTGGTTGTCGGCATATTATCTGTCTCCCTTTTTGTGCATGACAAACATGTACGCTTCTTTCCATAATGATGGAAACTTAACGGTTGTTATTGTTAGATTATGCAGTCAGCAAAGTAATGCAATGTTTAAGAAACACAGATGGAATGCCGTCCGGCCCAGTTGTGATAAAAAAATTCGCAGCGAATGCGTTGAAATATTGTTCATACAAAGGAACGTTATTGTAGGCCACTTTGAGTTGTTTTGGCAGAGGAACGTCGTTATGGAAAGCATCTGTATATTTTTTGGAAAAAAATACGACATTGACACTTTTTTTGAGGCTGAGGAGACAAAAATTGGAGAGGCCATGGATGGGTCTCATCCAAGTCATGGAGAGGAAGTAGTTGTGTTCTCTGAACACCTGAATGCAATTTTAGACTAAACTTCGACTCGTAGCAACATCAACAAGGACCTTACTGAAGCTTCGTAGGTCCGTTCAGGCTGTATGTCATGAGAAAAGCATCGGGAGAAATCGCCAAGCTAGTGGTAGTGGAAAAGATCAGAGAGTTGCTCTACAAGCATACGCAGAAGGATGCGTTCGTCTCCGAGGAAGGTTCCACCACACCCACCAACTAGCACAGCGACGTCCAAGCGAGCAAAGCATTCGCCCAGGAAAGTGGCACCCGGCGCCTCTAAGAAGCGGATGATGTCGAATGGCCCCACGTGTCCGAAGTCTTACACGAGCGTGATGCCGGGGTCGGAGGGCGTAAAGAGAGTGGCCACGGCGCCAAAAGCGCTAGATCCTGTTTGTCGGTGTGAGAAGCTCCAAGCACCGAGGGTGGCTCAAGTGCCAGGGCCGGCCCCAGTACGAAGTACCCAGAAGGATACTAACGACGACCCTTCGAGGGGTAGGGAAAATCCCTGAACCAAAAATAAGAAAGAAAAAAATAGACCCAAAAAAGAAAAGATAATCCGGAACCTGGCAGCAAAGTGGAACCGCGGTGAGGCCCTCATTGTAAAGACCGAAACGCATAAGTATTCCAAGATGATGCGCGGTGACACCAAGTTTGCTGATCTGGGCGCCGATGTGCGCATTATTCGCCGTACCTGCACAGGCGGGATGAGGCGAGCTTAATAAAGACACGAAGCTGAAGGGCCCAGCCTAGAAAAAGCTGACTGAACAAGCCTTAGGAGCGGGAAACGAGGTGGTTGCTCTAGCCACGCAAGTGACTCTCCAGTGAAAGAACCCGGACGAGATTACGGAGGCTAGTGTAATCTGAAATTGCCACAGCAACCAAATGGCTGCGAAAGGATCCACTTGGGACCCAATTGAGCACGATACGGCTAGGAGCAACCGAAGCGGACTCGGCTCTAAAAGTGGCCAACTCACAGTGGGGTGGTCCGTTTGCCCATTGAGTGTGCATCAGCCGCCGAAAGTAAGTTTAGGTGCCTCGAGAGCGGACTTATGACGTGGGAGTGCAAGGGCCCAGAAAGAAGCGACTTTTGCAAAAAGTGCGGAGGAAAAGGCCACAGCGCCCGGGACTGCATAGATACATGGAAAACCAGATGAAAAGCATGACACGAGAGATCTTAAGGGCCCGGCCTTCAAGAGTAAACCACGAAGCTAATCACTGTGCAGGTAACCTACCTAAACCGGATCCACTGTGAGGCAGCACAGCAACTGTTGTGTCAGAAAGTTTGTGAGTCGGCTACGGATATCGCCATATTATCTGACCCATACCGCATTCCTGTTGGGAATGGCAATTGGGTTGCGGATAGGTCCAATATGGAAACATTATGGACGACGGGCAAGTTCCCGGTTCAGAAAGTGTTGTCTACCTCAAGTGAGCGTTTTGCGGTAGCAAAAGTAAATGGAGTATACTTCTGCAGCTGTTACGCGCTGCCAAGATGGTCGACCGACCAGTTTTCACAAATGGTTGATCGGATGACAACCGAGCTATGTGGCCAAAACCCGTTGGTAATAGCGGACGACTTCAACGCCTGGGCGCTGGAGTGGAGAAGTCGCCTTACCAACCCTAGGGGTCAGATCCTGCTTGCCAGGCTAAACGTCTACCTTACCAATGGAGGTACCAAAGGTCCTACCATAGGAACGGACCGGAGTCGATCATTGACGTGACGTGAGGATGGCGAATGGATACACCCATGCGACCACTTGGCGGTTCGTTATAGTATCGTCCCCGATACTAGACAGCGTGTGAATGGAAGGGCACTCACTCCATTGAGCGGGAACCAAACATGAGCGAAAGCCAGGAGCCATGTGGCGATCAGCTCTTAGCGGTACTTACACGGTTGTGCGGTGAAATCATGCCTAAGAAGGTCAAACCTAGAGATGGAAGATCCCTGTTATATTTGTGGACGGAGTTAATTGCCGACCTTCGAAGAATTTGCCTCCACGCAAGAAGGAGGATGTAGAGAGTGCGGTCAACCTCCGAAAGCGTTATGTGGCGCTTGTTGCCGCCAAAACTGCGCTAAAGATGAAGATAAAGGCCAGCAGACGAGTCTGCTTGGATGTCTTGTGTTCGAAAGACAATATGAACACCTATCGGGTGGTCATGGCCAAAACCAAAGGTGTGGTAGCTCCAACCGAGCAATCACTCGAGCTACTGCAGGCGTGTCATTGGAGGACTCTTTCCGCCCCACAACCCAAGTCCCTGGCCACCCATTGCCGTAGAATTGTCGCATGACGAGCGTTCCAGTAACCCAGACTATAACGCTGCCAAGGCGGTGGAAGGATGGCCGGCGACGCCGAACATCTGAAATCACGTGGGCGATGATAATGGCACCGCGGAGGAAGGGGTTGAGGTGACAGTTATGAATGATGAACTCATTGTTATAGGAAAGTCGCTAAAGGTGAGGAAAGCACCTGGCCACCAAGACGACAATTTTGCTGGCTTGTTAGATGTTCAGGGTGATTATGCAAAGATGCCTAGACGAGCGCAACTTCCCAGATGCCTGGAAACGGTCAGATGCGGGGAGTTCGCTACTGTGCAGTGGTATATTTTCGAAACTATGTTTGAATAATTTGCCATTGAATCCTGATGCCCACAATAGAAACCTCAGATTCGCCACCAGTGGTATTGGTTTATAAAATCATGAAGTTTGATGTGTTGCTAGCCAGGTTGGACATCGTTCTAAATCCAGCCACTTCCCTGGGGGAACCCGGATCCCGGAGCGTCACCAGGTCTGACCAATGTGACCGAAAACTCTCAGGTTGAGCACCAGTAATCTTGATTTGTAAAATCATGAAGTTTGATGTGTCGCAGTCCATAGTTTGGAATCGTTCTATATCTCGCCAATTCCCCGGGGGAACCCGGAATCCGCAACGTCACCAGGTGTGGCCAATGTGACCGAATACTCTCAGGTTGACCACCAGCGGTATTGTTTTGTAAAATCATGAAGTTTGATGTGTCGCAAGCCAGGGTTTGACATCATTCGAAATCTGGCCACTTCCCTGGGGGAACCCGGAATCCGGAACGTCACCAGGTGTGGCCAATGTGAAAGAATACTCTCAGGTTGACTACCAGTGGTATTGGTTTGTAAAATCATGAAGTTTGATATGTCGCAAGCCAGGTTTGATACAGTTCTAACTCTGGCCATTACACTGGTAGGGTACTTCCTTCACGATTCCCGATAATGAATCCGGAACTACTGAAAATAACGAAATGTCCACTACTTTTTCAAAAACTAGGATAAATTTGTGATCGTATGGAAAAAGTTGCATCTAATTTGGTTAAGGTTACGCAGAGTTGCAGATAAATTAAAAAGGAGTTTTTCAACATAAGAAGTGACAGGCAATTGGGTAAAAAACTACATTTTACGGAAATAGCCATATCTCTGTTGTTTATGGGCCGATTCTCGATCTTTAACCACTGACAGACTTGTTATAAATTCTAGTTTTTGAAAAAAATATAGTATTTCCGATTTTCAAGTAACGTAAAAAATAACGAGCTGCAGAAAATTAGCACATTTGACATAACCTCAAAATATCCGTGATATCTCCGGTGCCCGGAAGTCAAATCAAATTTTGATTAAACATTCTAAAACTAGAATAAAGTAGTTCGCTTCTAGTTCTAGTTTCATCAAAATCGATTAATTATTCACCGGACGGTATCACTTTGAATCTGGACAAAATTTTGCTAGTCTTCTCCTTTTTGATCATCCCCTGTAGATATGTAACTTATTACTCTTATGAAAAGCTCAATCCCACCAATCATGAGTTGATTAAATTTTTCACACAACTAATCTGGCTGTTTTTTTTATCAAACGTTCGAAAATAGCGCATTTTTTGTAACTTATTCGAATAAATAAGATAAAAAATTATTGATTCAAAAATCGTGTTCAATCTGATTCACATTTGTGGATAGGTACTCTCCTGATTAATAAATCGTGGTTCTGCACATCCTTTAAAAATTATAAAATTTCTCGTTAACTATTGCATTCAACTGAACAAGCGATGTTTTATCTGAAAGTACATACCAAACTAAACATATTACTTCGAACTGCACGCAAATACATGCTTTCCTTAATTTATAATGATTTTTTCAATCTTGCTCAAAGCGTTACTTGATTCACATTTGTGGGGTGAGTGTAAATCGTTGGTCATTTTTCATTGAAAATGATATTTGCAAGCCCTGGTCCGAAAAAAATAAGGCGTGGGGTCACTGGGTTGGTTTGTTTCTTTTTGTTTTTTTTTGTTTTAGAAAGAAAAGGAGGGGGAGGGGGGGATTTTTTTTTTTTTTTTTTATTTTTTTTTATTAAAAAATACTACTTTTGGGTTTGTTGGGGGGGGGGGGGGGGTCCCCCCCACCCACCACTTTTAGGGCGGGGGAGAAAATCGCGTTCTATTTTTTTTAAATTTGTGTATATATATTTTTTTCAGAAAAGGGAAGGTTTGGGAGGGGAAAGGGTAATGGGAAATTTAAAAAATGTGGATAATAAAATTTTTATGGCTTATGACAACAAACATAATAAAAATGCACAAGTCATAATTAAACAACGAACCAAAAAAAAACTTGTCTTCCTCATCTTGTATGCTTTCTTGAAGCTATTATTCTCTACCTGCTCTCTACCAAATCATCGGCCTTTCCTTTTCTCTTTTTCTGATTTATTTACCATCCCAAATCGTACTCGCACACTCCCACTTCGCCCGCCATCCGCGGCCGTGTTTCTTATGCTCTTGGTCTCATGTGCGGCATTAACATACGGAACCCATTTGGTCGTTTCTTTCCTTATTCACATTTTCCTCACAAGAATCGTGGAGATTTTCAACTTGGCTTTTGTAGTGCCTTCGATCATATGGTTTTTGTTATTGAAGCTACATCATTATACCGATATGTACAACTCTTTTCGGCACCACTTCGAATCCATGGAAGAATCCGTCCATCCGATAGCAATCCATCCAAGGCGAGCCCGAGCCAGGGGATTTATGCTTCGAAAATTGTTCAATATTTATCATCTTTATTACCAGCACAAATGCGACTCTTGAACAAAACAAACCATCCCAGGATCGTTTATAGCGGATTATGGAACGAAGCGATAAAAACCAATTTCCATCATTGCCCGCAATGTGCCATGAAAACGAGCTCTGGCTGTTTTCAGGAAAAGATAGAACACATATAGGTATGTAGAGGACCTTCCTCCGATGCCGATAGTGTGTAAGTAGCTATAGCTCCGAAAACGCTGTGCACACCACTTAAACTAATCTGCTCGGCTTTATAATTTAAGCACCAGCCAGTGACGAACCAAATGGATTTATGCCACTTAGCAATCGGTGCGGGTCGTCATCTCGGAGCCGATTTATGACGTATTAACGCACATAAAACATCTCTAAAGTACCTTCTTTCTGCCTAGAAAATCCAGCTAAAAGGGACCGCTCACCTTGGTATTTTCGGTAGCTAGATGCTCTGTTCAAGGGGGTAAATATTCAAATATTAACCGTTTCCCCCACCAATCTGTGTATAGCAATAGCAGGACCGGCTTCGTTAGCCATAAACTTAGAATGAAAAAATATATATATATATATATATAATGAAATTGCCATCAGCGATCATCTTCACGAAACAGCTCCCCTCCGTCGTATTCCCAGTGGGACCCCGCGAATGGGAAGAAAAACAACCCGCGCCATCTGACAACTTTTCGCTGATAAGCAACCCATCGGCACAATGAGAGTCAAACAATCATCAGCAGCAGAAGCATTAGCACCCTCCAGCGTTTTACCACGTGTTGCTCAAAACAAATAAAACATGGAAATTTACGCAAAACTTTAGCTCAAGTATACAAAATATACAAAGGATTTTTATGGCGATCGAGGGAAACGAGGCGGAGGGTGCTCCTGTGATATGATTTTGACGTGCCTGGAAAGTGTTTCGACCCAGAGGGAGCCGACGGAGAGAATTGTTTTACCTTATCAAAAAATGTAACACGCATCGGAGGCCTGGAGCTGCTGACGAATCAAGTGCCGCCCGGCGAGGGGAAACGGAAAGTGTTTACGTACATTGTTTTTGAAACAGGGGGGAACATGTTGTTCAATGCGAGTTGAAAGTGGTTAGTGAAGGGTTTGTTGTTAATAGAAAATTTAGGTCTTGTAATTTTTGCTGGCATGAAGCACAGGAAAGTTAAATTGGGCTATTTACTTAGTTGGTTATTTTCTTTTCAATGAAACCCATTGTTGAAACTATTTTGGGATGTGAAACTTCTCATTTGGCAATTAGTAATGGCCCTGGTTAGCAATGTTACTTAAATTTCGGTGTGCTTGGATTCAGTTCGAGGGTTATTCTAGTGATTTTTTTTTCCGAAAATATGTGGTGTGTTCCATCTGGATGTTTATAAAAAGCTTAGGAATATATTCCATTAGTTCTTTTTGTATTCCATCAGATGTTACAGAAAAAGTTACAAACAGAACTTCATCATCTCCCGAGACCTTCAACCATTCGATCAAAACAGTTAAATTTATTTTCAACACCTCAAAAAATAGAATAATCAAGCCACAAGGCATCGGATTTAATCGAAATCCAAAGATGTCTTCCAGCTCCCCGAATCCAATTACTGCGCGAGAAACGTTCTCCCTCCACCCGCCCTGGAGCCTTAGACAATCGAAACCACACCGCTTCAGTTCCACTCAGCACACCTTCAACCGAAACCTTTTCCACAGCACGGCAGACCACTACATTAGCAAACACGACAGGTACGTCGTAATACTTGCAGAACTTGAACCCAAAATGCAGGCCATCATCGGCACCGTTGTCGGAACGTGAGAACGTGATTCCGCGAAGAACAACAAATTTAATTCATTACATAATAATAGCTCGCACTCTCGGCTCCCGGCTTCTCCGTCCCTGCTGGGTCTCCTTCGTCGCTTGCGTGAGGCTGAAGTGCGTGTGCTGCAATTTCGCAGCGAGCTTAGGTCCGTTTCGCTTTGGCACCAGTCTGTTGAATACGATTCCACTGTTTCTTCTCTGCGTGAAGATGCAGCGAGTCCGGGCAGCTCTTGCCAGGGAAGTGATGCCAGGTGTGTTTAGAAATCAAATGCTGTGCACCGTACAGTTTTAATGATAAAAAATCTGAATCCTTATAGATTCAAAACTATTTCTGAAACATACACAGCTCGAAAAAGTAGTGTGAATTTCTGTTCAATATCATGCACATAAATGGAGCGTCACGAAACTTACAAACTTACATTATAAATCGTGTGAAGTTCTAGGATATTCCCTATATTGTCGAAAAAGTTGTATACAAAAGATCTAAATTGTTAGAACTATTTCATGCAAGTTGCTGCTTCGCATGGAATGTAATACAATGTTAAAAGCTCTGAAATTTACATCACAATGAAAAGTCAGATTTTTTTTCTGTGTAGGACATCATTTAATCTACACTGTTAAAAAACACTCAGGTAATTTTCCGCGTTTTCTTATGCATTTATAGTATTTGAAACGCTAGATTTGGCATGCATTGAATTCAGATTGGAATAAATTGTGCTCAGATTTAAAGTAAACTTACACAGAAAAAAATCTGAATTTTCATTGTGATGTAAATATCAGAGCATGGAAAACTATGTTTCATTACACACGAAGCAGCAACTTGCATGAAATAGTTCCAACAAAGAAGAGCTTTTGCACACAATATTATCCGCAATGTATGCAATGTCTCAAAACATTACACGATGTATAATGTAGTATTTTATGTTTTGTGACGCTCCATTTATGTGCATGAGATTGAACAGAAATTCACACTACTTTTTCGAGGTTTAAACGGTTTTGTGCTAGTTTTCAACACAAATGTTACATGAAAAGAATACAAATGGGTAAATACATATTTTTCAGGATGTTCTAGGTCGTCCGAATTCATACTGAAATGTTGATCACAAGCATATCTACTCATTTTCTACATTTTCATCAAGAGCAAAACCATCATCCAGTTGTTCAACATCATCCATTAATTCGTCTAGTGCATTGCCTTCAGTGTAGACATTTTCAGAGCTGTCAAGATCCTCGAATACGTAAAGTGATTTTACAACATCTGGATATTCCAGTGATACCTTCTTTCGAATTATATTACCTAGATTTATTGAACTTATTAGAGGATCAGATGAGTTCATAGCTTGAATAAAGACGCCATTTAGATTATCAACTCGTGACCTTTTCCTAGCATGATGGGTACGATATTTTTTAGTAGTTTATGTTGGCACTCTGCTGTTTCTTCAGCTAACATGCCAAGAGGAGCCGGTGAGTGGAATATTATCCTTCAGCGTGAGCGAGTACTTTATGCACTGTTGCTGGAATTTGATACCAATCATACAAATTAATATACCGCCGATATTTTTCTTTATAATAGTCATCCATTTTTTTAGGATTGATCGGATCTTTGCAATTAATTACTATTAAAATATTACGAAATCTAACAATAAGTTCTTCGTCGATGTCCAAAACTTTGGAAAGTAATTGCAGTGCAGTGGAGATATGCCATAATGAAGAGCATCTTCGTTCGATTCGTATCTTGCTTCAAGCTTCTGTAAAGTAAAAAAAAACCATGTTATTTGTATGGCACTTAAAATTTGATAAAAAAAAGTATTACCTCTATATCACTCATTACATTTGGAGTAGCTCCCTAAATTGGACAGTTGGACATGGAAGAAGTATCGGATACATAATTTAGAACTTTGCCGTCGATCATACTCATAACGAAAATAAAATCAACCAAAACCAATTCGCCATTCGATAATTGGATTTTTACTGGAACAAGCTCACTTATTCGATTTTCAATATATCTTTTGGTGTTAAGTACCATCTCTTTTGATTCTTTGATACATTCCAGCATAATTGGCCTGCAGAACCGAATGCTTTGGGGTGTTGAATTATGCCACGAAATGCTTTTCTTGTTGTTCTGATAATAAAGTTGTATATGAGTTGTTGTCAATGAAAAGACGTCACTGTCATCCTTTTGATTTGGCGTTGATAGCGCTTGGTGGTGGTGTGAATAGCCTGTAGAGCCATCCATACCCCAGCTGCTTAAAAGCACTAGCTCTGTGTCATCGTTGGTATTCATTTGTTGGATGATTTCCGCATCGATGACCTGAATGATTCTTTCTGCTGTATGATTCATGAGTGCCTGTAATTTGACCTGAAAAGAAAGAAACATTTAAAGCTGGTGTACTGGAAAAACATGTGGATATTTATGTCTACACAGAAAAAAATATTTAATTTTAACTGGCGCGTAAAATTTCCCCTCGTTTAATTCCTAGCCAAAGGAAGCGTAAATAACGAAATTGTTTACAATCTTTCATGCGCCATACAACAATGTTTGCAATCTTTCATACAAAAGGCTAGATTCAGGCGTTATCTAGCTTATATTTACTTGAAATATCCCATTATTTTCTGCCGAATCTAGCATTCCCTGTATGTGCATTAGATAACGCAGAAAATTCAATGCTTCTTTTTATCTGTGTACCTGAATGTTTGATGATGACTCTTCGATTGACTCGACTAAAGGTGAACAAACTTTTTTCATGCCCTTGATTACATGGTACCTCGAAAACCTTGATGGGTTCTTTTTCACTGTTTGCTCACATGCATTTTTAGTAAAATCGCAGTCTAAAAAATATTCGAATGCAACTTCAGGTAATATCACTCCATGTGAATCTTTGAGAGCCGTAAACATCTTAGATGCACTTTCACAATTTTTTGAGAACCTGTCCAACCAAATTCACCATATTTGAATCGCCATGTCTATGTGCAATTTTTCTTTTGGCTAAAAGAGCCTTTTCTATAGTGTCAACATTACCGCCGAACATTTCATCGGTTTTCTTTCGCTTTCTTCTATCACTAAGCTCATCAAATTGTTCTTCAAATCTTATTGTATTTTTTAAAGCACTCTTGTTTGTGGTTAACCATTTTGCCACGCATTGTAAAAAATTTTACTACGTACTTCAACTTTTTCAGTAGTCGTTCTTCTTTGGCAAGATCAATATTATATTTCGCCTTAATATATTCAAATGCTTTTGTTGCATTGACTATTTGAGATTTTTTTGGATCAGAAAGTAACACGATGCTCCTATTTTCCATGTTGTCACAAACAATTCTTTTCAGATTTTTTTTTTCGATTAAATAACTACTGCACAATATACAATTCATGATTTGAAAATATTGTACTCGCCTTTTAAATACCAGTAGGTAGATAATAGTTTTATGGAAAATAAATATACCTGAGTAAAGTTGGTAGAAATTGCAAAATGGCATATTAACAGAGAATTTCCTTTAGAATATATAAACAAGGTTATCTTGAAAACATTGAGAACTTTTAAGTCCAGTTGGGAAGATACAGTTTCTTTATGGAACGATAATTTTCAGTCTGTTTTTACCCAATTTTAACAAAAATAATAATTAAGTGTGCAACATTTTTAAGACTAAATTTGACATTAAACAGTTCCACCTTTCAAGCATGATTTACTTTGTACGATTTTTTTGGTTTATGCTCGCATTATCGTAATTAACAGAAAAAAAATGGAATTAAAAAAATATCCTTTTTTTACCCTTCTTACACCAAAAGAAGGGTATTAAGATCGCTTGAAAATTCGACTTTTTATCCGAGGCCCAGAGGGCCGAGTGTCATATACCATTCGACTCAGCTCGACGAACTGAGCACATGTCTGTGTGTATGTTGTGTGTGTGTGTGTGTGTGTGTGTGTGTGTGTGTGTGTGTGTATGTGTGTGTGTGCGTTACAAATAATGTCACATCGGTTTCTCAGCCATTTGTGAACCGATTTCAGTTCTGTTGACAAATGAAAGCTACAACATTCCCATAGAACGCTATTGATTTTTTTTTATTCGGACATTTCGTTACGAAGATATGAACGAAACAGTACTTGACGGCCTATTATAATAGTAATCAAACAGTTTAGTCTCCGATTACATACTGAGCTATTTGTGTACCGATTTTAGTTTTGTTAGCGCCAAATTAAACTTATAAAATTTTTAAATAACTGATCAAAATTTCATTAGGATTGGATAATCCTTCGTGGAGATATGACCAAACCAATACCTGAGAGCACATAATTGTGAGATGAAAATATACTCGTTGCAGTTCAAAACCGAACAAGACCACTCACCCCACTCGATGCTGCTTGCATTCTATTGTGTCGCATCTCGTGCGTTGTATAGCACATACAGCGGAATAGCCACACTATGCGACTCTATAGAATTAGAGCAGGATCGATTGGCTCGATTGGTCCGGTTTTGAACTGCAACGAGTATATTCGAAAATTACACTCCATTTACTATAACTAAACAATTTTCAATGAACATGTACTTATAAAGCATCTTGAATCCATATCGATAATCAAAATTGACGCTTAGGATTGTCTAATAATTCATTCTTTGGACTGATTATATGAAATTTCTAATATTTATGTAATTTCCCCTTTTATATAACTAAAACAAACAGGTCGTTGAAGATTACTAATGGCAATATTTGAATCACATCGATGAACAATACGTTCAGGATTGACAAATAGTTCATTTTATAAACTGAATGAATGACATATCGAATATTCCTGGATGTTCCTGGAATTTCTGATGAAAATATGTATCCAGTGCAATTTTGGCCACATTTGAGCTCGTTATTCTGGCGAAGTGTAAGAAGGGTTCAGTCTCACCATCGGTGGATTAATTCGGGTTTTTTACCTTGTGTTCTCGTTCTGCAGAGAGTATAGACCTCAAACTAAACTGCGGTGGTGGTCTCTTGAGACTGCTCGGCCCTGCTCGTTAGATATAGTCCAACTTAGGCAAAAAAAAAATGTTTTTCAATAATTGCCCATTTTTTACTAATTTGAATAAACCGTGTAACCTCAATTACATACCCATTTTGAAGTTTAGACAATTACTTTTCCAACAATTACTTCACTAAATTTCAAAATTGGATCATTATTCGCTGAGAAAATTGCATTTATTTGAAATGCATTTTTTCTACAATTTTCACAATTTTCCCAAGCCTGATGCCCGTGGCGCAATGAGTTTTTATCACAAAGGGCTGAAATTTTGGGAATCTAGGTTTGAACTATCTGGCTATCAAATGGTATACAAGACACGTCAGTCAAAGCAAGGCAATTTTTCGAGTTTTCGCCACCACTTTCCCCATAGTGCAATTTTCAAGAAGAGTGAAATTATTATATGTCATCCGTGTCCATTCATGTCAGTCGTTCAAGTCTCTTCAAATTGTCCAGGAGTTCAGGTCACATTATACACTGGATTAACTATATGACCCATTGACCTTTGTAACGCCGAATACCCCAACAGACTCAAAAAGACTATAAGAAAGGAATATAGTCCAGTTCCCTCCATATAAGATGTTTTAGGTTCTCCAAATTGTGCTGGAGCTTAGATAGTTCGTTGCCATTAGTTCAACTAAGGCCAATGTACTGCCACTAAAATCGTTTACTTACACAACATGTGCGAACAAAACACTGCTAGAAGACATTATTTGCAAGATCATTTCTGGAGCATATGAATTGGATATTGCATAAATTATGTACCATCGGACACACAACAAGCGATAGAATGATACACTCAGTAGCAAAAAAAAAAGCCGAGGAAAATTTTGCTTCCATAAACCGTCATATTCAACCTTCTGTAACTTTGTCAATTATCAATATTTTTGGCTGAATATTTGACAGAACTATGATTGTTATATTGACCTTATGTGACCAAAATTTCATGTTGATAAATTTTTTTACATTTGAAGTTTTGATAACATATGTCAAAAAAGTCGTTTTGGACATACTAATTTCAAAAATACGTTCTTTTGTGAAAAATTTATGTAGCAAATTTTAGCACAGCCCAAAAAAGTATAGGAAATAATGTGTACAAAATTTGAACTGTTTCCATCAAGTGGTTTGGACCACAGCTGGCGTCAAAGTTGACGCAACAACATGAGTATTTCTCTTTTTCACACGGTATTGACCTTGCTGAAATATCGGTGCAAAAAAAAGCCGAGGCGAGCAAAATTTTGCTTCCAAAAAACGCCATGTTCAAATTTCTGTAACTTTGTCAATTTTCAATATTTTTGACTGAAAATTTGACAACCCTATAATCAGTATATATAGTCTGTATCCGCAATAATTTGGACACCTCAAAACATGAATAAAACATAAACATAACTATTTTTTTGTACTTTTATTACATCGAGCAAAGAAATTTCTGAAAAACACAAAACTTTAAGGAGAATCAGGGTAAAATCAGCCATATCTTCATTCACAAAAACGTGCAGTGAACGAAATCTACTTCAATCGATTTTTCTCGAAATTTAACATAGGACTAGCATCATTTTGTTGATCTTGAGTCACATCGAACAAAGGAATTTCTGAACCACAAGGAAATATTAGGAGAACCAGGGTAAATTGAGCTCATTTGCTCCCCAATCAGTTGCGTGCAGCCAATGAGACCGCGTCCATTCGATTCCTTGGAAGTTTTCCTTCAAGTTAAGGTAACATTTACCGAAATCATTCCTCTCCGAGCTGAGATATAGAATTCTTTCGCGCTTCGGGCACCTTTTTCCCCACTGTGCAATGGAAAGCCACCGAAGCAAAGAAAAAAAAATCGCTTTACTAAGGTACACTGAGAAAAAAGATTGGTAAACGCAAATATATTCTAGTTTCATCTAACAGGAATTTTACGTTGAATTGGGCACAAACATCATATTAGTTTGATTTGATTTCCTTACTAAAATTAAACAGTTAAGTTCAACTGACATCCGTTTAAATTTACCATTATGTTGGTTTCCTAGTTGTTTCGCAAACGCAAATATAAAAAAAAATACTCTTATTGTTTAATTATGTTAAGTGGTTCAGTAGTACAATTTATAATTTTGGTACGTTTTTCGCATGTTTGTTTATTATAAAAATAAACACATTGCATCTATTAGTTTTTATTGAAATGTGGTGATTTATTCGTCGTTGCCATCAACATTTAAGATAAAATCAAGAATTTTATTTTAAAAAAGGACATACATTCATAGTAATGTTTACCCAAAAATCTTCTAAATTCGCTTCAGTATTTATAAAAATAATTATTTTTTCAGAGCCAATCTACTCTTAAGCGTTAAAATGATCACAAATTATGAAACAAAAGAGCTACGACTATGATTTTTGTAGCAAAGTTGCTTCAAGTTCAATAAGAAACAACTTTGTAGAACATTGTATTGCACTATGTCAAGATATAATTTTTATTTCAATATATTCAAGGACCCCCCTAAATGAAACTGATGTCAAATCAAAGCCCTAATTATAAGCTGCAACTCTGCCGAAAACAGTTTTGTTTTCAAGTTGCATCTGCATAGTGAAAATAATTTATTCCTGCTAATTTTTCATTCTGGCCCAGTGTACAATGGATTACTCCGCCTGGTCCATTCTTGAGTCCAGAGCTTGTACTAAACCACACACATAGTTGGATCATATCAAAGCCAGTCTAACCAAAGCCTAGGATGCTATATCGATGGGGGAACTAACGTCCACTGTTGATGATTTCCCTAAGTGATTGAAGGAGTGTGTAGTAGCCAGAGGAGGACATTTTAAGTCATCAATGTAAATATTACAATCTATGCAAGTGTTTCTACATTTTCCATAAAAACATTGTTTATCAATATACAATTGATAAATTAATGACTAACAAAAGGAAAAAAGATAATATTTCCTCACCCTGTAGTTGAGAACAATATGTTATTTGGTAATTGGGATCAGCAGTAAGCTTGAAATGTTGGTCCTCCCCTAGCTCAGTCGGTAAAGGCGCAGCTACAAAGCAATATCATGCTGGAGGTGGCTGGGTTCGATTCCCGGTCTGGTCTAGGCATTTTTCGTTAAGGAAAATTTCTCGACTCCCTGGACATAGCGTATGATTGTACTTACCACAAAATCATACTAATGCAAAAATGGTACTTGGCATCGAAAGCTCTTAATTAATAACTGTAGAAGTGCATTCAGAACACTAAGTTGAGGGCAAACATTAAACTCATTGTGAAAGCAATAAGCTTGAAATGCTAAAGAAGAAGTAGAAGCTTGAAATGTCAATAAATGAAATGAAGAAGGTTCAATCTTCAATAATAATAAAATTTCTTTGAAGAAAACCAAATTTTTGAATGTATGGCATCCCTGCCTACAGGTCCACCCCAAGGCGTGCCAGGAGCATGTTCCATGCTTATTATGCTCATTGGCCCGGAGAATTCAAACACGATACGAAGCAATAAATCTGCTAATGTATTTCTTGTTCTTTGCTTACGAATGAGCGAACAGTTGTGTGCAAAGACGACGACGACGATGACGACGACGGAGACGGAAAGTGACCACAAGACAGAGCTTGCTCTGCACCTCACTGCTGTTCATATTCCATCAACGACCCACCCAGTCCTGATCTCGGTTTATTGCACATCGGAGTAAAAGGCAAGTCAATTGTGCTATTGAAATGGAATACGTAAAAAAAAGAATATAAGTCACTTGACAACCTCGGAATACATCCTCAATACAGTATGATGAAAATATACTAGGGTGACTCATTTTTACAAATTGTTTTATACTTTTCAATATTTACAGTCTCTTTCACGTGCTACTGACGTGAACACCCGAAGCAACTATTTGAGTCTTTAGCAATTCGATTTAGCAATCGGCCTACGGAGATCATTTTAACTGATGTTGTTGTTGTTTTAAAATTTAATTGAAAATTACCTTCCATCGGAGGAAATGAATGGGCAGATGATGAAGAAAGCGTTGGGACTTCCCTTGAACTGATTATGAACCGATTATTACAAACGAAAAGGAGCAGGTTTTGTCAACAAGTTGGGTTGCTTTTATTTCGATCACTGGTAGAATGGATTGGTTTTCTTGAACTCGTGAAAATTTGTTTCTAGTACAGTATTTTCTACTCCTAGCTCACAATTTTGTTCTGTTCGATGAGTAATCATCACTGCTTGCTTAAATTAGAACTTTTTTTTTAGAAGATTTACCCAAATTAATGCCCCCATCAGCAAAGTGGAGAACGCAACGTTGCAACCGGAGAAGAAGCTGCTGATTATGGTCATTATGTGGAAGAGTCGAATAGAAAGCTGTTTTTCACTATTTCCCGTACTCAAAATGTTGCGAGCACCAGAACTTTTTTTTTTGCGTTCGATCAACAGTAGAAGAAACGAAAATTGAAGAATGGTTAGCAGCCGAGTGTTCTGGCCAGTAATCAGAATGATTATTACCGTTTTGCGTTTAAGTTGAAGACCATCCAATATAAGCGCATCATCATCATCATCTCCGTGGTCGTCGCCGTCAAGCAATGTCGACGATCTTCTCTGATTTATATTTTTCATTTTCGGGATTCTGTTCCATTCGAGTCTTTGACGAAACTTACTTTCTTGTGGATGGACCAACGCACAGCAGTTTGGGTTGAGGAAAAGATTCTTTTTATTTTCTTGTTCGGTATGGTTGAAGACTGAACCCTGTGGATGATAATTAAAGGAATGATAAATGAGAAATAGTAGTATGATTGATGGGGTGGATAGCAAGTCGTAATTTAATATCGTGATGCGACAAGAGTTGGTCACGGCTCTCGGATGGGTAGTTCAAGGTTATTTGGCATTACTTTACCCTTAACACTCTTCTCGGTCGATTCGATCTTTATTCTTCGATGCATTCTCCTTCGATCCATTATCTGGTGCCCCTTGGCTTGATCTGCTGAGACTGTTTTGCATCCGTCTCACAAACCTAGGAACTTTTTTCAATAGGGCGAATCTAACATTGAGAGATTCTGTCCTCTCTCACTCTCTTTCAATTATTCCAGAGCCATTATAAAACTTTCGGGGGTACAGGTCGAAACAGAACAGTGCTGGTTAACATACTCTACAAATAGTAGAATGAAAAACGTATCGGAATATGAATGAAAGAGAGGTAATCAAAGAGAGTCTCTCAATGTTAGATTGGCCCTATTGAAAAAAATCCTAGAAATATGCTTAGTTGTGCGTTTTTAAGAATGAAAAGTCATGGATAAAAATAGTCTTAAAATAATCGGAAACAAAAGAAACCTCAGCTCAATTTCCATAGGAAGTAGCACAATTCCCCTTCTAAAAAAAACTTCACCATCCACTCTGACATGGGATGCGCCATGGACAGATATATCAATTGGGCATCTCAACGGAATTGTCAAATGTTTAAAGATAAATGAACACAAAATAGACAGCTCCATCCATCTCTAGCGTCCAACTGGCAGCTTACAATCACCCGGGTACAAAGTACGAAAGTGGGGCCATATTTTGATATGCCTACCAGTGGAACTTACATGGATTTCTGGAAAAAAAATAGCCTAACCTGTCAATCAAAAATTGAGAACTGAACCAGGAAAGACACACGGCAGAAGTAAAATACAAACGGAACAGAAAAGGGCATTATTATGTAATAGATCACCTAAGCCGTCATTGTTGCGAACAGACAGAAACACACAAAGCCTCCCAGCGGGACCGTAGCCCAGGGAGGTGGGGACTGGAAGGGAATTCAAACTTTCGGAACTCTCTGGAGCATGCTGATATCTTCCGGTAATTGAAACAGATGCCACTCATTTCTGCAGCCGTGTGTTTTTCGCTGTTTATCGTCCGGAACTTCGGACCCGGAACGTGTGCCTTTTGTTCGTTGAAAACTGGAAAACACAGCGAGACGGCAATCGAAAGAACATTCGTTTGAAAAACCATTATATTCGACAAACTCCGCAAATGCTTTGAAGAGCCCGGCGTTTATGCACCGTCTCTGCCTCTGCCAATGACAGAAACAAACAAAAAATCGACAATTTGTAAATTGATAGGCCGCTGTGAACCTCACCAGCAGCAGGAACACAAGCTGGTGAGCGAGAAAAATAGAGAGAAAAAAAAATCGCATATTTGAATGTTGTTATTGTAAGCTGCCCTTCTTGCTGAACTAAATTCATAGAATAGAGGAACGTTCAGAACCTGCCTTTCGCTTTTACGCCATTCTCCGACTACTCTAGGCTGCCTTCCGGTTGCAAAAGGTATGGGTTCTTTATCTGCCGGCACCCCCAACGGCACCGGTGTTTTTCGTCGCAGGGCTGTTTGGTTCGAAGAATGTTTGTTTCCGAAAAAAAAAAACTGGGCTTAACATGCAACGGAAACCGGAATCGACAAATTGTCGAAAACCTAAACTACCGACATCGCGAAACTGAACTACTTGTACCGTCAGTTGCTGGAAGGATCGATCGGCTGGGCTGGGCGGAAGGTTTTAGAAGGAATAACTGAACGGCAAACTAACAGCTGACATTGTGAAATTAGAAGTTGAAAACGACTCGAGCCTTGTCTGTAGTGTTGCACTTTCTTTTCACAAGAAAGGTGAAATGATATTCGCGGTGTCGCTAAACCGCCAGGTTAAGAAAAACAAATTAAAATCCCTTGTTTTTACTCGTTTATTTTCAGTTTGCCTATTTCCTTACAACGTGGACACAACCACCGACGCCAGGAAGACGACTCCACCACCTGAACCCTACATATCGCACTCATTAACACAAGAGCAGGGACCAACGGCTTTACTTCCCTTCCGAAAGAAGACGTGACCAGATTTTTTCGCCTCAGAAAAACCTTGACTGGGATTGAACCCAGACCCACCGGGGTGCCAAGTAGCAGTCACGCTTACCCCTACACCATCGGCGCCGGCTTCACAACATAATAAAATAGCAATTTGTTACTAATCTACTTTCTGAATCATACATTTTTTTGTATTTGTATTTTCCTTCATATTGTCAATTATTGTGTGTGGCTTTTGTTACAATTTGTTACAAGGCTTTTAAAAACGTCGTTAGTCGTGTTATGTGATATATGAATAAACTCCAAGTTCACTCTTCGATTAATAAAAACATGCTCCATTAAAGAGCAGCTAACAAATACCAGAGTGGAAATTTTTTGGAAGGTATAGGACAATTAAAGTGATGCACTTATCTTTAGGTTTCGTGCTGGCCATTTTGCTAGATTCCCATGTAACGAAGCGATCAAAATCTGCCATAACATAGGCTTTGAACAACGTTACAGACGGCCTTTTTGAATCCTCATAATGAAAGCGTAGAATAGGAGCTGCGCGTTGTTTATCTAATACAATGGCCACATTATGGTCCTGGAATCGAATAAATCTACCTAAAAACTAGCCATTGTAATGACCGTTTCATGACACTGAACCAAGAAAATTCTCAAGATTTTTTACACAAGAGTCACCACTGGCGCTGGCAAATTCAAAATTCTACACTATACAAAAGTTGATTTAGGAGGCTAATATGAAAAACCTTTGAGAAGATCTTAAAATTTAATTCAGCATTTCACGAATATTGCAGTTTTATGATTTGTAATGACTTTGGTTGGAAAAAATAATCATTAAAATATGTTTCAGGCTTGTTCGATACAAAATCTCGACACCCCTAAATACGTATATCTCTGGAAATACATCATCATCACGTGAAATATTTCCCAGACTGATGAACGTATGTCTGTTCATTGTGTAAAATTAATTATTGGTGATACTACAGGGTAGGCCAAAATAATTGACGCATGAAACAAAGACTGTATCTCCCACGAAAAGACAAATAATTGTAATTTTTCTTTGTTATTCTGTTTCCTTTTTTTATGTGGACATATTTACATTTTGATTCTATCGCCTTTAGCTTAAATTACTGCCCTTAGTCTCTTCGGAAAGGCATTAGAAGTGGCACGCACCTGATTTTGCTTTGAATGTTTCAACACCCATTGGTTTGAGATCTAGAAAGTGAGCTTCTATGATTCCCCAAATAGAGAAATCCAGAGGATTTGCATCTGGCGAAGAAGCTGGCCATAATTCCTTAGGAATGAAGTCTTGCAAATTCTTGGTGCACCATGCTTGGGTAATCTTCGCTCCATAGGACGGCGCAGCATCCTGTTGAAACACCCATTTGCGGTTACCGAACATCGTTGAAGTATGCTTCTTCAAATGCTTTTTCAGGACCTCTTTTAGGTAGTATGCTGCGTTGATTTTTACACCCTTATCAATGAAAAGCAGTGGTAGACGACCTTTCGCAGAAATCGCTCCCCAAACCATGACCGAAGTATGATTTTGGAAGCGTTGAACTGCGTGAATTAAAGAAGGGATATCTTGAATACTCGCTGCATAGACCCTGTCATTTTGAGCGTTGAAACTTTGCTGCAATACGAAATTTTTCTCATCCGAAAACACAGTCATGGAATCACCGTGCCGACGAAGTAATTCGTGAACACGAATGACTCTGTTCTTCTTGTTGGCATGCGAAAGTCCATGAATTTTTCTTATCTTGCACGGCACCAATCTCAAATCCTCTTTGAGAACTGATCTGATAGTTTTCCTGGAGACGTTATGGAGTTTATATGAAGAACGACAAGGATTTCGGCGAATTTGCGCACGCACCGCCTTTACAAGCCGTTTGGTACGTACACTGCGAGGACGACTTGGTTTTTTCTTTAGATCGATGGTTCCCCTTTCCCTCTATCTTCCCAACGTCCGGTCGATTAATGTGCGGCATATTCCTTACTTCTGGGTCTCGGCCAGTATCTAGTTGGGACGCTTTCACGCCAAATGCAAATGAAAAATCCGTTGTCTTTTGAAATTCATATTTTACATATTTACATATTAAACAGTCCCTCTTTAATATGCTGGCAACCAGATGGCTCTTGCGATGGCTAGAAGAATTCCACACTAAAACTAAATATTGCGTCACTTATTTGGGCCTACCTAGTACAACCTTTCGATCGAAGATGGCGTCGGAAAAAGAGCAAGTGCGAAAAGCAATTGTGTGCGGTCGCAATGAAAATCTGGATCTGTCAGTAAAAAAACTTGCCAAAAAGCTTGGTTTTCCTGCAAGCACTGTCCATGACGTTCTTAAATCTTTCATTACACGTTTGAAAACAGCCAGGAAGGCTGGCAGCGGAACAAAAACGGATCTCAGGGACCACAAGAAGGACGCGAAGGTGAAGCAAATATTGACCAGAAGAGACCAGATCCTTCGGCACGTACTGTGGCTAGAAAAATAAAAATGTCCACAACTTTCGTGCATACTTCCAAACGACTGCAAGATATGAAGTCGTTCAAGCTCAAAACTGTACCGAACCGTAAGGGTTAACAGAATGTGATGGCTAAAATCCTGGCTCGCAAGTTGTATCGTGAATATTTGACGAAGTTTTCCAGCGTGATAATGGACGACGAAACTTATGTGCTGGAAGACTTTAAGCAGCTTCCCGGAATGTCTTATTATACTGCCATGCAACGGAACGGCGTAGTGGAGCATTTCGGGACGAAGAAAAAAAGGCAGGTGATATGCAGCTGTGGTCGAGCAAGCCGATGCTTCATCACTACCGGAACGGTAAACAAGAAAATATACCGTGCACCCTTAGAAAATTTTACAGTATTCGGTAATTTTTTACCAAACTTTCAACAGCAATCCAATTTAACGGATTTCGGTAAAGTTTGACAAGTTCCGGTAATTTTTTTACCGGAATACTGTAAAATTTCACCGAAATCCGGTATATTGGATAACGTTCAGCAGTTGAAAGTTCGGTAAAAAATTACCGAATACTGTAACCATTTCTAAGTGTGTGAAAAATGCCTAAAGAAGCATTTGTTACCATTCCTACGCAGCCATGACGCTCCCTCGCTATTCTGGCCTAATTTTGCATCTTGTAACTACGCCAAAGATGTTTTGGAATGGTATACTTATATTGAGAACTCTCTCAATATAAACAACAAGCTGTAACTATAGAAAGTTTTTGAAAGTCTTGGACAAAAGCAGCTAAATCTGTTGCAAAGAAGTCTGCACAGACACTTATGGCTGGAGTAAGGCTTGCTTCATTTAGAATTGGAACAAACTTTTGCTCATATTGTGGCGCTCCTGGTGGACGGAGTTCTTGGCGCCCACGTGTCGGGAATTTTGTCTGCTTCACGTATGTATTTTTGACATTCTGCAAATCGACTGTACTTTGTAAACAATCAACATGGAAGCCGAAAGAAGGGAAACAATTGTGCACAGTTATTTGGAAAATCCATTGTGGTCTGCATCTAGGCTAACTAAACAGCTGAAATTGCCCAGAAATACCGTATGGCGCGTTATCAAACGGTATAAAGAAACATTGACGACGATTCGGAAGCCTCAAGCCAATCGTTGGAGTGGAACTGTCGACCGGAAACTGCGTGGTAAGATTTTGAAGACGATTAAGAGGAATCCCAATCTGTCGGACCGTGATTTGGCCAGAAAATTCGGTGCTGCCCATAGTACCGTGAAGAGAACTCGACTCCGGGAAGGAATCAAGTCGTATCGAGCAAGCAAACAGCCAAATCGGACCATAAAACAGAAAAGTGTGGCCAAAATCCGTGCTCGGAAGCTATACGACCAGGTGCTGACCAAGTTCGACGGGTGTCTTCTGATGGACGATGAAACCTATGTCAAGGCTGACTTCGGGCAAATCCCAGGTCAAAAATTTTACTTGGCAACGGCTCGGGGGGATGTTCCAGCCAAATTTAAATTTGTTTTTGCTGACAAATTTGCACGAAAATTCATGATTTGGCAGGGCATTTGCAGCTGTGGCAAAAAAACGAAAGTTTTCGTTACAAATAAGACAATGACGTCGGAACTATACCAAAAAGATTGCCTCCAAAAACGAATTTTGCCGTTCATTCGATCCCACGACCATCCCGTAATGTTTTGGCCAGATTTGGCAAGCTGTCATTACAGCAAAGTCGTTCAAGAATGGTATGCAGAGAAAGGGGTCCAGGTTGTTCCGAAAAACCTTAACCCACCCAACTGCCCCCAGTTCCACCCTATTGAGAAATACTGGGCAATCATGAAGAGTAGACTCAAGGCAAAGGGAAAGGTTGTCAAAGACATCAATCAGATGAAGACCTGGTGGAATACGATAGCTAAAACGATGGACGAAGAAGGTGTGCGCCGCCTAATGAGCCGTGTTACAGGAAAAATTCGAGAATTCCTTCGAAACCGTAACGAATAATTTTATCTGTATTTTTTCTTAAAATTATGAAGAAAACGCTACATTTGTATAAAAAAAGATCTTGAATTCGATAATAAATAACTGAAATACATTGTACCAATTCTATCTGAAGCAAGCTTATAACTCAAATGTTCATTGTTTCTTCATGCAGCCTAATTAAGTATTTGTAATTCGTTTTAAGATAGCTGATAATGCACAATTAAATGAATAAAAAATGCATCTTGGATTGAACTAACCGCAAATTTGTTTTATTCCAAATTTAATCTGTCCAGATTTTGTCGCGAACAAGCCTTATGTAACTTCACCAAGCTATTACTTTTTGATATAATAATAAAAGAAATCAGTTTCCAGTACATTTGTTACCTTAATTCATGGGTTTATCTTCAGACTATGTGAAAAACTGAGGGGCACCCCGACGTAGTGGTTAGCATCTTTACTTCTCACGCCAAAGTCTCGAGTTCAAATTTCACCCCTGGACAACTCAAGAAAATATCCAAAGAGTCGTTTGAGTGAGACTACAACGGGAGATGAAACAGTCCGAGGCTTAACAATCTCGATTATCATGGAACAAAAAAAAAAAAATATTTAAAAATGATAAAAATGGTATATTAATGGCATCACAACAAAAATTTGAATTGAGATTCAAATTTTTCAAAATTCTCAGCACTCCTACGGAAACAAGCATTACCATCATGTAAGGAAAATGTTATTCCTTGTCTGCGTTAAAGTGCTAAGGATTTCAAAGAATCAAATATTTAAATATTCCTTGCCCACTTTGTTGACAAAATCAGATACGTCGTTTTGAATAAGTGTCCAGATTTATAAATCAAGAGGTTCTAATTACATTTTCATCAGTTGTTGAAGAAGAAGAAAACACGTTTTGTTGTTAGAAAATTCAGATAGAAAGAGCGCATCGAAATTATTATTTGGTTGATTTACCATTTTTCAGAATAGTTTTAAAAATTATATTTGTGATTGAGTCAATGCGAATTTCCAAGATTTCCAATGAAATTTTCCGCCATGTCTCTCTTACATATGTTTGTATCTCACAAATTCCTCCACACGACCAGCCATTTCAACACAATTTTGAGTCGTTTTTGACTCACTTTCGTCATTAGTGGAGTCCCTCAAATTTGAGTAAATGTAACTGGTATTGACAAGTCGACAAATCAAAAACATCGAATCAAATCTGATGGATGTTTTTGATTTGTCGACTTGTCAATCCCAGTTTCGTTTACTCAAATTTGAGTGACTCCACTTTTGACGAAAGTGAGTCAAAAACGACTCAAAGCTGAGTTAAAATGGCTGGCCGTGCAAACTACCGTCCACCACCAAGGCTACTAATTCTCACAACTTTAACGTTATCGACATCCGAGTTGCTAACCAACGATTTGACGCCGCCGCAGTAGGCTCTCCCATTGTCATGCGTGAGTATTGGTGCTCAGTGCATGACTCGCTCTACTTTTCTTTCTCTTATGCGATTCCCAGCAGTTCGATTCAGAGAAGATCCACATAAGCCACGAAGCAAACGGATGATGCAAAACGTTGCATTCAAATCAGAGCAAGAAATGCGATACATACCAGAAGCGAATAAATGTAGCAATGCGACGTGCGTCCATCACAGGGTGAGTGGTTATTCCTATCAGTGTTTTTTAAACCTGTGTAACTTTGGATGGATTAATCGCAGACATTTTTTGAACATTTTTCTTCTGAAGTGTATTCAAATGTTAATACGGCTTGCAAATTTGTTTGAATTTTCATTCGTTTGATACTAAAGGGTGTACGGAATATAATTACAACACGAAAAATCTTCGGCAAAATTTGCCCGTTCAACCAATCATCTTCAAACTTTCAGTGAGTAAAATAAAACATTACCCCATATTATAAGTAATAAAATAAAACATGTTATGAAACTCATGCTTCCAAAGTGCTTGCTTCATGATGGTCCAGTACTTTTCAATTGGTCGCAGTTCCGGTGCGTTCGGGGGGTTGAGATGCTTCGGCACGAAATTCACCTCCTTAACCTTGTACCACTCCAAAACCTCTTTCGAGTAATGGCACGAGGCTAAATCCGGCCAGAAAATCGTAGAACCATCGTGTGACCTCAGAAGAGAAAGTAGACGCTTTTGGAGGCATTCCTTTAGGTACACCTGTCCATTGACAGGTCCAGTTGTCACGAATGGGGTGTTTCGTTTTCCGCACGAAGAAATTGCTTGCCAAATCATATATTTTTTGGCAAACTTTGACATCTTCTGCTTTCTAACGTCATTAAATTTATGATGAGCAGTGAAAAACTGGAGCCCCGGAAGCTGCCGGAAGTCTGTTTTTACATACGTCCCATCATCCATAACGAGGCATTGTGGTTTCGTCCACATCTGGGTGTAGAGCTTCCGTGCATGTGTTTTACCTACCGTATTCTGCCGTTCATCGCGATTAGGCGCCTTTTAGACTTTGTACGTGTCCTTTAGGTTTTTTCGCATCTTGCACAAAAATTTTGGTTAGATTCAATTTCTTCGCCACTTCTAGAACTGAACTGTTGGGATTCCTCTTGAAAGCTTGAACTACCCGCTTGTGATCCTTAACACTATATGGAGATCCATTTTTGCCACTTTTTTTCTTTGCGATCGATGGTCAAACGTTCGTGGTTCCGATTTAAAACACGAAACACCGTAGAATGTACCGTTCCCAGCTTCATGCTGATGGAACGATGAGAAAGATCCGGATCTTCGAGGTACGTGCGCAAAATTTCTTTGCGCCACTGCTGTTCTTGCGACTCCATTTTCGCAACGATTGCACATCTGCTAGTGAAACTTACACAGCGTAAATAAATACACATTGAACTAATTCCACCCAAAATTTCAAAAGAAAATACCCAAAACTTACAGCCATTTAAAAGTGGTGCAATCTGATTTCGTACAACCTTTATTGGTAATCATGGACGCGAAAAAGGGAGCTCGTGATTAGTCTGTTTTTGAAATATTTTAGACAAAAAATTGCAACCACTCGGTATAAACAGAAGATTCATCTTTCGCACCATTATTCACAACTAAGAAACTGGTTCTTGAAAAATACCTTCTAGACCTGGCCAGAAACGATCTGTGAGGTGTCTGAAAACGAGGGAGAGATTGAATTCGGTGGAATCCTGGTAAATCTGGCCGAAAGATGGCCAAAGAACTGGGAATGTCGCAGACAACGAATGAAGTATTTTGAAAGACGACGAAAGACGACTGAATCCACACAAAAGGTGCATGGCTTGACTGAAAAGCAGAAACTTACAAGAATAGAATGATGACGGAAAAGCTGCTCAACCGTCACGGTGATTGTGAAATTCTGTTTTCGGACGAAAAAATGTTCCGGCTAACGGATCACCTCAACCAGAAAAATGATCGGTAATATACAGCACATCTTTCTTATATTCCTCGGGATAAATAGCTGTTCAAAGGTTCCAGAATGTTTCAAGGATGATAGTTTGGAGATGTTCCTCGAAAACTTTGAAGGTTGCATTGCTTTTCATTGAACCTGGTATTATAATTAACAGTAAACATTACATCGATAATGTTTTGAAGAAACATTTGCTTCCCTTCGTTCAAAAACACTTCAAGAATACACCACAATGCTTATAACAAGGCGTTCCAACAGGCGAAAATTACGCAGGCTTGGTGTGAGAACGATTATCCGAATTTTATTTTGTCGAAAGAATGGCCTGCCTCTTCACCTGATTTGAATCCCTTCGACTTCTATGCGTGTGTCTCCGAGCAGGAGACAACAACATATGAATACCTAATTTTGATCTTGATAACTGGCCTTGGTATTCAAGAACTCAGATTAAGAGGTAAAATACCTAAAAATAAATACCTAAGAATTGCAAGCAAAATATCTCTCGAATAACAAAACTTGTTGTTTCGGATACTTGAGAATACTTGACAGGTACTATTTTGGTATTGTCTTACCTCAATTTGGTATTCGCATAACATTGTGGGAACAATTTTATGGTATTATCCTCAAGTATTTTACCTCTTAATCTGAGCTCTTAAATACCAAGGCCAGTTATCAAGTTATTCGGTCCTGCTCGAGTCTAAATGCTGGGCAAGCACCAAATAACTATGTTTAGAAATACCAAAGAATCAATCGTGGAAGCTTCTAAGAACCGTTTGATGAAAATATGGAATGGCATGTCTTAAAATAATGTGCGTGCCAGCTGTGACGCTTTCTATCAACACATGCATCTGGTAACAAAGAAAAACGGAGAAAGATTTAAAATTTACCAAATTAATACAATTATTAAAGAAATAGCAAGCAGGAAAAAGAAAGAAAATTTAAATTCATACAAGTTTCCCATGTTTATGATTAAAAATTTCACTGACAGGAATACCCACTTACCCTGTACTGTAAAGTAATATTTAAAAACAACATTTTCCAAATGAAATTACCAATAAATAAATTCAGTTTCCTCCTTAGCATTTATAGTCAAGTCAGTATTCTAACATTAACGTCCAGATACATTCACTCTAATATCATCCAAGAAAAGGGAATTTCATGGATCTTCATACCTGTACGTAACATTTATACGGTAATTTGCGATGATTTGTTTTGCCAAGTATTACTAAAAAGCATTGAAAATGTTGCCACATTATAGACGAAATACGCGTTTCTGTCAGAGATAAGTATGAAGGTAATTCAAAGAATTATAAAGATTGGACTCGAAAAAAATGCGAAACTTTGTTTTGGGTGTTATTTTTTATCGCATGGGTAAAATTTAATGAAATTTTGGGTATAACTAGTTAAGAGTGTTTTGACAAATAAATCCCCGGACTCGAGTTTTTTGTCAGTAAGTCCCGCATGGAGGTTCCGGAAAAGTTCCGGAAGAGAAAGATGGACAAATTCGCGAAGAAGTACCTGTTGTGGTAGGCGATCTGCGAGTACGGACGGTACAGCAAGCCGTTCGTTACAACTGGCACCATAAACGGGCAGATTTATCGAGAAGAATGCTTGCAGAAGCGCTTGCTGCCCTTCCTCCGCTCTCACCGTGGTCCCACGCTGTTCTGGCCGGATCTCGCTTCGTGCCATTACGCCAAGCCTGTAATGGATTGGTACGAAGCGAAGGGCGTTAATGTGGTCCCGAAGGAGGCGAACCGGCAAAACACACCAGAACTTCGTCCGATCGAAAAGTTTTGGGCGATAATAAAGAAGCTTGGCGGAGGAAATTCAATAAATAAATTATGCCAAAACATGGCTAATATAAAGTTATTCAATTCCTGAAAATTTGAGAAGTATCCGATTTAAAATGAATTTTTGGTGATCATTTATGTGTGTCTCATTTTTTCCGAGTCCAGTCTTTATGATAGTTACGAATCCTTCACTTCATTGCTTCACAAATTCATCTAAAAACGTTGTTCAAACGACACACGTTGTTAAACAAATATCTTTGATCGTAGGGTCTGCGTCAGACGTTGACAGAAACGCATGTGAATAATTTGTTCTTTGAAATGATCAATTTGTGCGTGCGGACAATATTTTGGGTGTACACAGAAAAATATAACGAATTTTAACTAATGTAACGCAGGTTCCCTTCGTTCAATTGGTAGCCAAGGTAAGCGTGGAAAATCAGGTGTTATGCAATCTTTCATACAACATGCCTGTTTTAGGCGCTATTTTGCTTAAATTTAAGTACATTCCAAGTCTAGTACTCCAAATATGTGCAAAGTACAAGATTTCTCCAAACTGTGTAGTTTTTTTAATGGTTGGATAAAAATTGCCCGCGTGACATGCAAATCCTCAAAATGAAACAAGAGTTTGGTTTTCCCACTGATTCGTATTCACGGTCCACACCTGGTGACATTTTTACCGAACATTCAACCGACTTCAGCTTTACATCATGATTCAGATTAATTATTTCTCTGACTTCACTCAGAAAACAGAAAAAAAACATGAAGCATTTCAACTCATTCTTATTCGTTTTGTTACACTTTGTCACGAACGAAACGATCTCCCGCATTGAATTTTCAAATTAATTTTCACACCTAAAAAAACACAGCTTCCTTCGTTTCAACAACGACAGTCTTGTTTTGTAGAATTTCTACTGTGTCCCTTTGCCGCTATGGATGCACTTCCACCCCCTTCCCCCGATGACGCACTGCCATTCAATGACAGCAAGTGGCATGAAAGATGTTTCAATTTCAATGGGTGATCCACTGACAGAGAAGAACACAGGCCCAGAAGCAAGGAAAAGTAAATAATCCAAGTGTATATAAAGGGGAAAAAGAAACGGAAGAACCACCGAGGATGTGTGTCGCTTCGAACAAAGATAATAAATGTAGAAACAAAGTGGTTCGGAAAAGTGTTGAGAATTAAAGATGACATGAATTTCCTCCGCTCGTTGGTTTTCCCTCGTTTGCTCCCAAGGCAAGTGGCTCTGTGCTGATGCTAGATGATGGGTAATGGAAAATCCACTTGCACACTATCGGGTGTTCTATCGGGATTAAATTTACGCTGCTTTCAAATAAAGGTTTATGATTTAAAACATGGCTGCTATTTTTTGAAGAGTTGTCATTCAGTAAGTAACTGCCACCAGGCGCTTGGCAATTATTAGGTTATGATGAGTCAGTTTTTCAATTTCTTCATTACAGTTTGTCCCAAAACAATAGTGCCAAAATTGTGTTTACTTAGTTTTGGGTAGTTGTTTTGGTATATTTCAGGAGTAAGTGAGTGTGCTTCTTTGAACATCATCTGTCAAGTGATGTGAACAATGTAACTGTGCAATATATTGTCATTTTCACGACTATTTAGATTCCTGTAATAATCATGCATTGTCTTTTTTTTCCAATTTCGCACAGTCAACATGATATATCAGTGACGCTTCGCTAGCTTTGAAAAAAAAAAAATGTTTTCAAAACAATTTTCTCTGAAACACTGTTTTGATTAATTTACTATACTCAAGAACAATTGGAAAAGTTTCCGTACTAATAATCAAGTGATATCCTAGAGATGGCAAACATCATAGCAGAAGTGAAGAATCGACGGGTTTCAATTAACACAGTGTACCATGTGCTGTACGACTATTACTGTTTGGGCCTCTTTAAAGCTCAGCTCTCGAGAATTTATATAAAAAAAAAGCAAAACCACTATTGCCAACTGGATCCAAAGATATGAGGAAGATGGATATTTTAACAGAACAGCCTATGCTAGAACTGCACAAAAATTTGGAGCCGAAAAGCTTCGCTGGTTAGTCCAGCTTCATCATGCTAAACCGACAACGTTCTTGGACGAAGCAGCAGAAATTTTTCTTAAGCATTTCCATGCAACGATCTCTGTGGCATCAATTTGTAGAATCCTTCATCACAATCTTCTTTTCATTGATGAAGTCAGCTTTGATAACAAAGCTATGCTGCGAACCAAGCGATTTGGTGTGCGAGGAAAGTGACTTCTGTTCAGGGGTGAGTTTTTTGAGGAAACCTCGGGAGTCCTTATTATGTTTTGCTGGACAACAAGGTATGGTGGAATTGTGCCACACTGCAGGAACGTTGACGAGGGCGAAGTTTTTTGATTGCTGCAAACGATTTCCTCTATATAGTGGAATTCTACAACATCATCCAGGAGTACATTCCTTGTGGATCCTAGACGGAGCTCGTATTCACTGCGACCCCAACTTGGTATATTACTTCAGGTTACTCGGAGTACATCTGATTTTCCTCCCTGCATATTGTCCTCACATGAATCCAATCGAGGTGCTATTTGGCTTGTGTAAAAAGCGTCTACAGCGTGAGAACGATGAATGTGTGACAGCAAACCTGAAGCTAACTATTGCTGAAATTATGAAACATTATTCAAACTACAATATGGACAGTTTATTCAGAAAATGTGGCTACATCAAGGGTGGAAAATTTAATCCTACGGCGAACGATCCAGCTGACTGTGAGTTCGAGGAAAATAGGAAGAAGCGCAATGTATTTTAATTGTTTATTGGACGAAAAATACTGAAGAAATGATTGAATACTGTACTACTCGTTGTTTCATTCAGTTTATTTTCGGATAGTGCATAAAAATCAAATTTTCGTAAATATTATAATTTACATGTGGTCTACATCCTCGGCATCCTGCACTCTGGAAGCAATTGATGCAGAAAACTCACTCTCACGTACATCTAAGGCGGACTCAGCGGAACTTATGAATGCTTCTCCAGTTTGATTTCTCAGGAGCATGTTTTCGATGTGCTTCTCTAACACAGAAAACTTTAAAGTTTGATGCTGATATGCTTCCTTCAGCTCTGCGAATGCATCCGCGACTTTCCTAACTTCTGCTTGGTAGCCACCGTTGACGTTGTGGGCGACACGGTACTCTCGTCTCGGATGCGAAGGAATTGCTCATTTTCTCTCATTGACAGTAGATGCAAACAGCTAGCTGGAGGTGTTAATTCATCCGTCAAGGCATCGTGTTGATGACCTGGTGCAGCGAGTAAGGTATTTACCCAGATACTCCATGCAATATCATGGCCGCTCCAATGACCATGTCTACGACGCAGGTCATCTGCCAGTTGCTGCGCATATTTGGTCGTTGCCGCACCACCTCGGTTTTTAGTCGATAAGTGCTTTTTCCACTTTCTTCCACGCGGTTTTCGAGTTCACAGTAAGCGAGTACTTGTGTAACAAGAGTTCAACAGTAGATTTCATTCTCCAGTTTTGAAGAATACTCGTTGACAATTTATCCACTGGTATTGTTCTTCGGTTCTGCTTGTCATAAAATAGTGCGAATTGGACAAAATCAGCCTCATCAATCACTTTCTTCGGGTTCCAGGTATAAGTGACATTGCCATTATCATCACAAACTGTTACTACGTGACGAGCGATGTGTTTCTTAGACCGCTCCCAGACACTAGGCAAAAACCCCTCAACACTGTTCGCACAAATCAACCAAGTATCAAGTTCGCCAGCCGAGGTTTGTCCTTTGAAATCTCTCAACGAAACAATCAAGCTCACTATGGACAGCGATGATTCAGTATCCTCAATGGAAGCAGCGGATTTGTCATAGTCTGTGTTTGAATTCGCCTCGGAATGATGAAAATCTTCGTCTCCCAATTCCATTTCACGATCCGTTGCACTACCTTCTTCCTCTGTATATTCGTCTAAATCAATAAGCCATTCTTCTAGATACTCCCCCCCCTCCTCTTCTTGTTCCTGTAAATCACAGTCGTCCTCGGGATCATGCATTGCTTGCAGTGCTGAGCTTCATCTAATTAAGCAAAGCCCGAACCTTTCCATCCGAGATGTGGCTAAAAGGTCAAAACATCATATTCTTTCGTTCATAACGTGAAGAAAGCGGCTGGATAAAGGTCGTCCAAGATAATAAAAACCTGAAACAGTAACGAGAAGCAGTAAACCAGCTCAAAGCCAAGAGCGCCTAAGTTTTAAAGGATGTTTCGATCAAAATTTGGTCGACTTAAACTTGAAGCTTTTCCTTTCATCGTGCATTAAAATTTTTGCACATCCCTCATTTTGAAGATGTATGCATGTAGCATCATGCCGCTATTTTGATTTTGAGATTAGCACTTCAGTTATCAAAATGTCGTCGAAGGAAGAGAAGCAACGCATCAAAACTTTGCACGTGCATGGCAAAAATCCAAACTACTCTCACGCCAAATTGGCGAAATTGTTGAATGTGGCTGAATCAACTGTTACCAACGTATTTAAAGTGTTTGGTGAACGTTTGTCGACAGCCAGGATAGCTGGATCGGGTGAAATCGAAAGCCGGAGGCCACAGCGACGACAAAAAGAGTTGCCCGCTGTTTCGAGCGGAACCCCAATCTCTCCGTCCGAGATGTCGCAAAGAAGCTATTGGATACCATGGATCAACCATGGATAGAGCTATAAAACGAGCTGGACTGTCGACTTACAAGAAAGTGGTGACTCCAAATCGCGACGATAAACAAAACACGTCGGTCAAAGCACGATCGCGAAAGTTGTACACGACTATGCTGACAAAGTTTGATTTCGTGGTACAGGACGATGAAACTTAAGTCAAGGCAGACTATAAACAGCTTTCTGGACCGGAATTTTATGCGACAACCGGACGGGGAAAGGTGGCAAATATTTTCAAGCACATTAAACTGTCAAAGTTCGCGAAGAAATATCTGGTGTGGCAGGCCATCTGTACCTGTGGCTTGAAGAGCAACGTTGTGACCGGAACCATCAACCAGGAATTTTATCTGAGCAAGTGCCTACAAAAACGTCTATGGCCTTTCCTGAAGCGACACAACTGTTTTGGCCGGATTTGGCATCTTGCCATTACGGAAAAAAGGCCATGGAGTGGTATGCTGCCAACAACATTCAAGTGGTGCCCAAGGACAAGAACCCTCCCAACACGCCAGAGCGCCGGCCAATCGAACAATATTGGCCCATCGTCAAGCGGAACCTTAAGAAGACTCAAAAAACTGTTGTGAGCGAGAAACAGTTCAAGGCAAACTGGCGTTCTGTGGCAAATAAAGTGGACAAGGAGACTATATGGCAGGTGTTAAATGAAAGTCCCGACAATGTTTGATTGCAAAAGTAGATTCACCCATTTCTCAAATTTCTCCGGAATATGTCGATCTAACAGGGGTTGAAAAATGCATAGCTCATTTACTGAAAAGCATTCGTTTATAAAAAAAAAGTCTGAAGCATAAGGTGTCTTTGTTATTGCTGTAAGGTGACTGGCACAATAGGTTTCTGTCCACTGCAGTGACGAATATTTCTCTATATTACAAATGGATTGAGACTTAATGGTATTTTAAAAATTACAACAGTAATTCTACCCCTTAAATTTCAGCAATGCAAACAATAGCGATGCTTAAGTCAAAAAGATCACCTTAGGAGTTCCAGTCAAGTAAAATAAAAACAAAAGTAAGTCATGTGCACACATGTCACAGCCAGATTTTCTAAATCTCACATGTCACAGCCAGATTTTCTATGCTGTACGTATTTGAGCAGGCTGAACAAAGCCAGCAGAAAATAATTCCCATACAAATGTCAAACACTGTTTCATTCCGTTAGATTGTTGGCCCGAGTAGATGACAACAACGCTACTCAAATCGTTTGAACAAGATGTGAGTACGGTTCCTTCCATATGACAAAAATTCTCGATGGATTTTTAAATTCCCGACTTTTTCCCGCATTTTTCTCGATGATTTTGGATTCGCCTATTTTTCCCGCATTTCCAGAGGCTGTGGCCACCCTGTATGTTGATGTAGCTTTTTTTCAAATCATTCAAAAATATTTGATAACTTTTTTAACAGGGGAGAAAACACTTTCAGAGACACACTCCGACATATTCAAACACATCACCACAACAAGACAAATTTCCGTAATTTCTGGAACCAGTCACATGCATGTTTACATCATTTGCAGTTGGCTGCCAATGAGCATAAATTTTAAATTTTAGTTTGACAGACATGTTGAAAAACAGAAACACCCAGGGAAACTTCTTCCGGCACCCCAAAACACGGTTAGCCCCCTGTTTTATAACGATTCAAAATAATACATTGGCCAAATATTGCGAGAAAGCAAGAAATCTTTAAGAACAAAAATATGTTAACTGACTGACCAATCATCAAATAGAAAGTGCAACAAAAAAAAAAGTTTGGCTAAGCTTTCTCTTGAAATTTCACCGAATATTAAAACATTTGATCAGAGATTGCACCTTTATACCACAGTGCATCATTTTCTAACACTTCCAAAGTGACTTATTACTGCGAATATTCTGGAATCATCAACCAAGCAGAGCTATAGACATCTTATTATGGAGTTCAAATGTGACAGGAATAAAACAGTAAGATTATAGATAAATAGGTGGATAAGGAAAAAAAACTTAGCTGATCGATGCGTGAAGCAACGGATCATCATCGAGGATGAAAAATTGTTACTCTTGCAGGCAGTAATCACAAACACTAATGTAACTCGGACTAATCTATTCAATCCCAGTCAACACAGAATCACATATGATAGCGCATAAGAGTACAACGTGGAGGCGTTCATTCGTTCATTTAACTCCATGCTAAATGTACGCATATCACCTCCACGTCATACTCATATCCGTTATTATATACGATCTTGTGTTTACTGGGATGCTCCTATGCACAGTTCAATGCACTTATCAAAATCACACTGGTCTGGCTCATCCTACAATCACGCCAGTAAATTAATCCTTTTTCCACCAGGTCCTTCCGGAAGCTTGAAAACCAACACGTACGCAGCTGTGCAAAATAGCAAACAATTTTCAGACAAAACAGCAACCGATCGTCTCACAACACATCAATTTACACTCAGTAGCAAGAGAACTGAATTTCTTCACTAAAAACTATCGATTTTCATATATCTGAAGAGCGAAAAAAAAATGCCACCGAGAAATCAAACTTGACGCCCGTCCACACGCAAAGCCTACCTGGATCTCCAGAGAGGTGACTGAGGACACTGTGCATTAAATAATGGATGGTATCAAACGTAAAGTTAGAGCATACGGATATAACAAGTCCGAATAATACTATTTTGATGTAAATGAGTTATAAATTAACCTTTTGTAACGATGATTTTTTATTGGATTTGGATATAAATAGAAATAATGTTATACCTAGTGCTATACTGCAAGTTTTTCTTTGGCTAGATTTTTTGGGCGCATTCCTTAGCAAAACTTTTTGATCCAAGTAGGTTTTCCAGAATGACGGTCTCAAATTTTCAAGTTTCAAAACAGGAGGCAATTCGGAACACTCAACAGGAGCGCAAACTATTCCTCCGAAAAGCATTAAAAGATCTGGTTCAGTAATTGCTACCATCTCAAAAGATCCTGGTTTGTTTGTGTTTATTGATTGCATAGTTTTATATTTATATTTTTATGTGAGTCTATGGATCTAAAATTCGACCTATCGTTAAAAATTGCCTGTCTCTAATTTTTCATCAGATTGATATGTCAGTGAGACAATACTACTGTATGTTTCTGATTTTTAGGTTAAAAATAGTGATATAATACTTACTTTGAATTTTAAGCATAGGTCGAATCCTACATCCATAGACCCACATTAGAACACCTTCCCTATAAAAATCAAATTGGTTCTCTCAAGCTAGATAATTTAGCAGTCTCTCGAGTTTATACTTTATATTCAGCAGTCAAAGCTATATATTCAAAAATGTACTACGCAGCACGCTAAATTGTGTAACAGATAGTCAAAGAATAGCTTTGCATGATGTAGTAATTTGCTACTCAGAAGGGTTGTATAGAGTAGCATATTACGCAACTGACTTTTCGGGGAGCAAAAGTGCGATGCGAAGTTGCAAAAATAAAATTTGTTTGTTATTTTCACTGAAAACTGAGTGCACCCTTACTTTCGAGGGTAGCCGTCATCCAGCATTCATTTTGTTTTGCCACCTCCTCCTGACTGCCCACAGCTGTTCTAATCCTCAGCGCGTGTACCAATGTCGTCACCATCTGTCATTTGCATCATAGAATAATCCCGAAAATGACCTTCAAAAGCTATTTAATGCACCCCTTCTTTTCCTTTGTCTCGCTCTCTCGATCGAATAATTATAACAATCGTTCCGCACTCGACTCAGCAGGCAACAGAACTCACTCGATGCTGAGCGTACAATAAAATGTATGACCCATTTCCCGCACATGTATTATGCACGACAGAAACGTTCATAAATACCGCACGCACAGTAAAGTAGTTCTTCTCCAGAGCACCTGGGTTCCACCGGAGTTCAATACGGAACGCTACTTCACTTGCGGGAAATTAGGGCAGAACAGTATGAAGAATTATTAATTGCACAACCCAACTCTTCATTCTGTGCTTCGCTCTGCAGAAACTAGGGTTTTCCCTGAGCACAAATGAGTGCCGGAGTGTAGCAAATGTCGCATTAACATTTTCGAATAAATTTCAACCCCTCCCTTCTCCGGTTCTCGGTTTTGGTAAATGTATTTTACCTACAACTAGGCAGATTATTCCAGAGGCACTTATTTTGGGAATTTACGAAACCGCAATGATCAATCAACGAAAGTATCGGCAATGCTCCCAACCTTCTGTGGCTGAGGGTGCGGAAAATCCTAAGAAACAGCACTTTGTAAATTTTCCAATTTCCTAATCTAATCTTCCACATAAATAAACGACATTCATATTAACCAACATCCAATCGATGCTCACCACTTTCATGAAGCAGGGATGTTGTCAAGAGATCGACAGTGTTCTTGACAGACCCGTTCGATAATGCGTGCATTTTATGTGCGTCGTCTTTGCCGCTGTCGTCATAATTGTGCCCCATGCTGGTTCGCTACCGTTGCTCGATCTGGAATCTTGAGTAGCAGCAGTAGCAAAAACGAATCTTTTCCTTTTTCGCTCACGGCCCGTTCGCCGCACTTACTGCCATTAACACAGAAAAGTACTTCCCCCGAGCCTAAGCTCATGCACGCTCACATTGTGAACACACTGGGTAAGCTCAATTTCCCATGGCCGTTGTCATATTTATTTTTATTGCACATTGCACTGTGTCCTACTGCTGCGTACTCACAAAATATACACAATGTGAAGCTCATAAAAGCCATCCTCTCGGGCGCAGGAGGACGACGACGACGACGACGACGACGAGAAATTACCAGCTTTGTCCCCGAAATACGATGATCCCAGGTCGTTGATTGCCGATGACAGAAAACTAGAACCGCTTGTGCAACTACGACTGAAGGGAATATTATCCAGCTGACTGTGACGTTTACGACGTGTGAAATATTCAAAATTTATCGACAGGCCATTTCCAGTGTGCGCCTGATGTTTGTAGAACGGCTCTTATTCCCAAGCACTACATATATGAACGAATTTTGGGCAACATTGTTTGTTTAACGGCGTTCGGATAATGTTGTTGTTACGTGTGCTTGTTGGGCCCTTTTTCCCAATCTGTTTTTTTTTTGCTTTGTGTGTTTGTTTCAATATTATTCACAGCGTAGTCCAGTGGAAGGCGACCTGGAAGGGAAGGATGCAACAGCGGTTCAATTACGAAGCTTGGGTCCTGAAGGTACTTTTCAAGGAGACGAGGTCCTGTGTGTGTGAACTGCGTCAGGCAACAACCGCTCGGTCGGCAAGGGTGAGTGATAATTAAGCCAAATGATATTGGAAATGCTTCAACGGCAATGTCATTCATGTCAATTAAAGAAACAAGCGAGCCGGGGAATAGGAAACTAGCTATGATAGTGTAGGCAAAGCGGAAGCACAGTCGGGACTAATGGGGAGGAATACCTGGGCGATGTTCGGAACATGGTGGGTATGGGTTTTGAACGATTCGTTACGCGTCATTTGGTGGTAGAAACATTGCGTTGCAGCATGGTTTTAATGGAAAGTCAGTTTCAAATGTAGACTTCCTGTTGAATTTACGAGTTGGAGCTCGTCATGGTGCTTGAAGAACCTCAGAACCCTTTCGTAAATTTTGAGACGCATGAGAATAGTACAGCTCTAATGAGTAGCTACACAGTTTGGAAGAAACTTGTAATGTTCTGCGTTATCTAATACGTATAAAAAAATTCATGCGATATTTCATGTTAATTTTTCTCCTGCGTTTAGTGTTTTCAATCTTATCAAAGTTATTAGAGTTTGCATAATAAGTTTGATCGAATCAACAACCAAATTAATGATATAAAAAATAATATTAACACTTCACCTTAAACACAATTTATTCTAGATCATATTAACATTTTATGTCTTTGTACATTTCTAACAATTTGTTCTAAAAATACATCATAGTGGCAGAAAAGACTTTTCCAAAACTATTAGAACCTGCGCTGAAGTAGACTATATCTATAAAATAATCTGAAAATAATCTGACAATAACGAAGTAGCAACCTTAGGTGTTCAACCATGCTCCTGCTATAAGACTTGTTAGCTTCCCAGGAGACTCGTTCTCGTCCATAAATCTCCATAAATCTGTGCCATCGATACTGTCGTACGCCGCCTTAAAATCTATGAACAGGTGATGCATCGAGACCTGGTATTCGCGGCTTTTTGAAGGATTTGCCGTACAAAAATGATCTGGTCCGCTATCGACCATGCCGGCCTGATAATTTCCCATGAACTTATTCAATGTTGGTTATAGACGACGGAAGATGATCATGGATAGCACATTGTAGGCGTCAGTTAGGATTGTGATCGCTCGATATTTTTCATGCTCCAACTTGTCGCCTTTCTTGTAGATGGAGCATATAAACCTGCTCCCACTCCACCGGTAGTTGCTCGGTTTCAGAGATTCAGACTATCAGTCGAAGGACAGCATCTCCGGCCTCATCATTACGAATTCACCTTCGGTGCCATCTTCGCTAGCCACCTATTATTCTTGAGCTATTGGATAGCATCCTTAACTTCTCCCATCGTGGGTTCGTTCCCTTCGTCCACCGTGCTGACTAAGTATTTTTTTTCCATTGTCTAAGACTTCTGCGCTTGTGTTTTCTGCATCATTCGGGTTTATCAGAGTGCTGTTTTCACCTATCAATTATCACACGTCACTTCCATCTGTGAAAATGCCATTCATATTCCTACACATTTTGACTCATGGAGCTTTCGATAGAACTTGCGCGTTTCTTGAGTGCGGTCTGGTCCATTACCTCACGCTCCGCTTCTTCCTGGCCAAAATCGAGATGAAACCGAAACTAGTCACGCACTACATACATTAATTTACATCAGCATTTGATATCCAAACACTCTATTCTGCGTGCCTCTGGAGAAGTAAGAAATTTAAACCAAAGCCACCGGTAATGCATTACAACTAACATATGAAGCATTCAAAGCATTTACAGGGTGCGGTAGAAAATAATGCGAAAATGTTCAAACTTGAGTATTGGGTTGATTCGTGTAGCTAATGACTAATTTCTGTCGAAAGTGTATTTGTTTATGTTAACTTCAAAATGCTGCATCCAAACATTCTATTTGTTTTATTGCAAATTCGTCAAAATGTTCGCAAAAGAAGTGATCACCAGTTTGTTGCTCGCCCAGAAGAAGCCGAAAGAGATTGCCAAGGTGGTAGGGTGCCATTTGGCAACAATTTACTACATAAAAAAGTCCCTGCAGGATGGTACTAAGCAGCGGAAGCCGAGAAGCGAACGTCCGCGCTTTGCACGCACGCCGAACGTGATCAAATCGGTCCGTGCTCGCAACCCGGTGCGTTCCATAAGAAAACTTGCAAAGTAAGCCAATATTTCGGAGAATCATCAAAGAAGACCTGCATGCATCTTCCAGAGCCACACATTACCAAAATGTCATGTAAATGTCTGTCCCTTGAGACCAACACATGCAAGCATCCTTTAGCACATAAGAATGAGTTGAAAGAGATGAGAAAATAAATTCAATCAAACACATCTTTCGTCGAATCTCGTATGTGTCAGTTTCAGGAGACATAATTTTACACGAAATCTTTGTTTACGTTCCCCGACTTTTTACAAGCAGGAATTACGTCTCGTGTAAAATTCATAATTTCTAGGTGTGCAGAGTGAAACGCCACTTGATTACGGACCGGGTCAAGGAACTTTCAAGAGACTGCTTTCCTTGTTGAAGAAGGAAAAAATGATCATCCTGTTCTCCGACGAAAAGCTTTTCAGCATCGATGCTGTGGCCAACAGCCGCACGGATTGGTTCATTTCACCGCAGAAAATGGAGAACGTTCCGGAAAAAGTGAAATTCAAATTTCAAACCAAAAATCCGGCTGGTGTTTGGCTTGGTGGCGTCCAACGGTTTGAAAATGCGGTTTCCATTGATGCTGGAGTTAAAATCAATACCGAAGTGTATATCGGTATTTTAAAAGATCAAGTGCTTCCCTGGGTGAAGGCCAACTTCTCCGAGGACCAAAACGTTGTCCTACAGCAGGATGGAGCGCCGCGTCACACGTCCAATCGAACCCAACAATGGTTGAACGATAACATGAAGTTTTGGCCGAAGGATTTGTGGCCCCCTAGCAGTCCAGATCCTAATCCGTTGGATTATTCGATTTGGGCATATGTTGATGCACGATCCTGCAAAACATCACACCCTAGTGTGAAAACCCTGAAGTCAACCATAACACGCACATGGCAGTCAATGTCGGAAGACTACGTCCGAAATGCATGCTCTGGCTTCCGGCGTTGACTCGAGGATGTTATTAATAAAAATGGAGGACACATTGAATAAATATATTTAAAGGGACTTTATAAAGATAACTGCACTCGAAAATGTTGATATTATTGCTTGAATTAGTTGAAAAAGGGATTTGAAAGATATAGAACAAATTTTCGCATTATTTTCTGCCGGACCCTGTTTTGTTGGCAATTTTATTAATCATTGAAAACTGTGGAGACTGAAACCTTTTCATAAAAAAAAATGTAGTTTGGCCTTTGAATAGTTTGAAAACAATTTATTTTTTTGAATATTTTCAGATGCATTAGCATTCGATATGAAGACTCTTATTAGCAACAATGTATCTCAACTGATTGTTGTCATATTTTGGATGAGTATGGATAAAGTTGTTTACCATTATTTTTTGGAAAAACTTCTTTGTGGATCGCTTCAGTTGTTTGCTCCAAGAAGCTTTTTATGCCTTTTTGCTTGCTGTTACAAAAAGTCCTCCACATGTGGATGAATATGGAACATGGGAAGTTGAGCAATTTTCCACATTTTACAGAACTCACTGTTGCAGGTACTGTAATCCCCTCGCAGATTTACTCCTAAGCCAGCATTGACAACATTCGTCAGCGTATTGAGAACACTAATATTCTTCGCCACGATCGAACCACCGGTGTCCAGCATACTTCGTTTTGCCGGGAGGCAAGGACAGTACCTTCCTGTGAATTCAAACTGCGCATGGTGAATTATGCTAGATGCGGTGGTGCAAGATTATGCTAAATCTGAGTTGTGGCCCAAAATTCTGTAGTATTTCAAATTAACCATGTCAAAAAGGAGATGCAGCGACGGAGGTTGGCAAATATCTGAGATCAAAGCTTCGTTTCCCTACGAAAAAGAGGTTTATGGAGGGCTTTGAAGTATGTCCTCGAGTTAGCCTTGTTCGCATGTTTACCCATATATTCCTTTTCATGGTTCAAAAAGCACAAGGAAGCGTTGAACTATTGCTCATTACTACTGCAATCTCATTAATGATCAGCTAGAATAACATAAAATAATGTAAACCTGTTCAATTAGCTTAAACAAATGGCGAACCTTTGATCCCTGAGTTAACATTCCCCAGTTCCAGTTTTGACCAAATTTTATTTACGTTTTCGTATTTCTCCTGAATATTATCTAGTATCGCAATAATAAAACAGCGTTTAACTCCAAAGTCCTTGTATTCTGATTTGTCGAAAACCTCTTGGCTTATCCTCATAAATAAGGATATATTTGAGCGAATCTTGACCGCCATCAATTCCCACTAGCAAACGTTCATCCTGTATGTTTCACCGACCATTCACGTAATTGATCAAATCAAGAATGCAAGCGCAATACAACAAGTACTGATCTGCGTAACTTGTTACTCTGCCGCCGCCGATATAAACATTGTCAAGTTTGTGTGCTAAGGATGTGAGGACGTTTTCTTATCAAGGTAGTATGGGGACATCGTTGGAATCACGAACAAGTTTGGCAATCTTTATTAAAATCCAATTCAACGATTTTGCAAACAATTGAAAAAAAAAATCTTACGTTTCTGGTGCTGAGGTCCAGCTGATTTATAATGTTCAGGATTTGATGGTAGGACAGTTTTTCTTTATGCTCTGATCCAACTACAGCTTTTACTTTGGTAGCCTTTCCTCTTAACCTTTTCAGAACTCTGTCGTTTCTCTTAAAAGTTTTAGAGCGACTTGGCAACGAGTTTATCAACATCGTCCTCAACCATTTGGGCTTGATTTTTTACCTTTGAATGCATCGAACTTATTTTTTTCGGATGGAAAACGGTATAGCGCTTTTAGTGAGCCTTCATTACTTGGGGTGTTTCATGAAGAGACCTGTTGATTTTATCCCGTGATATTACTTTTGTTTCATTGGTCGGTTTGTTCAAATAATTTCTTCGAGCAACTGAACACATATTGCATGAGTGTTTTTGGGCTCGGACTGTCAACTCACGGTTATCAAAACAGCCTTACTGTAGTCGTGGACTATGACAGTTAGATTTCCAGGCCTAGTTAAAAAATGAGGAAGTACAAGCTTATGGCCCAAAAACAAATCATTCTCACCGTAGGCGAGTATGGTTTTCCAATCTGTCGCCATCGGAAACATAGGATAATCCAGAATAACATTCTTCGGATGATTTTGAACTGTCCAAGGACTTGAAATTCTGAGAATCATCTCTTGGCTGGTGCAAAAGAAAATCTGGAATAATAGAAATGTTCAAAGAGTTCTGCCTGAGGTCACATTCTGAAATCATCAGATAGCTTGCTGTCAAGGCTCAAGATACCCTTTTTTAAATACTTAACACATAACTCATACTAAACAGCTTAAAATAATAATAAAACAAGTAAATAACGATTTAAATGGTTAACATCCATACCTCTCACGCCAAAGTCATGAGTTTGAATCTCACCCCCGGACGAGTCACGAAAATGAGTGACTACGACGGGAGATACACCAGCCCAGGGCTGAAAATCTTGATAATCATGGAACTAACGACTAAGATTTGAAAATCTTCAGGCTAACCAATTCGATTGCTAACATAATATGGAGACATAATCAAAAGAATATGAAAAGAAATTTAATAGAATAATTTGTGCTCTTTTCTTTTCTCCTCGTATATGTGATCTAGTCGCAATGGGTACACTCTTAATAATAATGAATATTACGAGTGATGTAATCCTTGTTGCACATAAATAATTTGATACTCGAAGATAAACATGACTCAAATGTAGATTCTATTTGATGCGTTGTTAAACCCTAATTTGAAACCCAAAATAATAAATACTGAAAAACCCAAAGTTACGTTCCAGATGCTACATTTGCAGCAGCACCTAAGGTTAATTCCAATCTAAGTCCGTAGAGCGTTAAAAAATAGCCACTTGACTGAATACTGGGTTTAACAAGCCTTAAATTTACATGAAGCTTGTCTTAGGTGTTATACCAACATCAGACTTATTTTTATCGCAGTCAGTTTCACGCGTCACGGCAAGTCACAAGTTCCAATATCTCAACGATAGGTTATTAAACGACTACTTTATGCTGCATGATATATATAATTAATAGAATATCTTTGATTGTAAATATTATGCTCGAAAATAAAAAGTGCAGTCATGGGTAAAATTTGGGAACAGGAAAAGAGCTGAATGTTTACAAATTAATATTGTTCTGTGATATACAGCTACGCAGCGTAACGCACGGAGTTCATTTGCTTATAATATTCAATAATCTGAACATGACGACAACTTCTGGCATTCTCACAAGTGTTTGGAGATGAAGGAACAAAATGAATTGAGCCAATTTTTGCCACTACAATCCATCACCTTGAAGTGCTTATTTTTGCATTGCATTTCATTACAACATCTTGTATTTTTCTCTAACTGTAACCAGAATTAGATCCTTGTGATCAAAACAGGCATCAAAGAAATTTTGTATTTGCTTCAACCGTAGCACAATATGGAAAATGTTGTTTTGTGTACTTCAAGTATATTTACGTCATCCCATGTAAGTTATCATTTCAAGTTTTTCTGGTCTTGTAAATTTAAGAGCAGACGCAAATTTTTGTGTAACGGGCCGCTTCTTTTATGTGCATCTGAATAGACTTAAATTAACATGGTTTTTTCTAGGAGTGTAGGTCTACGGCATCAGCTCTGAGATGGCAACCAAAGACATATCCTGTAGTGGTGGTATCACATGTTGACTATTTTTAATTAATGTCGCATCACAAATCTAGCATTGAAGCACTGATTTAACAGATCTGATCCAACGGACGTCCTGTTTTGGAGCCTTAAATGCTGGTGCAGTCTGGTGCGGCTCTTTTCCCAGTGATAATGATGCTAGATTTCTTCTTGGCTGCAACACCCTTCTTATGCGTTCCCTTAGGCGATGAGCCGTAGCCACGTTTAAATATAAATCTTGCTAGACAGGTTTGTATTGATAGACAATGTGTTCACGATTATCGACGTTTCTAGGGAATGGACTAATCGATTCACTGAGTAGAAGTTTTATTAAAACAAGGAACGTGGTGCCAGTCTAATTTTGTAATGTCTCACTTCAAAGAGCCAAAATAAAAATACCACACATTGTAACAATGGTATACAAACAATCTTATAACGGCTTCATTCTCGATAGCTTTATAATAATAGATAGGGAATAGGCGTGATGAATCTTTACTTTGCCACCGAAAAGTGAATCTCTTAGCTGACCACGACACAAATAATTATTGTTAGGCTGCACATACATATTAGACTTCGAAGCAATTAAACGACTAACGACTGTTCCAGAAAGTATAAGCACACCTTATTTTAACGGTCACTTTGAATATAATGAAGTATTTCAACATGGATGCGTCCTTTTGTTTGAAAATTTCTGAATGACATAGCATCAAACAAGTGCTCAGTTTTGTGTTTCTTTTTAAAATGGGGGGGTTTTCTCCGGAAAAAAAAAAAAGGGGAAAGGGGGGGGGGGGGGGGTCTTGGGAAAAGGGGGGGGGGGGGGGGGGGGGGGGGGGGGGGGGGGTCTTAAAAAAAAAAAAAAAAGTTGTTGGGGGGGGGCGGGGGGGGGGGGGCGGTCGTGTGGTTTGGGGGTGGGGGAAAAAAAAAGAGGGGGGGGCACGAGAAAAAAACAACCTCCCCTCCGTGGGGTTTTTTTTTTTTTTTTTTTTTTTTTTTAAAAAAGACCGTGCAAATTCGTAGTTGCTACTCCCTTACTGACAGAACTAGTGGAATTGCACAGAGAACCACATAGATGGAGCTTGGGAGTAAGCTTTTACATCTTCAATGTACAAGTTCACTAATTCTATTTATAGATCAGTACCGGCGCCGGCCACGTCCTCACGGTCTTTTGGGGAAGGGGGAAGGATGATTTAGTTTGACAATCGTTGTTATTAGAGACCGTGAACACCACTGCATCTCTACAATTGCCAAGGGAAGGATAGTTGTGTTAGTGAGGCAGGTTATTTTTAGATAATGGATGCACTGTGGTAAGTGATGCGATCAATGAAAGAAAGCGCAGTAGACTGCTTTTTATTTTAAATCTAGTGGTGATAGAAAGAGGCAAGTGAAAAATGGCAAGGAAGGGGACGGGCCTGGGATTGAACTCCCGACAATCTGCTCAGTAAGCAGAACGGGTAACCACTGAGCTACCCAGCCGCGTCAGCGACTTCCGTTCGGGATGTTGCGAAAAAACTAGGGACCACGTCGAGTAACGTCATGCGGGCCAAAAAAAAACTTGGGCTTAAAAAAAACCGGAAGAAAAAAAAAAAAAAAAAAAAAAAAAAAACAGCCCCCGTGGGCACGGGCCCGCAAACTCTACGATTCGTTATTGTGTAGAAATTCTGGGTGTATAATAATGGACGATGAAACGTATGTGAAACTAGATTACAAAACGCTTCCCGGACCACAATTCTATACTGTAAGTGAAGACAAAGACATCCCCGAAACGGTGAAGACAATTTTTACCGAAAAATTCGGTAAGAAGGTTATGGTTTGGCAGGCAATATGCGAGTGTGGTAAAACATCTAGTCCGTACATCACAACGGAGACGATGAACACTCAGAAATACGCTAAGGAATGTCTCCAGAAGCGATTATGGCCGATGATCAGGCAGCACGAAGGTCAAGTAGTGTTTTGGCCTGATTTTGCGCCAGGTCATTACGCAAAGGACACTTTAGAATGGTACAAAAGTCAAAATGTATGTTTCGTGCCGAAAGACATGAATCCGCCGAACTGCCCGGAGGCACGGCCAATCGAGACTTTTTGGGCTTTAACTAGAGCAAAGCTTCGAAAACTCATAAAACCAGCGGACGACATCCAAAAATTTAAAAAAGATTGGCCAAAAGTGGTCAAAATGGTGGGAAGTACCGCTGTGCAGAAGCTAATGGGTCATGTTCGAGGAAAAGTTAGGAGTCTTGGCTATGATTAAATATTTTGATTAAACGAGAGTAAAATATCATATAAAACACAAATACATTTGCTATATTAAATTATTAAAACCAAAAAAAAAACATGACTTTTTAATGACAGTGTGATGAACTGACAAGTAAACGATGTAGAAGGAGATGTTCGCTCATCACTATGAGACACCAAGAGTGGACAGTAATGTTTGCTAGAATGAAAGATATGAAGAGAATGTGTTGAAAGTTCCGTCAGTGTACGGTAGGTTGAAAATTGAATAGAGGTATTGAAGAATTGAGCGAAAGGGTATGAGTAAAGTAGTACTCGAACCAAGGACGTTACCTTTGCCAAACATCCCACTGCGGGGTAGATTGAGGCACGGATACATCTGCCACCTCATCTGGAAAAAGTAACGTATTGGTTCGCGCCATGTACCACCGATAGCTTGTGATAGTATCTTCCCGGCTTTGTTGATAAAACTACCTTCAAAACTGGTTTGTCTACCAACACCTCCTCTATGCTTCGTTAAAGCCAAAAATTTTACAGAGTGGCCCACTCTATAGACGGTTGTGAAAATAAGTTAATAAAACCTTTATAAAACCATAAAGATTTTGAAAATATTCTAGTGATAGATGCTATGACCACTTGAAAACCTTCATAAAACCTTTTGGCTGCCATGAAAACCAGCATGCGGCCAAATGGCCACAGCTGTCAAACTTAACTGTGACATTGTGGTTGGTTTTTGTTGTTCTGCTTTGTTCGATTCTCTGCTCTTCTGATTTATTTAGCAGTTAATAATATCGAAGAAAAAAGGTCAAGTGTTGGGGGAAATTTTGTTTGATAGGGAGTTCACAACAACAAACACAAAATTAAAATATATATGTTCGATAAATTAATCATGCATTTCTTGAAAATTGATGGACTTCAATAAGGTTATCTAAAAAAATGCAGTAATTGGTCTCTGATCTACAGTTCATTTGCATTACATTTAAAATTTGCTTGCATTTATTTTTCCACATTTCAATTATTTCGTACATTTCAATACGGCGATTGGAAAAAAATCACAATTCTGCCATAGAGCCAAGTTATCTTCGCAATGACTTCTTTAAAACTATTTGGTTATTTTGTGGCTCCCCTCAATGCTAATTTGCCGTTTAATGCATTTACTGGAGGCAAATGGTTTTAAAATGCATTTTCAACTGACCATAATGAGATCATATGAATTAGTCCTAAAACGGCATTTCAAAACAGCATTTTATGAGTTCATAAAGTCGAAATAAAACCTTTGATTGGAGTAAAAGGAATTTGAGAAAACGAGGTTTTAAAATCGTTTTAAACAAGCTGTGTAGGTTCTCATAAACCTGACTAAAATATGAAACCTATTGGCAGCTCTTGGTGTGATAATGAAACCAAATTGATTTTAAGTGGCTTTGATAAAACCATAATAAAACTTAATAAAGCAGGATGGTGTTGGAATTGTTACTTGGGCACACTCCGTTATGATGTATACATGGGAAAGGAACGCTCTCCCCTGGGTTTATTTTTAAACACAACTTCTGATTTTTACTCAATTTGACTCAATGACAAGTAAACGTTAACTTTTCTACAATGACTATATAATTAAACTAAATAACGCAGAAGATAATAACTTACTTAGGCAGAAAAAATGATGAACTAAAAGTGGTTAGATGAAGTATGCGTCGATGATTTTTAGAGCACATTATTTAATTAAAATATGAACTACTGAAGAAGTTCCTAAACGCCCTCTAAAAATTCCAGCGCTCAAAGAAGGTGATAAAATATTGTTAACAAATGTGGAAGAAGGTCAAAACATGCTAAGCAGTTTGAGAGTAATTTCAGTTTTGGTCTTACTTGTCTTACATTGCTCGTTATTATCTGAATATTTCCTCCCGGGAATATATTTTTGAACTTAAAAGGTGATTTTCTAAATACTCATCAAAAAACTTCCATAATTTGTTTCATGTGGCATACTTTCCTGACAAATGGAAAAATGCCAAAGTTGTTCCAATTTTGAAGCCCGAGAAAGATCCAGCTGAAGCTTTTAGCTACAGACCCATAAGTTTACTTCCTTCAATAAGTAAACTTTTTGAAAAGGTAATTTTGAATAGAATGATGCTTCACAAAAATACAAACGCATTTTTGTTTTGCAGATGAGCTATTTGGTTTTTGCCATGGCCATTCAACTACTCATTAACTCTTAAGAGGTACTAATTTAATTCGTTCAAATAAATCTGAAGGCTGCTCAAATTTAGTTGCTCTTCTAGACATAGGAAAAGCATTCGACAGTGTTTGGCATGAAGGTTTGATTGCTAAATTGAACAGCTTTAATTTTCCGTTCTTTATTTTGAAATTAATTTAACTAAAAGAACTCGTACACAGACGTAAATTATCAGAATTTCAAATCTGACCAACTACCTGTTAGAGCTGGAGTTCCCCAGGGTAGCATTCTTGGGCTGATATTATAGAACATTTTTACTTCTGACCTCCCTGATTTGCCTCAGGGTTGCCAGAAATCCTTGTTTTCCGATAACACAGGTATTTCCGCTAAAGGAAGAAGTCTTCGTGTCATTTTCAGGAGACTGCAGAGAAGCTTAGACATTTTCCTTTCTTATTTACAGAAATGGAAGATTTTTACCAACTCAACTTACTTTAAAACTCAACTTATAATATTCTCACATAAACCAAGAGCTTCCATATTGAAACCTAGTAGTAGTCAAAAAGTTACTATGAATGGTGTTCCAATTTCTTGGTCAAGTCAAGTGAAATACCTTCTGGTCTGGTACTAGATCAACAATTAAATTTTAAAGATCACATAGAAGGCATTCAAGCCAAATGTAATAAATATATAAAATGTTTATATCCTCTTATTAACAGAAAATCCAAACTTTGTCTGAAGAACAAACTACTAATATGTAAACACATTTTTAGACCGGTTATGCTTTATGCTGTTCCAATATGGTCTAGCTGTTGTGCTGCCAGGAAAAAAAAACCACTTCAAAGGATTGAGAAGAAAATTCTGAAGACGATTTTGAAGCTGCCTTCTTGGTACAGTGCTAACGAAGTACTTAGAATTTCGAATGTTGAGACTTTAGAACAAATGTCCCACAAAATAATTAATAATTTCAGATAAAAATCGTTGCAATCTTCTTTTGCAATAAATATTTCTCTTTATTTTAAGTTAAAATTAATTCAAGTTTCTTTTCAGTTTTAAGATTATTATTGTTATACTGAAACGCAGGAATAAAACCTCTTTAAAATAATGAGCTGCTAAGGCTTCAATGTAAACAAAATAAGGTACATATTTTAAGAATAAAGGTTGATACGTTACGGTATTTGGAGCATCTAGATTAACATGATATGTAAATATTGATAAATTTATAACAAATAAAGAGTCGTTGCGACTTCTATGACTTGTACCATCAGACATAAATACAACTGGTAGAATTCATATATCTTTTTACGACATTTCATTGTAACTTATTTTTGATTTGAGAAATCTGCTTCAAAAGACTCTTGGAGCACATAAACGAGACGCCACCGAACAAAACTACAAACGAATGAAGAAATTACGAAATGCCTTGTTAAACTTGCAAACTTATAACTGACTAACAAAATAACAAAAAGACAATTTAAGAAACAGGCGTGGCCCGCCAGTAAACCTTAAAAAAACACCTTATTGTAAAATATTGAAAATTTTAAATAATGGAATCAACTGTTAGAAACATTTGAAGTACATGTTAGCAAACATGAAAATAAAAAAATTAAATTCTTAGTTACGCTATCGATTTAAAATTTTCCAATTTGCATTCCCATATATTGGAAAAGGATGTGATTTTACATCGAATAGGAAAATTCTTCATCATTTCTTATCAAACCATTTTATTGCCATCACTTATCACAAATACTTCCTCCCATTATCCCGATCATGTTTCATAAACTTCGATCAGTACCGGTGAATGTGCCTTGGATGATTGCACTCATCGGCAAGTGAACTTTGTCTTACGGAAGGGAATTGCATCACCTTTCCTGGCACCGTGAAGAGTCTAGAAGCAAAGTTTCGGCTACCTTCAAAGCATTTCGATCAAAACAGTTTTAAGCGGCAAGTTAAAATCAAACCTACGTCAGAACTATGCCACAACGGCACACACCGTCGTCTATTTTCGGGGGCGGATGTTTTTCATTCACAAAAATTGCCAGTCGACCACCTCCGAGCGCACATGGTGACTAGTTTATAGTCCACGCCGTCAATCGATACGACAGCGACGAAGCCGGATGGATCATTGGCTGCTAAAATTAATTTCCCGTATTTACTTCAACCATCAAGCTGTACCTGTCTCGTAAGCGATTAGCTCCCGATCTTAATTTCTACCCCATCTTCTCACTTAAATTGTGACTCTTGGGAAATATAAAAAGCAGTTACCAACTAACGTCATAGGTTGTTGATCGCGTACTGATGCTTCGTTAGATGAGAAATGCTGTGGGACAGGAAATTCACTGTAGCTTCGGATTCACACTAATTAATCGTATCGGTTCAATTGGAAGTGAGCTCTAGAACATCAACATCATCTCGTCGAAATCTCCATGTACACATCCATGCATTACCATAATAAACCGTGCACATAAACTGTTTTGTAAACAATGAGATCATCATAACAAGGGTCAGGCAAAAACCAGCAAAACGAAAAGAAATCATACAAGCCACGAGAAATATATAAAGCGACACAAAACTCTCCAGGGCACATAAATACGAACTGAAAATCCATGGAATAACACCCAGCGGAGCAAGGGAAGGGAAATGCAAAAGAAGAAAACCAAACTAGTAGCAACAGCAACAGCAGTAAAAAACAGCATTAGCCAAGACACAACGAAGAGCCAAATCAAAGTGTATGATAGTGATAAAAATTACAAACACATGTCTGTAAGAACTGAACGAAACACACGCAACGGAGACGACGGTGACGACGTTTTTGGGACGGCAACCATCAGCTCCTCCAGGGCAACCCGCAGAGGGAGAAAAGTTGAGCGATAAACAAAACTTTTTTATACCGGCATTATAAGCATAAATAAATGCTGCTGCGATACACGATCACGCGAGAGGCCTCCCATTCAAACCATATGTGGAAATTGCCAACCGGTGGGAGCGATGGGTGGACGGGTGAAAATCGTGCAAGCAGAGAAAGACACTTGAAGATCACCTCCACCGCTCGTCGTCGTCGGCTGATGATGATGCGAAACAAGATTTTAGCACGTGTGCAGAAGAAAAAGGCCTCGCCGAGAGTGAAGAAGCTGGTGTTGGGGAGGAAAAAAAGAAGAAAGAGCCCCCAAGGGTAACCCTGATCTTTGTGCCAGCAACTCGCACTCAACTCACCTTTCCTCACTCGAAAAGAGAGGAAAAAAAAGCGAATCGAAAGGCGATGGTGGAGAATCACAGAAGAAAACAGCAAAATAAAGCAAAGCCCTCAAAAACACAAAAGTTACTGGGTTAGCTGCAGGTAGCTAATTGAGGTTGAGGTGCCAGGGCAGGCAGGCAGCAGCAAACCGGTTCGAGTTTTACTCTGGCTTCGGCCCAACTTGATGGGGGCTCGATTTCTTTTCATTTTTATTTTTTTGCTTTTTTCTCCTTTTGATACTCTCCCCGTTTTCCGCCTGCAGTTTCTCCCCCTCACGGTAAGCACAAAAGGCTAAAGTCATCTCTCAAGTGGCGTTGTGGGGTTTGATGGGAGGAGGACCCCCCGCCCACCTTCGTGAGTTGAGCTTTGCCCGGCTGTGGATGTAAATTTGTGTTGTGATCATCTTTAGCTTATCACCACATAAAGTGTGCTCGGCTGTACTGAGTAAATTGGAATCGAAAATTTTCTCTTCAGGAAAAAATAAATCTGTTGACTAAATTCTGCGTGAACTGTCTTTTGGATTCCTATTGTATATAATTTGAAAAGATTGTTTTTTTTATTATTCCTGTTAATGAATTCGACACAATTGATTCATTTGGTGTTCAATGCGGATGGTTATTGTAGCATTTTTCAGTCTATGGATCTGTCAGTACATATTTCAGCCTGCTGTCAAAGTGGATCAGCCTGCTGTCAAAGTGGATGTTTGAAATTTTATGTTCATTTTGGAAAAATTATCGGTACAGAGTACCAGCAAAGTACCAGGGTTGGTAAATTACTGGACAATGATACTTAGCATACCTGCAGGTATAAAAAAGATCCTACTGCAGTTCTTAGCCTCTTGCCCAATCACTCCTAAGGAGTGTATCGAATATGAGCTATCCACAGACATTTGCGTTGTACGCATGTATTTGTGATGGTTTTTTATGCTCTGAACACTGCATGCTGTGCATTTGACTGTCAGCTTTCTTTTGTTTAATTTTGTGTGCGGTTCAAATTCTGCGTTTTCAAAATGTCGCGTATTGAAAAGGAAGTGAAAATTAAGGTTCTGGACACATGGCTAAGTGAGAAGGGTATTACTATGCGAAAATTGGCGAAGCGGTTTGGAATTCATGATGCGAGTGTTAAAACCATCATTAATAAGTTTGGGGAATACTATTCTCTGGATGAGCTACCAGGAAGAGGCAGAAAACCCGTATCTTCCAACCCGAAACTGGAGCAGAAAGTGGTATCTCTAATCATGAAGAACAAATCAATGTCAATACGTGATTTGGCCAAAAAAGCAGGAACGAGTGTCGGAATGATCCAGCGTATCAAGAGGCGAAACCACCTGAAGACCTACAAGAAGCAGAAAATCTTGAAACAAAGTGCAGAACAGAAGAAGCGAGCAGCAACAAGGGCCCGGAAATTGTATTCGCGTTTTTTGCAGCGTCCGGATGCATGCGTTTTGATGGACGATGAGACCTATGTAAAGGAGGACTCAAAAACCCTTCCAGGTCCACAATACTTTACTGCCGTCGTTGAGGAGGATGTGAGCGATGCGGACAGGTCGATTCAAGTGGAGAAATTCGGTCGAAAGGTACTGGTATGGCAAGCAATATGTTCCTGTGGTTTGAAGTCAACCATTTTTTACACTACCGGAACTATAAATGCGGAAATCTATCGATCTGAGTGTCTCCAGAAGAGATTGTAGCCTTTATATAAGAAGCATAGTACACCTCCACTGTTTTGGCCGGATTTAGCGTCGGCTCACTATGCCAAAACCACTCTCAATTGGCTTGCGGAAAAGGGTATAGATTTCGTTGAGAAAAATATCAATCCACCAAATTGCCCTCAGCTTCGACCCATCGAACGTTTCTGGGCAATCGTGAAGAGGGTCTTCAAGAAGACTGGTAAGGCAGCTGGGAACATGCAGGAGTTCAAAAAAATGTGGGCTCAAGCGTCCAAAAAATGCGATGCAACACTTGTCCGGAACTTGATGAAGAGCATTCGATCCAAAGTTCGAAAATTCGTGAAGGAATAACTTAAATTTCTTCCAGTCTTCATTATGTTCAAGTTTAACCTCGTACAATAAAGGATCAATTTTTTGTATGAATAAAATATCGGTTTTCAACATAATTTGAAAGAAAGTTTGTGGATAGCTTATTTTCGATACACTCCTTATCCTCTTTATTCCTGTGTTGGGGACATGATACCACCGCGACCATTAATTGTTCTATTTTTGTGAATCCTCTTTATATGTATGCAAAATTGCAATGATTAGCCACTATTCTGAGTAACTACCACTACTATTATAGGCAATGATCCCAACTAGGTAATCTTTTCCTTACGAAATTTATTACCCCTTTAAGGCTAAATCCTCAGATTTCCCAAGGCTCTTATGGACCTTTGTCAAGAAATCTGCATCTTTTATCAAATAGTACAACGCAGTCGCACAGTAAGTGTTCAGAGCTTTCACTCTCCAGGTTACAAAAGCGACATTTATCTTCATTTAGCTTACCGATGAGCTTTAGGTGATAGGAACTAGGACAGCTTACCTTACCTTACCAATCAGACTATGGCCGGTGTGGCCTCTGCTGTACACAGAAGTTGTTTCCATTGTAATCGGTCCATGGCTGTTCCTCGCCAGCCTCGCTGTCTGCGGAGGGTCCGCAGGTCGCCTTCTACTTGATCGATCCACCTTGTTCGTTGCGCACCGTTGAACTAGGACAGTGTCATGTTATTAAACCTGTGTATAGACTCAGATCACGTATCGATAGATTTAGTAACCTATATGTATGACAAGCGTTTGGCTTTATAAAACGTTTTGATTGCCGGGCATTTAAGGTCTGGTTCATGTTGTACTGTACCTTCGTTCTCTCCCAGAACTTTAGCTCCATTTTAAGAGCACAAGAAGATAAGCTAAAAAAGGGGCTCGGGACCAATGAATTTTATGGTTGATCCTCTTTTTTTTGCCAATTCGTCAGCTTTTTCATTACCGTCGATGCCCAAGAACCCAGTATAGGTTAACGGTGTTGTGACAGGACAGTTGTTGCAACAATTTCGAGCATTCCAAAACCAGTTTTGACGTGTAAATTTTTGATTTTAAAGCACTTAGCGCTGCTTGACTATCTGAACAGATGCATATATTTGATTTTTTTGTAATTCCTTCTAATACAGATTACTATAAATTCTAGGAAAGCATATATTTCAGCCTTAAGTTTGAAGACTTCGTAACTATTTCTCGAAATCAATTATTGCATTGTCCTTGTATGAAAATCTAGTGTAAAGCTTACCACTATACTTGTTTCAGTATTTGAGACGCGTGTTTTCGTTTCCTAAAATTTCCTGCAATATTATTAATTATTAATTTTTAAAAACTCGCGTTGTGAAATTGCTTGTGTATCGCTTTACGATAAATGGATTCTCTTGTCTCATGTAAGATGTTGTTTTCGTGGGAAGTCCTAAGATTCATCGGCAATTTATAAACATTTATAAACATTTTCAATAATTTATTGTTGAAATGCACATATGATAGTGCATAAATGTTACATTCTGTGGATCAATTTTTCAAGTTTAAGGAAAGTTATTGAACCTTTTAAGGATCATTCGCAATATGTTAAGGGGCTATTCATAAACCACGTAGACTTTTCTAGTGGAAGCGCTCCATAAAAAATTTCAAAAGAAATGTATGGAGAAAAGTCAACGAGGGGGAGGGTGGTCTGAGATTTTTAAAAATTAGTCTACGTGGTTTATGAACAGGCCCTTATAGGATATCCATATCATGTATCATTTCCTTGAAATATTACGGTAAATTTCTTACATTTAATAGCTAATTTTTTTTTAATGTTTGGATCAAATTGAGGAATTTTAGGGATCATTTCTATTTTTTGTGGATTTTCATCAGATTCTTATGGGTCAAGAATGCGTTTTTTTTTCAGAACGATTTTCAATATTTCATAGATCATTTCTTCAGTTTTAAAAGTGCAAATTTAGGGATGTTTTAAAGGTGTTATTTTAGAGAAGAAACTTACATTCAAGGATGGTTCCAATCGTATCATAAATCATTCGTTGTACGCTCTTCTTTGATTCAATAGACGCACACAATGAGAGGTTCTACTTCACCTCTCAAACCGAAAAATGATGGGCCAAGGTAAACATTTAATGAACATAGCATGAATTTCTGTGCTTGTCAATTTTATTGACTGCTTGCTTGAACAATTTATTGATTCGTTCGTTGGCTTCTGTTGGTGATTCATTTTCGATTCCTGATTCGATTGTGTGCGTGTGCTCGAAGGTTCCGATCGGATCACTTGGTGATTGTGTGGTGCCGCGTTCAAAGCAAAAAAGAATCGGAAGCCGAAAAGCACAGTGTAGCCAGTAAATACAGCGGGAAAAACAGAAAATATGTAGCAACTAAACGCCAAATGTTAATATTAAGTGACATGTGTTCCTTTAGGCCAGTATTTTCAGTTTTAGGTGGATACTGATGATGGCACAGGTTACTTAGTTGGTAATGGTATGGCATTACCAGCCCGGAGGCAGTAGATTCCTTGTTCGGTACAGATGATTTTTCACATGTCACAAAACAAAGATGTATGCATTCTTATTGAAATAGAAAATAAGCGAATGTTTGTTCAACGAACGATAATCGACGATAAGGAAATTAAACCCTCTTCAATTGAAATCTCCAAAACGATTTTGCTTGCATTTTATGTGATATAAAATTCATAAGGTGTGAATAACACATTGTGTCAATAGTCCTGAAAAAATTGTCACTTAGCGGATACGCTGCCGTGTAATGCATATCAGTCCCATATGGAAAGGAAGCAAGCAAAGATGGGACCGATATGCGTTTCACGGCAGTACGGGTTACATAAAAATTAAAAAAGAAATCTAATTGAGTTGGCTGATTTTTCCCATACTTAAAAAAAAAATCCAACACTGTCATTCGAACTAAAATACAAGAATGATTATATTCAAATGAATGCTATCATCTTTCATCTCCAAACATTATCATCTGGCGATCCTACTGAGTCGTATTTACAAAGCCACTCAATCAACGAAGAGTGAATCACAAGTAGGAAGAGCTGTTGTCCTTTGACTTGCCTGGTGGAATGGAGTAATCTACAAAACGTCTTATCATGTTCACTCACTGAGTTCCTGCGTATGCTGCCTTTACCAATACATTTATCGATGTGTTTGTTTCAAGCACGGAACAATAAATCATTTTCACCGATTTTTTTGGCAGTCACCAACACTGCTTACATTCATTGACCACTATATTACAATCATCAGTGAAGCAGATAACCTGCTTGGATTTATAAAACGATTTTATCACAGCATTCATGAGCCATCCTCTATTCAAACATTAAACGATACGTATGTGATGCTAATACTAGAGTATCGTAGCGTAGTCTGGTCACCGTTTTCAGTAATTCACGAAGAACGAATAGAAAAAAACTGCCATGTATACTATTTGTTCTTCGAACATAAGGTTGTGCAAGATATCCTTAACCATTTTATAAAGCTCGTTGTATGTTCATCAGCATCCAAACATTAAAAAAGCGTCAAGAATTGGCAATGGTCTCAGTTGTAAACGGTTTCGTTTCGCATGGTATTGGTTAGAGAGAACTCTTAACAAAACTTAACAAACCTTCCAACCTAGCCGACAACTACGAAATCATTTTTTTACTACCTGCTTTTTTTTAACTCTTTATTTGTTTCAAATTTATTAATATTTAAATTTCATGTAAATCTAGGTGCTCCAACTACTACCGCAACGTATCAACCTTAATTGTTAGAGTATGTACCTAATTTTGTTTACATTGTTCATGCCTTAGCAGTTCAGTATTTTAACCCTTATGTGTTCGACAAAAAAAAACACCTTTAAGTGATCGACAGGGTACCCGGGTACCCACCAAATTCAAATGAATGCAACTCTGGCTATCATTGACCGATTTTCATTCTTTTGGCACCGTTAGATTAAAAAACTCAGTCGCTCTATGGTCATTACCGGCAATATCCGTTTAAGTTTATCTGGTAACTGGAAATCCGGGTTTCCAGGGCTGTGGTCCTGTACGGAGAAACAATTTCGGAACATCTAATGAATTTCCAGGAATGGATGTCAAAATCTTTGGAATTATTCCAGAAACTATTTCCATTCCATTGTGGGCCATATGTTGACTTGTCAAACAGCCATTCTGTAACAGGTTCCCGTGGGGCTATGAACATATTTAGAAGGAAACCCTGGCAATATGGGTATCAAAATTCATGAAATTTCTCCCGTAGGATATTTTTCAAAGTTTTATGGCCATCTGATGATTTTTCCTCAGACCTGTCTTTTCGGAACAGGTTCCCGTGGGGCCTCGAGTAACCATGAACATTTTCAGTAGAAAAACCTGGCAATATGGGTATCAAAATTCATGAAATTTCGCCAGTAGGACATTTTTCAACGTTTTGTGGCCATCTGATGATTTGTCCTCGGACCGGTCATTCCGGAACAGGTTTTCGTGGGGCCTAGAGTGGCCATAAACATATTTAGAAGGAAACCCTGGCTATATGGGTATAAAAATTCATGAAATTTCTCCAGTAAGAAGTTTTTCAACGTTAAGTGGCCATCGGATGATTCGTGCTTGGACCTGTCTTTCCGGAAAAGGTTCCCGTCGGGCCTCAAGTGGCCATGAATATTTTCAAGAGAAAACCCTGGCAGTAATTTTTTCTTGGAACGGTCATCTCAGAACAGGTTCCTGTGAGTCCTCGAGTGACCATGAACAAAACTAGCCACAAAACGTTGAGAAATAACCTACTAAAGATATTTCATGAATTTTGATTCCCATATTGCCAGGGTTTTCTCCTGAAATTGTTCTTGGCCACACGAGGCCCCATGGGAACCTGTTCCGGAAAGACAGGTCCAAGGACAAATAATCAAATGTACACTAAACTTTTAAAAATATCCTACGGGAGAAATTTCATGAATTTCGATACCCATATTGCCAGGGTTTTCTACTGAAAATGTTCATGGCCACTCGAGGCCCCACGGGAACCTGTTACAGAATAGCCGTCCCAGGATCAAGTTGGCATATGGCTCACAATGGAATAAAAATAGTTTCTAGGAATTATTGCAAAGATTTTGACATCCATTTCTCGAAATTAAAAAGATTTTCCGAAATTGTGTTTCCGTACCGGAATACAGCCTCGGAAACCCGGATTTACAGGAACTAGATGGACTCAAATGGTCATTGCTCATAATGTCCCTGAAGTGAATGAGATTTTGAATATAACGGTGCCAAAAGAATTTAAATCGGTCAATAATTAAGTCGATCACATAAGGGGTAAAAAAATCGAAGTCCCCCCTTCGGCCCCCTTGCTACTATACGAAATGTTTTTATGCCAAAACTTGCCTTTCAACTTTTATTAAGATGTCACTGAATATTAGCTTCCTTTTTAAAAATAAACTATAAAATTTCGTAATGTAAAACATGAAAAGGTACCCGGGTACTTTGTCGATCACATAAGGGTTAAACAGGATTTTATTCCTGCGTGTCAGTATAACAATAATAATCTTAAAACTAAAAACAAACTAAAATTAATTTTAACTAAGGATAAAGGGAATTAATCATTGCAAAAGAAGATTGCAATGATTTTTGTCTGAAATTATTAACTATTTTGTTGGACATTTGTTCTAAAGTCTCCACATTCGGAATTCTATGTACTTCGTTAGTACTGTACCAAGAAGGCAGCTTCAAAATCATCTACAGAACTTTGTTCTGAATCCTTTGAAATGTTATTTTCCTGGTAGCACAACAACTAGACCATATTGGAACTTATTACTTACTTAATTTGAATCTTTGAATAGGACAATGACAACGTACAATATGCATTATGAAAGTTTTACTTTTATAACGACAACATTTAAATCGAAACCATATTTTAATGATATTCGCTTGTACTCTACTCATAAATATACTGAAATATAAGCCAAATATTGTTATATATTTTCAATATCTATATATTTAAGTGAAAAAACAAGTAATATTACTGTTACAAAACGGTCTACTCATGATTGACGGTAAATAAAATAACAATGATACTTTTTGTGTTGTTCTGTTGAAAACAAACATAAAAATCATATTCTATCACTAAAATAAGTCTATTGATATTAAAACATAGAGATTCGAAAATCCATGAATAGTTTCAATTTCACAATTTATTTTACTTGAAGTTGTTCTATCCTCAAAAAAAACTGTTGTTTGTTTACTTATTACATACTTCAAAACATCGAAAAAAAAAAATTGTGAACATCGCAAGTTGGAGATATTGGAAATTCAGAGAATAAGTTAAAGTTTTGATTGTTTGAAGATCCAACATGAACATGTTGTACCATGATTTTTAATTGATTCTCTATAATTTCTTTTCGAACGCAATTTCAATACAATAGGCGGATTTCGAGCTATAATATTTTGGAAGTTTCATGTCTAAAACATAAGAATCACAAGAATCTCTAGACTGGTGAAAAATAAATCTTTTCCCATTTCGGAAAAAATATTCAAAGTTTCTCCAAATATAAGTTGGTCGTTCCTACACGTTGTCAGATTATGCAGAGAATTACTCATTAGTAAACAAACGATAAAGCCCTAACCTGTCCTATTACACTAGTCGGCAGTGTTTCACTCCCTTCAAGTATATATGTTGAACTTTATAGATTTCGCCACGCTGAATTCAAATATGGGCTCAGAAATGCTGTAACACGTCCAGTTTTTGAGAAAAATGTGATTAAAATTCACAAAAACACGTACTTCCGTAGTAATATGATCTACCTCAGCAACAACCAGAACATTGGCTCTGCCCTTTGCAAGTTGGAGTTGGATTTTATGAAATGGACCTCCCTGAATCCATTCGTGAACACAGATTTTTCGTTACACGTAAGATTAATGAAATAAACCGGGTTTTCATTCACAAAATTACGAATTTTCATAAAAAACAAGATTTTCCATTTTGAAAACATGAATTTTCGTTCCGCTCTTTGAATGTTGGGTTTGGATTTTATGAAATGAACCTCTCTGAATCCATTCGTGTTGAAGAACATGAGTTTTTATTCACAAAATTGCGAATTTTCATGAAAATCAATATTTCCTATCAGTCAGTCAGTCAGTCAGTCAGTCAGTCAGTCAGTCAGTCAGTCAGTCAGTCAGTCAGTCAGTCAGTCAGTCAGTCAGTCAGTCAGTCAGTCAGTCAGTCAGTCAGTCAGTCAGTCAGTCAGTCAGTCAGTCAGTCAGTCAGTCAGTCAGTCAGTCAGTCAGTCAGTCAGTCAGTCAGTCAGTCAGTCAGTCAGTCAGTCAGTCAGTCAGTCAGTCAGTCAGTCAGTCAGTCAGTCAGTCAGTCAGTCAGTCAGTCAGTCAGTCAGTCAGTCAGTCAGTCAGTCAGTCAGTCAGTCAGTCAGTCAGTCAGTCAGTCAGTCAGTCAGTCAGTCAGTCAGTCAGTCAGTCAGTCAGTCAGTCAGTCAGTCAGTCAGTCAGTCAGTCAGTCGGTCAGTCAG